>VZRH01007637.1:413131-552837 GCA_013397555.1 Urocynchramus pylzowi
TTTTTTTTTTTTTTTAACTGAAGAAGAGTTGGCTAATTCTGCATCTGTAATTAAGACACCAGGGGGATATTTGTATTAGTCTGCTGCAAATATTGAGTACTGTGATGTGATTACCTGAAAATCAATACTTCAGAAGTTTTTCACTTTGCTTTCATGCTTTTTCATTGAATAGTTGTATGCATTAATACTGCTAGAGAAGCCCTTGGCAGAGAAGGTCCATGGGCCATTAATTATTCTCTGGAATTCTAAACTTTGTGATCTGATTGCTTTTAGGGAGAGGAAGAGGAGGGAGGATTTTGCTGGGCTGTCATGTGATGACTAGCACTACTTCCCCAGTGATTCTGCTGTTGGGAAACATAAAGTTTTTAATGATTTTTCTAGATTATAAGTTTTGATTTTTTTTCTTTCTAATTCAAGTAACTATGTGCCTACCTAATTTGTTTTGAATCAGACATGTATTTGCAATACCAGAACTTGGGTATCTGTTAAGGCAGACTTTTAAGTGTCTTTAATTCTTCCTGCTCCACTGCAGGATCTGTGTTATTCACCATGAATGGGATTTCAGCTGCTACCTAACTTTTTACTTGAGGTTTTTTCATAGGCAGATTCTTCTTCCTACTCCTTGTATTGTTAAAGACATAAACAAAGAAATCAATGAAATCTCTGAAAATCAAAACAGGATTTGTATAATTCTGTACTTAAAGGACACAATAGTCACTGTATTTGGCATAAACAGTTTGAGCAGCAGAACAGCTGGGGGCAAAGGGGCAAATACCCACACTCTGTCTTGGCTTCAGGGTGGAACAGCCCAGTGTAAACTGATACACCACCTGGGTAAACATCAGTGGGTGCACAATGGGCTGGAAGTGGCTTCCCCAACATGGTCCCTCCACACAGACCTGCCTGAAAGAAAACGTTGGAAGTGGTGGCTTTCGGTTCCAGGTACACTTGGGAAGTTCATGCACACCCCAAGGCTTTCAAGGGGATTCTTTTCTGCAAGTGCCTCTGTGCAGTGCAGTGGGAGTGGATCTGGAGCTGATTAAATTTTTGTCTAAAATAGGATCTTTAGGTTTATAGGGTCTTATATCACTTGATTTTCTGTTGCTTACAATACTTGTAATAAGTACACTGTTTGAACAGATGCATTCTATGTGACTTGTTTGTCTCAGATTTGTTGGTTGATTGGGTTTTTTCCCTCAGAAAATGTCAATCCAAATGATCTGGATATATGGCAAGAGACAGATATGCTTTCTTTCCCATGCTGGGTGAGTTAAAACTTTGGTCGTAGGTGTTATATCATGTATAACTCCCTCCTATCAATATTTCTGGTGCTAGGATGTGGTGCTTCCAGTCTAAGTGAGGGTTGTTGTAGCAAAAGGAAAAGTTTTTCTGCTGGAACAGTGTACATAATTAATTTCATCAGATAATAAGGAGCTGTGGACCTTAGGTCAGGGTGATGTTTTTATAAGGCCCACTGGTGTTGTTCAGTGCTACTCTGATTATTCAGCACCTTTTTTTTTTTCATTTTCCCTTTTGTTTTTAAAGAGAATTTTTAATTTGTCCTTTATGTAATATATTTTCTTCTCTAAAATGGAAAGGGGCATTGAAGAATCACACACAAAAAATACATTTGTTAGTCGACCTTCAGCTTTTTCCCCTGGAATGTCTAACTTTGGTGTTATTAGCATTTCCCACAAATATTTCCACAAATGTTTCTTTTAATCTCAGGTTTTATGAGGTTCACAAATTAAAACAGTTTCATGTCTATTATTATTACAGGACATGTGTCATATAAATGCATCAACTTATTTACAGAAGAATAAAATGTTTAACTCACTAATGAAAAACTTTGTTAGTCTTAAAGTCAGATACTTTATTTATTATTGCTTCCCTGGCTAGAGAAGAAGCCTGATGAATAATGAAAAGGAGAAATAAAATCCTGACTATTTACAATAGCAATTTCCAGTGAGAGCCAATAACCAGAAAACTCTTAGGTCTACACAGTTCCATAGCATTCTGCATGCCAGTGAAACTCCTGAGCTAAGAGAATATGAGGGAAAAGGAAAGAAAGTTGCTCACCACTCCAGGAACCTCCTTGTCCTTTCCTGAGTAGTGCTGGTACTCAGTTGCCTTCCTTTCTGTCTCCTGACAGAAAATTATCTGCATGATCAGATGTGCTGGTTCCAGAATCAGATGCAGTGGTTCCCTAGCCCTCTCCCAAAGTTCTCCTGATCTCACCAGCTCTGTCACTGAATGTAAGGGTTGGCTTAGCCTAATGAGAGCAATAAAGAGAGGCACCTGGTCTGATAAATAGCTTTCTTTTCCTCTGGAGTGCGCAGTGTCTGGCAGAATCCGTTCCTCTTCCATTCATTAGCTGACCCCTATGCATGCGTTTAGTGCATTTCTTTTCTGTATTTTTTTCTGTACTCAGTCATCATGCTCATCTCAGGAGAAGCTGCACCAGCTGCCCTTTCAGCCCACGGCAGATGAACTTCATTTCCTGACAAAGCATTTCAGTACTGAGAGCATCACTGATGAGGAAGGGCGCCATTCTCCAGCCTTGAGGCCTCGGTCTCGCAGTCTCAGGTGAGCTTTGGCTTGCTTGTTGAATTTTTAAGATGTTGGACACATTTATTGCATTTCTATATGTGCTTTCAGATCTAAGAATAGTTATTTGTAGTTGCTTTGTTGCATGTGTTTGAAACTTTAAATCAATATTTAGCTGACCTCATCTGATCACAAAGGATTTTTTTTTCTCACATTGCTGAGCTTTTGGATTGCAAAGTGGTTGATATACTCTGCATTTTTATTTTCACAATAACTGTATAAAACATGGTCAATAAGTGTCTCAAACTAAATGCATAGGATGTAGATTTCCTTTAGTGAAGTTTCTTCTCAGAATTTTGCTGCAATATCATAAGGATGTGGTTATAACCACTTTTAATAACTTTTCTGGCAGTGTTTCTGAAGGGGTATGAAAACCAGAGTAGATAAAGTCAAAACCTTAAATGGAATTGCACCCCAGCACAATTTTGTAATAGTGCTGAAAACTAACTGCTGCATTAATAGTTGAATAATTTTACTTCTAGTTCAGAGAACTGGTTGTTCAAAGATAACTGTCCAGGTTATTTCCTTGTGTAGTTGATTTTTCCATACATAAAATCAGAAGCAACTAGAATTTCATCTTTCACAGAATTACAGAATGGTTGAGGTTAGAAAGAATCTCTGGAGGTCATCCTGTGCAAACCCCTATTCAAGCAGGCTGCCCAGGATCATGTCCATATGGCTTTAGAATATCTCCAAGGACAGAGATTCCACAAACTCTCTGGGCAATCTTTCTGCAGATCTCTAACAGTTATGTGAAATAAATCCACAAACATTTTGTATCATGACAAAAGCCTCAAGTTTTGCTATCCCTTTAAGTGCTGTACCAAGTGAATGAAAGTCTAGGGAAAGTCTAGACATACCTTGTGAAAGAAAAGGGTTTTTACAAGCAGGGTTGAAGGAGGTGAAGTCTTCATTCATCTGAGGATGTTGGAGGTGGATATCACCTTTAAATTAATGGACAATATTCAAAAACTGAATTGCTGAATCAGTGTGCCCAGCTCAGGACTTGGGTGGGAATTTGTAAAAGGAGGAGGTGAAACAGGCCTGGATAGTAACAAAACCCATGGTAAATATCATGTCATGCCATGTCATGGCAGAGCTGACCTTTCACAATTATTTGTAATTATTTGTATGTTCTGAACTTCAGTGCAGGCTGCATGGTAATTGCATATGGATCTGCTAAATGTAGTTACACAGTAATCTACAGGAGCAGGTGAGTACTGTGGGTAGTGGCACACTTAGCCAGACACCTCCTCAGTGCCATGTAGTGAAAGACTAATTATAAATGTTGCACTAAGTCCCTTTGAAGCATAGTCCTACCTGAGTCCTCGTGCTGCCCCTGGTAATGCTGACCCTGCTGAGTAGTGTAACTGTAGTGTACTAATTCTCTAGAGTGAGGCAGCTCCTGTAGACACACATGCTAAAGTAATGATTGTCCTCTAACACAGGTGTAATCCTGTTGTAGAAGACACTTTTGCTAATGAAAGAGTGATATGCATAACCACGTAAAGAGCCCAATTTTATTTTCTTGCTTGTTAATATGGGTTATCAGGTTGCAGAGAATTTTGCCTCTCTGAGCCAATTTGAAGCAGACTGATCATGGAATAGGTTTATAATTTGTGGTGGGATGAGATTAATTCAGTGTGTCATATAACTGATTCATCTTCTTCTCTTGAATACCTTTTCTGGCTCTCTCACTGGTTTTTAGTGTGAAAATGTCCAGCCTTATTGGTATTCCAAAGCTTAGGATGAAGTAATTTAATTTTTTCAACTCACTGTGCCTCATTTGGTTTTCATTTTGCTTATTGCCAGTACTGTGATGCTGGGTGACTCTAAAGCACCCTTGCCACTAGCAGGCATTCATGCTGGCCCTTGCACCTCCAAGGAAAATGGATAGGTCACTCCAACCAACTGCAGCAATGTTTGCAGGAGCAAAAACCCTCTTTGACAGAGGGCAGCCTGTGCTTGTAAACAAATACTGAAATACATGAAGACCAGACATTGTTCACTGCACAAAGCTTGCTTATGTATTTGCTCATACTTTAGAGTTACCTCACTTGGTGAGAAGATATTTTCACTTACTTAAAAAATAAAAGCTGAGAACAGCTTTTGTTTTCCAATATTAAATTCAATTAAGCAGTAATTTCCTAAAAATGTATTTTTTCATTCAGTGGTCTTGTTTGATCAGCTTTAATGAAAAGCAGATGAACAAAATACATCAGACATTTCCCTTAATTGGCAGCTATGGCTTTATAATTTAAAAGATGGTGTCATTGTTAATGTGTATCCATTTTCCGTCCTATATGACTGCAGCCTTACATCTGTTTTTGAGAGAGGAAGTGGCATTTTGAGATGTCACTGTCAAATGCTGAGATTGTTTTTTTGTCTCTGTAATCCAAGATTTTTTTTTAGAAGTGTCAGATGATCCTTTTATGCTCCTAGGTATAGAATATTGCCTAGTTGTAACTTTTGGAAAAATACACTTATTTCTTTGGCTAGAAATGTACCATTTTCTGGTACCTAGCTGCAAATGTTCTATTCATACAGAGCACTCTTACTGATCAAACTGGGTGATAAAACTAACAAAGTGTGTAGTCGTGGAGGGTGCTCTGACAGGTTGGTAGCACCTCTGCTTTGCTTGAGGTGTTCTGCCATTGTGCCTTGAAGATACTCATCTTTTATTTAATCCTGCCTTATTTGAAATGCCTGGAATTTCTGCCCTGAAGAAATGGCACTGGTTCTTTCCTAGCTGCTTTCCTGTGCAGGGGGAAGGAGGGAGCACAAGACCAGCACAGGAATGCAGAAGTGTGACATCCTTATAAAGCTGATTGCAAAATCCAGGAGCCTGTTCTCTCATCTGTCTCAAAAAGATCCAGTACTCATGTGCTCAGTCAAAGAACATATTTTCATGTGACCCACCTATTTTGGTGCTTGTAGTGTGTCTTCACTAGAAGAAAATACTTCTTTATTACCTGCAGAAGTAGTACCTAAATATCATCTCTCAACTGTTCTCTTTTTTAAATTTTTTTTTTAATAATGCAACCTTCAAATCTTTCAAGTTATTGACCAACAGGGAGATCCCCAGGCTACATTTGTTCTGTTCAGATCAATCCTGGGCTTCACCTGAACAAGATCTTTTCTCCCTGGAGTAAAATGCATGAAAAGTTGTGAATACTTGCACTAAACTTGGCATCATTGCTCTTTTTAAGTTAAAGAGATGCTGCCTTCCATCTTTTCCCAATTCTCTTTACTTGTCATCTTTAGCAGCTGCTCACATGTGGGAATGTGTGGAGAATGTCAGAGATAAAAGTAGACTTAACTAATAAAGACTTTTTCAGGAGCTACCTTTGTTCAGTCACTCAGCCCACCAATCTGCCCATTTTTCTTGATCTCTCTTTGTATTTCAGGATCATGTTGTCTAGGTAAAAAGGGCTGAAGATTGTTGCAGTGAATTTTTTATATAGTTGAAGTAGATGAGATCATCCTTCTTCATCTCTTTGCTGGGTAGTGCTTTTTCAATGCAATCCCCCAGCCTGACTTTTAGCACGCTGGATCCTTAAGAATATACAGACAAAACGTTAAGAATATACAGACAAAACAACTGGAAAATACCAAAAAAGACTCCTGATGAGAAAATGCCCAAGAAGCAATAGGTGTTGTGAAAACCAGTGGCCTGCATAGTCCATTTTTATCTTTCATCCTGCAGGCTGTAGGGCTCTCTCATCTCAGTGCACTTCAGAGGCAGCTTGAGTACCACTTGAGTAATTGTGATGGGTTCATCCCTTCACGCTGCTCTCAGACAGTGCCACCCACCACAAGCTGTGGAGCAGGGACTCACATCCCCATGGATTTGGGGAAGGATAATAGTTTTATATTCTACAGCACAAGGCATCTGTTCTTCTCAAAACACATTCTAACTGCATTACAGATAATGTTGGTCTCTTTTTTCCTCTCTCAAGACAGTGTGTCCTGTGAACTTGACTTGAAAAGGTTCTTCAAAGTGATTGGTTTTATATTTATTAACTTTTGGGTTCACTCACCTTTTTTGTGGTTTTCTGTTATGAAGAAAACTGGGTATCCTTATTTGTTCTTTGCACTGCTCATTACTCCAACTTTCTGCTTTCATTCTAAAGCAGTCTCAGTCTTTGCTGGCATGCATAAAACCCCTGAAATATTGGAAAGCAGAAGTGCCAGCCCTTGCTGCTGGGGGAGTTTTCTGACTTCTAATATTAATGTAACTTTCATGATCTCAAAGATTTAAATATTTATTTCATAGGAGAAAAGGAAGGCTCACCTTCAGCAGAAGGCTTATCTTAGTGCCTACTTTTTCCAACTTTAGCTCTCTAGTTTTCAAATTCCTTGTGTGTCTGGAAATGACAGAAAATTAAAGCCTATCGTTCTAAGTTTCCCATGAGAACTGACTTTGGTCATATCCTGTAAATACAACCTAATTAAGCCTTTATATACAGGTGAAAGCAGAGGGAAACACAGTGCTTTTAACTTTTTTGCTTTTTCCTAATAAGTACAGCTATCATAGTGAAGGAAAAATTATGTTTTCATAAACATCTCAGTTTTATTTAGTCACCCTTAAACTGGATTTTGTAAGATTCAAATTATTGCGTAAATGTTGCTCCTCGAAATAGCTCTCTAAGCTATTTTCACTTTGAAGCATCAGATAAGGAGACATGAGTTTTGACAGGTTGAAGGCAACAGAAATCTTTGTGGGAGATAGATATCCCTGAAAATCCACCTCCACATCGTCTCATAAAGTGGAGGAAGCGTGAAGGAGGGGAAAAGAGAGAGTAGTTTTTCATTCTGCTGTTAAGCTTAAGGGGACAGATATTATTCTTCTAATGTCTGCTCTGCTGAAATGAAAAACTCACTGACAGTAATAATTTCTTTGACCTGCCTATCTGCACCAAGAAAAGGGAAGGAGCCTGCCTTTTGTGTTGGCACGTGCACAGCATGTGTCCTCTGTTTTGCAGAAAATAATCTGTTCTTTTGTGAGGCTTGAAATGTTAGACCAGTTTGGGTCTGCCTGTGAAATTTTTGGTGCTGGGTAGATGTGTGAAGCTTTTGCATTTGAAAAGATGTCATGCTACTAAAATGTATTAAACTCCTTTTATCTTATTTCTAAATTCCCATATGTTCTCCCTCGGTGGCATTCAGTTATCTGCCCAGTCCTTGTTCCTTTTTCACCTGGTTGTGTCCCAGAGGTGCTGTAAAGAGCCCAGCAGTGCTTGGCAGGCAGCCTTTAGTTAGTTAGTCAGGTATCCAGCTAATTAGTTCCTTAGTTTCCCAAGCTGAGGATCAACACTAAAAATTATGGTGCAGTATATTATGTTGCAGTCTTGCTATAGTCAGTTGGACATTTAATTTGACCTGGTATGTTGAGCAAATTTTATTTTAGATGACAATATGCACCTTGATCCGAAGTTTTATCCAGAGATTTTTGGGTACTCTGTTGTTTTAGTTGGTAAAAAGTGGCATTGATGAGCTTCCAAAGGTGAGAGACAGAACTGCAAATGCCCAGGGAAGCACTTTCTTGCCAATTGGTGAGCACAGAATTGTTTCGTAAACAAAAGGAAGCTCACTAAATTCTCCTATCGTGGTTCTCCCTAAGGAAAGGCTACATCTGCTGGCAGGACAGCTCAAGTAGCCTGATTTTTGCAGAGCTCTTAATTTCCTGTATCCATATGAATAAAGTGCCTTGAAAGCAAAAGGCAAAATCCCTCATGTTTTATTGTAGCCCTAAGACAGCAAATACTTAAGCATGTGCAAATTTTAGTGGTAAAATGAAGTATGTGTGTCTCTCAGTATTTCAGTGTAATTATCAAAGGGCTTATATATACTTGTAATTTATACCTCCCTTAAATCACACAGAGAAAAATTACATCAGAGAAAAATAAATTCTTCAATAACTGTGTTCACCAAGTCCTCCAGTTCCATATGAAGTACCAGTAAATAAGTGTCGTGTTTGTGTCAGCATGTTTGGTCTTAAGAGAAAAAAGGATAAGGATAGCAGGCTAAATGTGCAGGGGAATTTGCTTATAACTCTGCAATTTAAATGTTTTTACCCGAATGTTTAATTATGTCATACATTAAGTATGAATATAAATGTAAGTTTCTTTTTAGAGGAAATTCTCCTTGATTAAAAATAGCTATCTGCCAAGCTAAGGGAAGTTGATGAAAATGTCTTTTTACTTGCTATTCATAACATCCAAATCAGTTTTCTTCTTCTTCAACATAGGGATTCAATGGCAGATTTAATCTGAAGTGCATTTTCTCAAGCTAAGGGATAAGCAGTAATAAAAACAAGACATGATGTAATTCATGGAATTTCAGTACAAGGCATGAAAAGCATTTGGTACTGCTACAGTCTGTAACCCAATGAGTTAAATTTTCTTTGAGTTGTTAATATATGTTGCCAAAAGAATGTTTTTGCTCTAAATAGGTTAGTAGGAAGGTAGTAACTGTAATGCATTCCAAGTTTAAAATGCATTTATTCCATTTAGAGAGATCAATTTCATCCTTCATTGGAAAGTTTGAAATGTTTGAAGGCATTCAAGATAAAATTGTATCTTTTGACATGGAGTATTTTTAGGAGTATTTAGTACTCCTAAATCATGAAGACAGTGATCACTTAAGATGCCAAATAATTGAAGCCCTTGTTTGTCTTGAACGTATAAACAAGGTAGCTGGAGCAATGAGCTGCTGCAGGCGACCTGAAGCTGGGGATTATCTGCATTACCTCATCCGCCTGTCCTTGGTGGCAGAGTGAGTCAGAGTCCTGCATCCCATCAGATGTGATGAAACAAGATGCAACCCTTCTTGAAAAAACCCACCCAAACAGTAACATAAATGAAGCTTGTCAAGATTTAGTGTCCTTGTTTTTTTGGTTTTTTTTTTGGTGTGACTTAGAGTTTCTTAACCTGTGCTAACCTGTGCATAGGTGCATATGGATCCACAGTGTAATGTGCATCAAGGGAGTGCAGCTTTCATAAAAGTACTCTGTCCCTGTTGCCTGTGGTATTTATTTCATATGTAAGATTTAGCTGAATAACAGTGCTTGTGCATTATCCTTCAGACAAAGGAAAACAAATCATCTCAACTTCCTTAATTCCTATTGCCCTGCTCCTTTCTGGCACTGGAGACTCCAGAGCTCACTGTGATTTCTTTTGGAGTAGGGCTGCTCCTGCTGCCATGGAGGGCAGTCACAGAATGAGGGGAATAGCAAATGTATCTGCAATAAATGCACTGGGGTTTTACAAGCTTCTATGTAAGGGTTTGCATTCACTAGAAATGAAATAGGGGGGTTTCTGCCAGAGCCTGTGTAGGGACAGGGATGTCAACAGTCTCCAGGAGACTGCAGACTGTCACTGCTTGCCAGGATCTTCTCTGAGGTTCAGCATCTTCACAGTACTGAAATGAACTCAAAGCTTTGGAAGAGCTGCAGTCAATGTGGCAGCATTATGATCAGCACTGGGTTTTAAAAGTTTTGGTGTGATATCTGTTAATGATAACATGATTTCTTTTCTCCTCCAGCCCTGGTCGCTCTCCAGTTTCCTTTGATAGTGAAATAATAATGATGAATCATGTGTACAAAGAAAGGTTTCCAAAGGTAAAGAATCACTTTTTGAATAATGCATTCAATGAACTTGTGTCCAAGCTCAGAACTAGTTTGTAGTGCTGGTTGGAGGAGTCCAGCTCTTACATCTCATTTCCAAGCAGTGATTGAGAGTTTGAAGCTGCCTCCTCATCTTCATATCTTAATTCTGCAGTAGAAGAAATAGATTTAGTATACCTAGAGATTAGGACGGAACAGGCTGAATTGGTTTTTTGTATGTATTTCATATTTTCTAAATTTCTGATGTCTTCTATTGACATAAGAAATTCTCACAAGAGTGAGAAGAAGGGCCATGCCTTGGCTTTTCAAAAAGCTGAATAATGAAACCTATGGAAGCAAGTTAAAAGTCAAAATCTCATTGGAATGGGTGTAGAAGATTGTGTATCCCACAGCTGTCAATATGGCCATTCCTTCCTGTTCCACCACCAGCAAAAATAGATGTTTCTCTGGAGACAGGATATCAGGGCTTATAGTAATAGAAACACCGCATGTTTCTTGCTTGGGGCAATGATTTTCAGCTTCCACAGTCTTGTCTAAAAGTTCTGAAAACTGCCTCACATCTTACATCCTTACTTTGGAGACCCAGGGAGGAATACAGCCTCAGGAGCAAGATATTTTTATGGTTATTTACATTTTCAGAAAGCATGTTTTGATTAATTTTAGTTGTTTGCTCATGTGAACATAACTTTTGCCTCTGTGCTATCTTGATTCTCAGAAAATGCTACTGTATTTTGGAATATTTTTTAAGCCTCCTGCAATTTGGTATTGCAAATGTTACTTTAGCACCCTATTTGTTTATGCTTTAATGTTTGCCTTAGTAAAATCCAGGAGTAATTTCTCTTTATTCTGCACTTTTAGGCCACAGCACAGATGGAAGAACGACTGGCTGAGTTTATTGCCTCGAATGCTCCCGAGAACGTGCTGCAATTAGCGGATGGGGTCCTAAGTTTCATTCACCATCAAGTTATTGAACTGGCCAGAGATTGCCTAGATAAATCTCGTGAAGGTCTTATTACTTCTCGGTACTTTTATGAGCTGCAGGAAAACTTAGAGAAACTTCTACAGGATGTAAGTGCCCTCTGGAAAGTAGAATATATAATTTTGATTGAAACTTTAACCAATAAGCTGGAGCTTTGATTTTAGGAGAGACAGTGTGGATTCCAAGGGAGGGGCAGCAGGTGGGGGGTGTCAGGAGATCTGAGATGTTCCAGTCTCCTCTTGATCTAATGTTGGTGGATTTGAGTAAATCACCCGTGAACTTTGTTTGTACAGAAATTAAATGTGGATATGAGTAAGTCAAAGGCAGTCTTGACTATTTATGAAAATTTGCTTTATTCAGCTGAACAAAATTACTGAAATATTTTCTCATGAACTTCAGGACTGTGAATGACTTATTAATTACAATTGTGCCTTCAAGGAGTGAAAACACCACAGTTATTAGTGTTGCTGTAAATTTTTCGCAAAAGATTTTCTTGAGCTGAACTTAATCCTGTTGTGGGTTTTTAGTACTTGGATGTGTTTTGTGGCATTCAAAGCATATGAAAATACACAAGGGGGCGTAATTTTAATGCATTCTCAGTATGCTTCAGCTACTCATTAAAAATTGCTCTTTCCCTTCAAAATGAAAATATTCAGACGTCTCTTAGAATTTATGCTATAGATGTTGTGAAGAGTCTGTGCTATTGCCAATTGCTGTGTCCAGACTTCTGTTTAGGAATATCTTCCTAATCCTCTGCTTTAATGATACAGTAAGCTGAAAAAACAGGTTTTATAAAGATTGCATTCTCAGATGGCAAATATCACGGAGACACCTGAAAACAGAACATCTGAAATACTTTGTTTTCTGTTATGATTTTAATTTTATTTTGTCTTTACTGATCAGTTTGCCAACCCACTGGCATGAGTTGCACTAGCTTATGTCCCTTTGCCACTCTTTGCAGACATTACAAAAAGGCAGATGAGTAAAAATACTATATTAATATACATTTGTTCTATTAAAAAGCTTTGTGAAAGCTGCAGGAACTTCCCTTGTATCAGCTAAATTTTTTGGCTGCCCCATTTTTGTAAGTGTGGCTGTAATTTTTCTGGTATTTGTAATGCTTGAGAGAAAAATGAGTCATGTTTGGATCTGTGGTGTTCTGCTTGGATAGGGAATATAATTTTGACAGACCAAGAGAGGTAGGGAATGTCTTTTGAGGGAGTATGTGATTGTCTGCCTATAGGATATCAGTAACCACTTGTGGATCCCCCTTCTATCTCCAGAGTCTGGAAGCAGAGTATTTGCACATGTCAGCTGTGAAATAAGGGATCAGGCCTCTTTGGGTGGTGGTTTGGAAGCTGAAAGGTTTCATTAAAAGTGACTTTGTATGCTCAGCAAAATCCCTTACATTTCAGGGGCACAGGGGGACTACACTGTGTTTTACTGCTTCTGGTAGCAGATCCTTGGAGCCAGAAATTCTCCCTCTCCCTGACTTTCCTCCTCTGTGTGTGGACAGTGATTTCTTACACCATAAGGAACTGAGAGAGCCATAAATTAGGGCTGGCCACTTCCAGTGTGCATTTTCAGTCCTGTCTTCTGGCCTGAAGAGGTTAATCAGGGTCTTGGAGGAGGTGTGGGTCAAATAAATCAGCTTTTTTCTATTCTCCCCTTTCCCTCAGAGCAAATCCTTAAAATACACTTCTTAAATGTCCCTTCCCCCTTGATCTTACAGGCATTATCCTGCTGCTCTGAAATACTGGGAAAGGTGTAGTTGAACTGTGATTAGAGGAGATACAATGGTCATCTCTGAACTTGTTCAGGAATTGACATTTGAAGCTTTCTTTGCCCTCTTCCTCCTGAACATCTCCTGTGGAGCGGGCACGAGAGAGGGGTCAGCTCTTCAGTTTGACTGATTTACTCTAGGAAGTAAAGTGGGCTAGAGGTGATTAAAGGAAAGTTTAGAGAGGCAAAGGAGGCAGAACAGGCTGGGAAAGAAGAGAACAAAGACATTAAAGACTTCAGAGGAAAGCCAAAGGCTTCATTCCACTTCTTTCTCATTTGGTTTTTTTTTTTTTCCCTGTCCTATGGATTTATGGATTTTTCTGTTTGTTAGCTTATCTTTTAGATTTTGATATTTAAGAGCTACTTGTTTCCTCTGCTTGCCTAGTCTGTGCTTTGCCCTTCAGACTGCATTCTGCAAGGAAATAATTGGAACATTTTAGTCAATATATGTAGAAATTGATGATATTATTTCTTTTGGAGGACTCACCTGAAGCACAGGACATTTTGGAGTCAAGTTTAAACTATTCCAAATTTGATGGCAGGATCTTAACCTTTGTTTAGGTTGTAAAGTGTCATAAATAAGAGGTACACAAATAGTACCAATTAGAAGGTAATTCAAAGAGCTGTTCAACTTGGGAGTTGTATGGTCTGTGTAGCAGGCTATGGAGTTTTATGGTATATTTTTATAACATACTGAAGGATTGGAAAGATGCTTTATTGGTGATTAATGAGGCCAGCAAGTGGCAGAAATATCCACAAATTTTCTTACAATTTTATTGTGGAAGAATGGATTCTCTGTCTTAAAAATTCTTTTTAAGGTGTCAATTCTGATGCCTGGTAAGAAACTAGACTTGCACAGCATTTCAAGCCATAAAATGGAAACTTGATTTCATATATTGTAGTTTGAGTAAAAATGTAAAACAGACTGCTTGGGTATGCAAATAATGAGCTGTTTAAATGCACCAAACCAGAAAGCTTTTGGAAGATTTTTAGATCATGGCTTTTGTAATAACATGCCAACAAATCTCATTAGCTATGGCAAATGAGATCTTTTCCCTTGTTTGGAGCATGAAATACTGTCTTTTAGCCAGAAGAACTTATCACATCATTGAAATAATCATGAAGTAAGAATTTAAGAGATTTTCTTCATTTTGGAAAACATGAACTTAAATGCTACACTTCACATCAAGGTAGGAATACAAAAAAATAAGATAAAGCACTGATATAAAAAACAACATGTGACATTCAGTTCTTTACCTGTTACCATGGGTTAGAATCTCAGGTTACTGAGGAACAAAAGGTTATAGTCAGTTATTACTGGGCTGAATCCATAAAGTAGAAGTAGCCTAGGTGTAGCCAGTTGGGCAGGAAGGTGAGGGATTACAGGTGTTTCTGTGCATGGAACAAAAGGAGCAGGGAAGGTATGAGTATTCTACAGCAGTGACTGATGCTGCATATTGGCAAATGGATATTCTGGCTGGGGTTGCTTTCTTACTAGGAGCCTGAGTGTAAATTTATCAGTCCTTGGCTTTGCAGTCTATTGTTTTGGTTTCCATCACTATATTAGCTCAATTACAGCGTTGTGACTTGCATATCCCAGTTATTGGTCCTGCTGAAGCCCAGGGGAGGACAGTGATTTTAATTTCATGCCCCAGCAGCCACAGTTAGTGACGGATGGGGCTTTCAGATGAGGGAATCGGTTTGTAAATTACCCATCTCTACCTCCTGTGCACGTGTCACCAGCAGTGTGTGCAGGAATGGCATCAGCCTCTGCCCAAAGCCCTGCTGGGGACGGGAGGGGAGCCCTGGGATGCCACCAGCAGCCCGGAGGCCGGCGCGCGGTGCTGGGGAGGCGCCGCTGAGGTGGCACAGCTGGCACCTGGCTCATGGGAGCGGCAGGCAGTGCTTGGCTGGACAAAGCCCCTGCTCCAGGGCTCTGTCCCTGGGACACTCTGGGGACGAGGCGTCTGGAGGGATGTCCAGGCTGTCCTGTGGGAGCAGGAAAGAAGAGGAGGCGGTTCCACTGAGGGTCTTGGAAGAGCAGCGCTGTGCAGAGATGATGGCTGAGTGGCTGTTACAAGTTGTGTTTGGTTTTTGTAAATGCTCCTTTTCTTTTTCCTTTTACTTTTCTGTGTCATTTGGCAGTCATAGTCTAGCTTTTCATTTTTAAAACAGACACCTGATTAAACTAGCTGCATTTTAAAATTGTTTTGCCTGAATTGTCAGAGATGAGAAAAGGAGAAAACAAAAGGACTTGATTTAAAAGACTAAGTCATCTTTAATAGTACAAATGGATGCAAAATGATGAATTATATCTATTATATTATATTTTTTGCATAATATAACCTATGTGGGGGGGAGAGAAGAACTTTCCAATTGCATGGCTCAAATTTAAAATAATACAAAGTTGTTGATGTTTTATCTATTCATTTCAGTGCAGCTAACTTCTGGTGATCTGGAATGGCTTTTAAAATATGAAAGCATTAATTTCTTTCTAAAATTCATATTGTAACTTGTAAGTTTGCATAATGCATTAGGGACATAAAATGAATATTTATCATTTTCATTGTGATTATTTTCTATTTTATAATTTTAAAAATCTTTTAATTAGGAAAAGAAATCACAACTTATTTCAATATTTCTAAAATCATCTTTTTAAGGTTCTATAGCCAGGAAGGACCTCAGATCTTGTTTTTAGATAATGAACTAGCAGGTACATCATTCTCTTCAAGGTTAAAATTCTAGCCAGTGTTAACCAGTGCAGAAGGACACAATCAACATTTCTTTTCTGACTGGTGTCAAAATGAAAAATAATGAACCTTTTAATATTTTTTGTTTGGCAGCAAAGTATCAGAGATATGTTATATAAGATGCTGCTTGTATATTCCTAGTTCTGAATTTCTGCTCCCTGTGTTTGTATTGCTCTTTTAGGTGGTCACCAGTGTGATTTGACTTCTCAGACATATAAAGACATATAAATGTCTTCTTCTTAGGTGATTCTAATGGACAACATTAAATGAACCTTTTAGTTTATTGCTGCTTGCACTGTTGTTGATAAAATATCACTCTTATAAGTAACTGGCTCATTGCCAGTAAAAGCTTATTTATTAAGTTCTGGACTCTACATTTGTATATTTAATTGTGTTAAAGCACAATTTTTAGACCTTGGGGAAAAATAGCTGTACTTTGTTTGAGAGTTTTTGCATTGCCATTTTTTTTTTTATCACTCTGCAATGAAATACTATTATATTTCTGCTCCAGAACTCATCTTGTAGCCATTGTGTGCTTCATCAAGAGAAGGGTAATTTCTGAGAGGTTTTTTGTGTTGCTCTCTTTTTTTTTTTTTTTTTAATTATTATTGTTTTGGTGTGTTTACTGTTGTAAAAAGACATCCCATCACACAAATACACACATACGTCTTGAAACTAAGACTTCAATTTATACTGAAATCTGGTGAAGTAACAGAGAGGACTAAATTCTCTGAATTAAGTTTTTATATGCTCTTTTCTTTGCTTATCTGCTTGGTCCTACCTAACATACAATGCAATGCTGGAGTTATTCAACAGGATTGATAAAACTGAAAAAAGAGAAACTGAGATTGAGTCTTTCTTGGTGATGAAGAGAAATTCTAGTTCAATTATAGCTGAAAGTGAAGCTCAGAAATGTGTCTGTTAGTGATTACCTAGATGTCAGTGTTGTGTGGAAGGTAAAATTGAAAAAATCAATATTCCTCTTTTCATTTTAAAAAATAAACTAAGCCCACATTGTATCTATTATAATTGATAGGTGATATAATGCAACTAGAGCCTTTGAAATATCTCTTGCATGATAATGTGAGTCAGATGTGATGGAAAAGCCATGTGTACCTTGGCATCTCTGATCAAGCTGAGCTCAGCCTGCCGTGCTTTTGCTGCTGGGGTGGTTACTGAGCTGGTGATTGCATTCAGCACGTGACACAGAGAAATTCAGAGTTCAGTGCTGGGACCATAAGGTGCTGCTGTGCTCTCCACAGGCCCACGAGCGATCCGAGAGCTCCGAGGTTGCCTTCGTTACGCAGCTGGTGAAGAAGCTGATGATCATCATCGCCCGGCCAGCGCGGCTGCTCGAGTGCCTGGTGAGTGTGGGCCTGGCAGAGGCTGTGCAGGGTCTGGAGAGGGCTGTGCACTCGAGAGATAAGGGACTCAAAGCCTTCAAAAGAGACCTTTACATGCTCGTTAAAACATTGATGAAAAATAAATTGGTATTTAAAAAGAAGAAGAAGTACTAAGTGGCTTCTGCATTAATATAGAAGTAGTTCTCCAATGGACTGTCAGCTGCATCAGCAGCTAAATTATGTTTTAGTATAAAGTTTATGGCTCAGGGGCCAGATGTAGCTGTCAACATCTTTCCATGCCACTTGATGCCACTGGATGTTCCTCGTGTTGTTAATTGCTACTGTAAGGAGCCTGTGAATGTCTGTATGGGGTGTGCACAGTGTCCAGAGCACCGTGCTAAGGAAGAGCTGTCACCAAGGAAGAAGTTCCATCACATAAATGGTGTTTGGGCTCTGGGACTCAAGTCCTTCCCATAGACCCAGCAACTGGTGAAACCTGGTGTCAGGTTTTCCAGTTGTGAATACACAGTGGGATACCCCCATGTGAGATCCAAAGAGATTTGGGAGATTTGAAATCCAGTTTGGTGCTATTGAATACAAGCAAAAGCAAGTATCACTCTTTTTTAACAACTTAATTTGGTTAATAGTAATGCATTTTTTTAATTTAATGCTAGAAAATGGTGAAAATTTTTAGGCAATTCCAGTGAAATAGGCCACTGTGTCCTGAAGTTCTGCAACTACAAAAATATTGCCTTGGTGTGGTGGTGAAGCAGCTTGAAAACCTGTATTCTCACTGTCATGCCATAGCAAAAGGGTTAATATAAACCTTCAATATATATAGAAAGAGGTGTATTGAAAGGGTTCAATTCAGTGACTGTATTTCAAAAGGATGTTGAAAAATTAATGAGAATGTAGGGAAGTCAGCAAAAATTGTGTGTGAGGTGTCACAAATCTACAATGGAAACTTAGGTAATGATGATGAAATTCCCTGGTGTGTCGGAGCACACTCGTGGTGGTTCTTTCTGGACATAAAAGTGACAGAGATGCTGCAGGTATTTGAGACATCAGAGAAGTTGGCTGGATTAGGGATCTGTGGCTGGCTGTAAAAGCACAGTTAACATGTGGGTTGTGTTGTGGACAGTGTGTCCATGGGTGACTTTTATCCCTGGAGTCACTGGAAGATGAATGAGTTTTGTGGAGCTTTCTTTGACAAGAGTGGTCCAATCTTACCAACGATGCCAGTTTTTGGAAACACCTGCAGAAGTTCTGAGAACCAGTAGACTTTGGAGGGTTCCTTATTCCTCCTCCACAGCTGTCAGATGGATCACTTTGCTAGGAATCCTGCAGTACAAGGAAGGCCACTGTTAGTGAGGAAGCTGGCTGCACAACCAGCAGGACAGATACCTTCACTTACTAATTCAAGAAATCTCTGCCAGACTGCACTGAAAATCCCAGTCACAACTCCATTCAAACTGGGAATTCCTTGGTTTTCAAACCATGTTTGTGATTTAGATGAGTTTTGTGACTCCCACTTATCTTCCAGCACTTCTTCAAAATTTATTTTGGAAGCGAAGACAATGAAGAAAGGAGATAAATTTAAACTCACTGTGTTTGTATTTGCTGCATTCACCATTGTCAATCTTGCTTGTGTACATTGATCATCTAGGAAAACTTGGAACCTCAGAGAGCCTTGTGAACCCGTGTCTGTACCTGCAGAGTTCCAAACTCAAGGCAGCTCTTAGTTGCAAATCAAGAGGTCTCCAGGTTCTTCTGTGTCTTCCCCACCTGATGTTCTGCAAAGTGAGTGGGAGCAGGTGGAAGCAGCGAAGTCGTTGAGATTTGAGTAATGAATTCCAAAGTATGTAGTGACAACCTTGACAATCAAGTGGCCAGTCTCCAAAGTATAGAAATAATATCTGGATCTGTGGGTTAGTCTTGGTTTTTTTCAACCTGCATTGCCTTTCTAGCAAGTTTTTTTCCAAATATTTATTTTAATCTGGTGACATGAAGAACTAAATACTAATGTTTCTTTTGTCACATAAAACAAGAAATATAGTAATGGAGAGTCAACTGTTTAAATAGTTTTTGAGAACTAATTTTCGTTTTTTATTTTTAACATACTTTTTTTTGTAATTCAATCTTTGGCTTCAATTATATGTGAATTTATAAAAAGTTTTTCTACTATTTAGTATTTAGGTTAACTTTAGTAGCAGAGCTTGTTCTTCTTTCTTCCTTGTAAATAAAATAAGTGTCCATATAGACAGTGCTTGTGATGGTTGCGATTGTTTTAATGCAGACAAAAACATTTAAGTATTCCAAAGTTCAGCTATTTGGCTTCTGTCTTTGCATTACCTGTTGGACTATGAAATTTATTGGCAGACAATCTCTGGGTCTTCAAGAAAATAGTAATGTGGTTCGTGCATCTCTGAAACCATCTTTGGGAAAAAGTATCTAATTTTTTTATCAGTTTATTTTTCCATAGCACCTACCTCCCCTTAGTAGGGTTCATTCTCCTGTATTCAAATTATTAAACCTGCCATAAAGAAGTCAGAATTGGAATTTATATAGTTCCTTAATGTTTTGTATGTTTGGATTTTTTTGTCACCAAGTTGTTTTTTTCCCTCTCTCTTCTACTCACCAATGAATGACCTGCCATTGTACCTTGAGAAGTCCTTCCTTGGCTCCACCATCCCTCTCACTGCACTCTGGTCACCATCTCTCTTTGTCCTTTCTGCTCTGGCTCCTGCTCTCTGCCACTTCTGAGACTGTTCATTAATCCTTTTCCAGAAGAGTTGGGAAGGAACTTTGTTTCTCACATTGTTGCTGTCTTTGGTGACAGCATCTATCCAAGCAGCATTGCTTGGAGCAGTCATGGAAAAGTGCATCTGTTCTCTGTTAATTCTCTTCACATCATTACAAGCTCTAATTTCCTTTTCTTGTTTGCAGTTCTGTGCTCTTTTCCTCTTATGTTGCTGACCACACAGCAGTTCTTTACTGATGCCCTCACTGTTATCTGTGCATGCTCAGCTGTTTGCTGAAACTCTTCCCCTTTCACCCTCCTGTTTCACTGGAAAATTTTTGAAGAGTGTTGGTGAAGCTGCTCATTGCTGGTGAATGCTGAGGTTTGTAGTGGGGAGAGCTGAAGTTAACTGGTGACCTTGTTCCTAAGCAGAGTGCTCCTGCTGCCCAAAGCTTGTCTTTTGTTTCCTACCACATCTCTTAGTCCAGTGCAAGAGATCACACCTTCTATAACCTTCTCTGGCCTGAGAGATCACATGCACCAAGACTGAGTTGCTAAAGTGATCCTGTACTGTAGAGTACAAGAAGTAGGGCAGCAGTACTTCTTATGAAGAAAGTTGTTTTATTAATAATTTTGTTAGCAATTGCTGAGGTTAGGACAGTGACAGGTTTGAGTGGGTTTATGGCTTGATCAGAAGTAACAACGGACATCAGGAAAGGCTTATCTTGGGTTACCTCACCTGTCAGATGGAGGTGGCAGAAGGTGGTGCCTCAGTTCTCATCACAGACCTTTCCCTGGCATGTCCCAATGTGGCAAAACCGGGAATTGTCTCCACTCTTAACACTTACGTTAGGAAGACCTTTTGAAAGTTTGGGTGTGGTTTGTAGAAAGTCCCTACAGTCCTTGTTTTGATTTGCAGCTCTAAACCCATGGACACCCCATGGGAGGTAACTGTCTGTTGGTTTTGCAGAGCAGAGGGGGAAGCATTGCCTTGCTTGTTGTAACTGGAAATGTTCTGCATCACTGCTGTTCCCAGAATTACCTTTGGATGTTTCTGAGTATTCCCCTCTAAGGGAGAGAAACCTTTCATAGTTGCAAAGCTGTATCATTTACCTCTTTCTGTGTCTTTTGCTGCTTTGCTGTAGGAGTTTGATCCTGAAGAGTTCTACCATTTGTTGGAAGCTGCAGAAGGCCATGCCAAGGAAGGGCAAGGAATTAAATGCGACATTCCTCGTTACATTATCAGCCAGCTGGGACTCACCAGGGATCCCCTGGAGGGTGAGAACTCTTGTTATGTACTTTCCAAACTGTTGAAAGGATAGCCAGATCTCTTGGTCACTACATAGCTGAAGGATGCTTTTATTTTATTGATTGAATTTCTAGGCCATTTTTCCTTATTTTCCTGTTTGCTGTCAAATTCTAGACTGTCCTTTTCAGCCCCGTGTCTCAAAGGAATGTTGCTGGGGTAAGGATGGCACATCAATAGTGACAGTTCTTTACTTATGATGTTAATAATGTCTCCCTGTATCATAGCTGAAACAATGTTAGAAAGTAGCTTTAGGATTTAACTGTTTTCTCTGTGCTGTTGGACAGTAAAAGTAAATTTACCTGTTATTTTTCTGATCTGCCTGGCCTGCTAATGACCTGGTTGGAAAGCATCCTGTCATCCCACTTGATTGTTCTCTCTGGGAAAAGTGTGTTTTTTGTGGTTTTTAATGAAATTACCACGATGAGTATGAATTTTTAGCTGGAGGTGAGATTGAAGTTTACATCTTGTGCAGCAGCCAAACCAAAGAGAGCAATGTAAGGACAGAAACAGCTTTTCTGAAAGGTGCCAGAATTGCATATGGTAAACTTAATATAGACATATATTGGCTCAGAAGATTGTAACTTTAGAATTAGTGAGCTAATATTTCTCCCTGGCACTTTGCTGGCTGAAATGGCAAGTTTTCTGAGCATGCACAGCTTGTTCAGCAACAATAGAAAGTGTGACAGAGACTGGAGGTTACTGCAGAATATTTCAGTGATTGAACTATGCTTCTTGTTACCTCAGGAGAGCATAATTTTAACATAAATTAGTAGTCTGGCTAGGACTAGTTTAACTTCTCTGGTGTTTACTGGAATGACAGTGACAGGTTGACTTCAAGTGAAGAGCTCTTCGGGAAAATTTCTACCAAAGATTGCTAAATGCAATTTAATAGCATTTGTTGAAATCTGACATTAAAGGGAAATTTCCTTTGATCCCTGTCATGGGAGAGAACCTTTCCATCGCTAATTCCCCTTACTAAAGTCAAATTTTCTTTGGAAATCTGGGGAGATGTCAAGGTGCCTTATTTCCTTTCTGTAAGGAGGGCACCCAAAAATGTCAGTGATGTCTGTTCAGAGACTCGTAGCTAAGGGAGGATTTGGGCTTGCAGAGTTTACAGCATCTCCTGTGACAGCTGAGTAGCCTAAACTAAGTGATTTTCCCCCAGTTTGCTGCTGCTCAGTGTTTTGCAGAATCAGCCACATCACGTGGAGGGCAGCTGTTTGGAATGTGATGCTTTTTTCTTCTTGGAGCACAGAGATGCCACCGGGCTACATGCAGACATATATGTGTGTAACAGGTTTTAATATTAACTAGACAGCACTTTTCCCAAACATGCATTTATTGCTTTTACTTATTATAGAAACTATCTAGAGTAAGTCAGGCTGAAATTAGAACAATTAATTATATTCATCTTTATATATAATATGCCTGCAGCGTACAAGATGTTAAAGGTTATCACTGTATAATTAGGGTGACTTTTTACAGAGGGAGAAAATGTCCTTCATCATCTACAAGCACCTCTTAAAATCCTGTTTTTCTTGCATAAACAAAGAGAATAGTGTTTGATTGAGATCATTAGGAGTAATCTTTCCTCTTTCTTTTCAGAAATGGCCCAGTTGAATAGCTATGACAGCCCAGACACTCCCGAGACAGATGATTCAGTCGAGGTAAAGCAGTAATACACTCACTCTGTCTAGCACTTTTTTTTCTCTCAAAGAAGTAGTCTACAGTAAAGAATTAATTATAAGGCAGAGTAATTGTAATTTTAAAAAAAAAAAAGTGCAGACATTTAAAAGCTCATATTAAAACTAGAGTAATGCTCATAAAAATGTGAAAATCTTTATACGGTGGTAGTAAAATGCTTAAAAGATGCAAATAGGCATTATTACCATGTTTTGTGGATTTTTAAGAAAATTTTTGGAGTTAAAAATGAAAATCATCTGGAGAAATTCTTTATATCTACATTTGTAAAATGTGATGGGTATTGAAAAGAGTTGACTTTAGTAAAACCACTGGAAAAATTTAATTATGTAACTGGCTAGGTTTCAAAGATCCTTATTTTATTGGTTTTTTTAAAAATGTAAGATTAAGGAAAGGCCTGAATCTTACAGTCCACTGACTTTTTGTGCTAATAATTTGTGGAGGGAATCTGCAAACACCCTATGGATACAGACAATTGTCCTGAAGCTGAGGACTCCAGAAATTCAGAAATTGATTGCGTTAATGGGTGCTTAGAGAAGGAAAAGACAAAAAAACCCCATAAAGAATTAAGTCATTCCTGCTCTTGATTTTCATTTTCTTGTTGTCTTTCCCCAGAGCCGTGGGGCCTCTGTGCAGTCAAAGAAAACTCCATCTGAAGAAGAGTTTGAAACTATTAAATTGATCAGTAATGGTGCTTATGGGTAAGACTTTTAGGCTTTGAATCAGAAGAAAATGCTATTATTGTCCTCCCAGCAAAAGGCTATAGCAAGGTTTGGCAAATGTCTGGGTTTTTTTGGGTCCAAAGCATAAAGTAATTTGACTTGGGGTTTACAGAGGTTCCACAGTTGTTGTATCTTCTGCATTCTTCTGGGAGATGCCATTTCTTTCATTTATTCAGATTATATATGTAACATATGTGGCTGTTTGTGAGCACTTGAAATGCTAAAAGAAGTGCTAGAATTACATTGGGGTAAATCTACTGTAATACATGAGAAAGGCTATTAGATTTTATTATCCATTGAAGAATCAAGTATGAATTCAGTCAGTTACAATTTTAACCACACACACAAACCTATCCAGAATTTTAAAAGGCAGTTCCTGACTCTGCAGTTCATAAATCCTTACCAGTGAGGTCATTAGGCTGTTACTGAAAAGCAGTAATACTCAGTAGGTCATAACAACAAAACCTGAGCATGTGCTTGAGTGTTTTGTGGAAATGGGTGCTTAGTTAACAACAAATCACTTTTAAAAATTATATGTGGAAAAAGTGTAAGCATGGGTTTTTGGTGAGTGAAGACACAATGGAGCATGTTGAAGAGTTGTATTATGAGACAAAAAGATTTTAAATCTCTACAGTTACATTTCTGCACAAGCCCCATGTAACTTTGTAAAATGTGGAGAGAGAAGTGGTAGTTTTGCTGTTAGTCACATGTCTTTATCCTGGGTTTATTTTATAGTCAGTGGCTGGTGAGACACAATACCACGTTAAATGTAATGTACTCCAGAGAAAAGGAAACAAGTACTGATTCAATAAGGCAGGCAGACTGGATGAAAATTTTATTTGCAAACTGTATTATTAATGTGAAGGAATCTAATGATCTGCAAATGATAGAAGTGTAAGAGATACTTTACTGAAGGAAATCCCTGGTGACAATGCTGCGTCAAATTAATTTTATGGAGCTTGGAAAGAACTCGTGCTGATTCCATAGATTTTGGACAAATTTTTAAGCAAAGTGGTCACTGTAGTGTTGAAAAATACATGCTGCTCTGCGAAGGTGCTTATGGAAATTTGTGACATTGGTGTTTGAGGTGTCTCCTTGTTTGTCACATCAGCAAAAATGCTGCTTTATTCAGGAAGGCAGAGTAGCTTTGGGAAGGAAGCATCATGGGGCTCCTTCTTTTCTAGGGAAACTTGTCACTGAAACAGGATTTTCTGGAGTCATGGATAAGTCTGTCAGGATCCACTCAAAATAGTAGCATCACTGTTTAAAAAACCCCAACAAAACCACAAAGAACTCCAAACCTAAGCCCACAACAGAGCAGTTTGAACTGAAAATGGACCTTTTCCTCTCGGGGTGTGGTTTTGCAGAGCGGTGTATTTGGTGCGGCACAAGACCACCCGCCAGCGTTTTGCCATGAAGAAGATCAACAAGCAGAACCTGATCCTGAGAAACCAGATCCAGCAGGCCTTTGTGGAGAGAGATATCCTGACATTTGCTGAGAACCCCTTCGTGGTCAGCATGTTCTGCTCCTTTGAGACCAAGCGGCACCTGTGCATGGTTATGGAGTATGTGGAAGGTACGGGTGTTGGTATCCACACCTCCAAAGGGGCCTTAGCTGGGATGGATGTGGGCTGTGAATCCCTGGGACTGGTACAGCACGTTTGCAGTGGAGCTGAGCCTCACTGCTGAGGTCAGAAGTCAGCATGAACTTTCCAGTCTTCACTGGAAATGAAACCCAACCTCCCTCCCTCCTGTGGGATGGCATGGCTGGATCCATAGCACATTTGCTTGACATTCCACTTAGAAAAAGACTTAAGAAACATAAGTCTTTGTTCTTTAGCAGCCTTTTTTAAAAATAAAGTGCCATTTTATGCTGGGGTTGGTTTTTTTCATTGTTTGGTTTGCTTATTCTTTGAAATATAATTTGATTTTACTTTATCAGTATATCTTATTATAAGCAATATCCACTGGTGGATAGGATTAATTTCTTATGCCTGGCTTGCTTGACTGAATATTTGAGAAATAAGATTATAGTTATTGTATCAGTGCTCTTTCAGATAAATTAGTGGAATGAAATCAGATGTATTGACAATAGGAAATTTTAATATTAATTCCTCTTTGCAAGTAGAAAGGAAGGTTGACTGAAATGTGTGGCCAGTGTTCCCAAGCTTCAGTCAGGAGTCCACAGACTTATTTTCTTCAAGGCTTCCTTCACTTTGCAAATGACACCTGTACAATTCCTGTCCAAGCCTGCTCAACATATATGGATCTCAATTTTCCTGGGATTTTAATATTTGTTTTGAGTTCAAGACAGAGTACAGAGAGATCTTCAGAATTCTTCATAACAGGGTTGTGAGAGGCAGCCTTTAGAAAACTTAGTCTAATCTTGTACTGCAGACCCATAGCTGTTGTTTCTTACTGATATTTGCCATTTCAATGTGCCATATGTGCAAATGTTTTGTTTCTAGGAGGGGATTGTGCTACACTTCTCAAGAACATTGGTGCCCTGCCTGTTGATATGGCGAGGATGTATTTTGCTGAGACTGTTCTGGCACTGGAGTATCTACACAATTATGGGATTGTTCACCGTGACCTAAAACCTGATAAGTAAGTCTTTGGGCTCTCAGAGGGAACAGAGCCAGTCCTTCAGGGGCTTCCTCTGTAGGTAACAGGACATGGGGGCTGGGCACAGCATTGATCTTCAACAGCATCTGACATGTAGGAGGTTTTATGGAGTCTCTTGCTACTGATGTAGAAGCAGATAGGCACTGGGAAAGGGTGGGAAGAATGTCTTCAGGTATTATCCCAAAGATGTTGCTACACTGATGGTGTTTTGGCAGAAGGTAGTCCCACTCCTAGTTGCCTTGTCTGCTCTGTGATATTTGGCTACTTAGGAGGTTTTTTCCAGGCATTTAATGGGGATGTAGCACTGAGATCGTCCTTCGCATTATTTTGTGTTCTTTTTGTTTTAAATGGCTTTTGGGAAACAATTAAATGAATGTTGCATTATTTTACTTCTCTTTCTTTTAGTCTTCTGATAACTTCAATGGGTCATATTAAACTAACAGACTTTGGACTGTCCAAAATTGGGTTAATGAGTCTTACAACTAATCTTTATGAGGGCCACATTGAGAAGGATACCAGGGAATTCCTGGACAAGCAGGTAAGCTGAAAAGTTTTGTCTGTTGATGTGGGATCAGATGCAGGATTCTGTCATGGGATAGAATCAGAGTTAGTAGCACTCCTTATCTGCCTTGATGCTGTGCTGTGCACTGTAAAATGGGAGGAAGAGATGCAAGTCCATTCTCATATTTTGCTAGGCTTAACCAGCTTTAAATATTTCAGCTTCTTGTTTTGGAGTCATGCACTTCAGCTCTTAGTTTAGGATGCTGAAAGGGTGGCCCAGGCAGCAGTGCAGGTGTAAACAGAAGTTGGATTAGGGATGCAGCATGGATTTTGCTGAAGGTTGTTCCACGATCTCCCCCTTCTGGTGCTTAGAAAGTTCATGGCAAGTTTCTATATGTTTCTTGTAATTTTGTCTAGCAGCTTAAACATTGATTTTTATCCCCATGATATTTACTAAGGGTCATTTTTCTCCTTAGCATTTTGCTAGGCTTAACCAGCTAAGTTCTTGTAGCTAACAAGATAGATTTTCCTTTGATGAATGAATAGCTCTTGCATGTAACTCTTTCTGTTTGAGTTGATATTTTCTGGACATAGTTGGAGGAACTGTTCTGGATGCAGGCTCACCAGTGCCTTGTATAATGGGATTAAATAATGCTTCTCTCTTCTGAAAATAACTAGGATCACAGCTGAATTTTTCAGCTGAATTTTTATTTGTGCCAAGTGTTGATTCATAATTATCCTGTGGTGTTGTCTTCTGTTGTCTTCTGAGTAAGGATGCTTTTTCTAACAGAACTCTCCTAGGTCATTAGATCATATTCTTGCACTTTACAGTGTTACATTTTGTACAACAATTTTGTTATTGTTGCTGCTGCTTCTAAGCCCCAGGCAATTTAGATCTTCCAAGGTAATTTCCTTACCCATTGTCCATGCCAGCTGTACCTCCCAAGATTAAGGCTGAAGTGTGTAATCATGCTGGGCTGCTAATTCTGCATCTGTGAAACTAAATTCTGTTAGCACAGAGATGTGAGAGGTTTGTCAAAACTCAGTTCCTGATAGCTGTAGCTGTGCCAGCAGACATCCATCAAGCTGTCAGACCTAAACACACAGAATATGCATTTTTCCCATATGCTTTCCTGTGCATGCACCAAAGAACTACTTAGCTGGCACGTCCACACTAGGAACATTTAATTTCATGTGATGTTATTTCTGTGCAGTAATGTCTTCTTCAAATATAGACTCTTGCCCCATGGATGTAGTTCACTGCATGAAGTGGTTAGTGGCAAAACATTAATAACTTCCTTATAAAGCTCTGAGGGGGGAAAAAAAGAAAAAAAAAAAAAAAAAAGAAAGGACAAAATAAGCTTTGACATGCATTTGGCAATGTGTAAATTTATTGCTTTCTTGCATGTTTCTCTTGAGGTGTGTGGGACTCCAGAGTACATTGCACCAGAAGTGATCCTGCGCCAGGGCTACGGGAAGCCCGTGGACTGGTGGGCCATGGGAGTCATCCTCTACGAGTTCCTGGTCGGCTGCGTTCCTTTCTTTGGGGACACTCCTGAAGAGCTCTTTGGACAAGTGATCAGTGGTAAGTTTCTCCTCTGGCTCTGAAGTGGTTTCAAAATGTGCTGTGAAAATATTGAGGGTGCACAGTTTAGTCAGGAAGGACTAGGTATAAAATAATAGGGTTTAATTTTAGTATTTCTAAATTTCTGTGTCAAAGCAGCTTCCATCTGATTTCAGCTATGGAAACTTGTGTTGCTTAGCATCTTCCTAAATAGCTCTGTCATGGTGTGAGAGTCTTACAAATCCTTGTGGGATTGAGGAAAAATATTTGGGGATTTTTCTGTTCTGTCTTTTAACTTAAATGATGGAGAATTTGAAAGGAGTAGCCACCAACTGGTCTAATTCAGGCTGATTTTGGTTATTGTTTTTGTAGATCCAAATGCTAGTCAACTAGTAATTTTGTAGAAGTGAAATGAAAGGAAATTGTGAGCACAATACATTGAAGTTGTTGTACTCAGTACCTTCACATCTTGTGGCTTTTTGAACCTGTCTCATGCTTGGAGTTGGACAGACAATTGCTTTGTGTTCACTCAGTGAATATGCCAGTGAAATAATTTTCTATTGGGAATGCTTTCTGAAGCAGTAAATTTTTAACACACTTGGCAAATGTCCTTTGTAAAAAGAAATTTTCATCAAAGCACTAAATATGATGCATGAAATCGTTACCTGTGAATTGTTCTCTCTGTTCCAAGTGTAACGACTGTGGAATGTGCAGGCAGGAGATACAGCCACAGTATTGTCACTGCCTTTGTTTATGGATTGTCATGGAAGTCCCATTTCATACTTTATTAATAGAGTCCTTAAAGCTTTTTTTTTGTCTCCACAAGCACTGCTTGGATTGACAGCAGCTTTAGCTGATGCTGAATTTTATGCATTTTGAAAAATGTCAATGCTTGAATTATATTAAGCTGCTGAATTCAAGGTATTTACGCTTCTGGGGCAGTTCTCAACGCTGCACTTTGAGGTATAGGAGTGTGAATGGTTATTCAAATTAGTTGGGAGGCTGGTAGAAAATGTCAAGTCTCTTTTTGTCCCCAGATGAAATTGCCTGGCCAGAAGGAGATGATGCACTGCCCCCAGATGCCCAGGACCTCATTTCTAAGCTTCTCCGCCAAAATCCTCTGGAAAGAATGGGAACAGGTAAGAGCCTTGTGCACAGGAAAACACTGCCCAGAAGCAGGGGATGAAGCTACCTTGCTCAGTGATGCACACCCACTTGTGTTGAGGAATGCTCATCTAGAGCTGGGGAGCAGTTTATACTGGATTCAATGTGGTGGAGCTCTGGGAATTAGTGTCACATGTCCATGAGCCAGGCAGATATTCCTGCCCTGTGTGGGAAACAGGAAAGGGGCACTGTCAGCTTGGCAACATAACTTCTCTGGTTTGTGCTGTTCCATTATAGTCTTGAGGGTTGTGTCTCCATTTGAACAGTGTAATCAGATTTCTTTGAAGTTCTCTTTGAGTAGAAGCTTAATCCCTGCCATGGATGGGAATTCCTGGGTGCAATAAAGTAAATGAAAACTTTCCCATTCCTAGAGGCCTGTAGTGTAGAATTCTCCAAACATACAGCAAAGTCTGATAATCTTTTTGGCAAAGTCAGATATGTCTGTCAGTCTTTCTGTGTTATAATGTCAGATTGGAAGTTTTACAAGCCAACACTTCTCATTTCCTCGTAGTAAATAATCGTAAGTAATCTGTAGCTACACTCTTGTTTAAAGTTATATGTGCAACACTATGGCTTCACATGACAGCTCATCTTTCATTGATTTGATTAGTTTAATTTAATTTGGGATTTTCAATTTGAAACTATACTTTAAGGACAAAAAAAAAGCTTAGAGTTAAATATATAACAATTCCAAAAGGTACATGTATTCAGCAGACTTAGCACATGTGCACACAAGGGTGATGAATAGATCATGAATTAATAATGATATCAGATGGTTTTCACATGTTCTTCTCTACTTAAAATCCATGTACTTGAAAGATGTTGCTGTCATGGAAAAGATGTAGAGTTTCTAGCCTTATAAAAGGAGTTGACGGACTGATTTTTTTTTTGATTTCTTATATACCTGTAGTGCTGAGACTGCTGTTTCACTTGGCACGTTGTAGTGCCACTGGCACTCAGCAAACCTTTTATCTCTTTTCCTCTGCTCTTTTCTTTTCTAAAAAGACAGTAGCATCTGCTGTGAATATCAATTTCATTTGAAAAAAAGTTGCATAAACTGGTAGACAGATAGTCTTTACTTTTTCCTTCTGGGTACCCAAGCTTCTGAGCTTAATAACAATAGATACTAATTCAGGAAGATAGGTGAGCCCTGTCTTGTTCTAGGCACATGAATGAGTTTATTCACAACAGTGGAGTTGTGAGTTGTCACTCACATTCTAAGTGCCTCTCAGAGTTTGCTCTCTTTATTCAGTTATGAACAAGATGGTGTTTAGAGTTTGAAAATTTTAAATTAAGGTGTTAATTCTTAATCTTGCAACTCGCTGTGGAGTGCAACAGCAGATGCTGTCTTCCAGCATCTGTGTTGTTGCTAAGCAGGAAGAGGAGGTGGGAAGGAGGAAATCTTGTTCAGGTTTTATCCTGTATGACCACTTTGGTAAATGGTTAAGTTGTTTCTCAAAATTACTGGAAAATGTGTGACTTAAAAATACTCAAGTACATTCTCTTAGGCTCTTGATATTTTTAGAGTTTGTTTTTCATTTTATGCAAATGCTGAAAGAAATGCTCTGCAATAAAAGGTGCTTATTTCAGGTAGTGCTTTTGAAGTGAAGCAGCATCGGTTCTTTAAAGATCTGGACTGGAATGGATTACTCCGGCAGAAAGCTGAATTCATCCCACAGCTGGAATCTGAGGATGACACAAGCTATTTTGACAGTAAGACTCAAGATTTGGCCTGAACAGCATCATATTTCTTGTGCATATTTCATTTCTGAAGTTGTTAGAGATAAGTCATTTTAGAAATTGAATAAAATGCTTGATGGGAATTGCTTTAAGAAGTTTCTGTTGAATGCCAAGTAAGGTTTCTTTGAAGGCAAATTAATTTTAAATGAAAAAAGGTTGCTGCTGGAGGCACTTGGCCTTTCACTGGTGCCTGTGGTCCTGCCAGCCATGGGGCTGCAGCGAGAGGTGCTGCCATTGTCATGCTGGGTTCATTAAACTTCTTCCAAAGCATTTGGTAAATCCAAATTCCTTGGGTTTTTGAGCAACATGATCTTTCCCTAGTGACCATTTTCAGCCAATAAATGTATTTTAAAAAACCCAAAACAAACCCTAGACCTTGAAGACAAGTATGTGGGGAAAATTCTTGAGAGATTTGAAGTAATTTGAATTATTTTCGCTGCAAGTGTATCGTTTTATTTTAGTATTACGAGCTCTAATGAGATATGAAGTGTCTGTCTGGTGTGTATAAATGTCTGGGAACTGCCATGGTATCAGTGCTGTGTAAGATTCCTGGTATTTCAAGATAAGCACCAGACAGAGTCAGTGCTCTTGGGAGAGAAGGGAGGAACGTCACAGGAGGGATGGAGAGATCTCTGTTCCCAGAGCCTCTGCTCCCTAACTTTTCTCATTTGACTTGGGGAGCTGAGCAGGTGGAAAGGGCTTGGTCAGGGTGAGGTCTTTCCCCCTCTCCAGCTGCAGAATGGGATACTGGCTGTTTCAGTTCCCTGAGATATGGAAATTTCTGCTCTACATGAATGGAATCTCTCCCATCTCGGAGCCATGGGACTGGTTGAATCTGTGTGAAGCTCATTTTTGCTCTGCTTCTGTGCTTTGCTGAGAGAGAAAGGAGGGAGAGAGCCCTTGCCTCCAGCCCCTTGGCTCTCACACTGCACAAGCAGTGATTCCATTTAGATAGTGCTCTTCCAGTTTGGGGAAGGGGCTTTTAGGCTGAAGGTTGTTTGGAGAGGTAGGATTGGGAGAGAGAGATGGATTGAGAAATCTCTGTGTGGTTACTGCAGAGAACAGTTGGAGTCCAGCTGTGCAGAAGGAGCAGAGGTGGGGTTTCTACATGTGTTGAGGTTGTGCTGGTACAACATACATGGAGAAACTGATGTGGTGGGCTGTCCTCACCACTAACTGGACTCACAGGATGTGGAATCTTTAGTCACTGAGTTGGGTCAGCGACTGGCAGAGGCCCAGTGCAGCAGCCATGAGCAGATCCTGGTGGATAAAAGCAAAACCACTGGGTCTGTCAAGTCAGAAGCAGGGGAAACTCCCCACGTGCCCTGGCACACTCGGTGTCAGGGTGACCTTGGTGTGAGTCCTTTATGAAGGCTGGAATTCTCTCATGAGGAAATGTCTCACATAGACACTGATAGGAGTTGGTGTTGCTGTTACAAACCCTAATGCAGAAAATGTTAGAATTTATAAAAGTAGCTTTCTGGCTGATGTGGTGCAGCAAATTTGGCTCAATGTAGTTATCAGCTTTCTGTAGCCAAACTTAGTGCCTGCCCCACAAAATCCAGTGTGGCTGGCTTAGAAATCCAGTGCTGCAAATCTCAAAGCACGAAATCTCTTTGGAAGAAGTTTTTGCATTAAAAATAGCTTTGCGTATTGGCTGCTTGCCCATTTTCTTTCACAAAATCTAATCCTTTTCCTAGTTGCAAGAGGGAAAAGAGGAGATTTTCTTTTGGGATAAATACTTTTATTTTTTTAAGTAGGCTTGTATGTATGTATGTATGCAGGACAGACTTTGTATAATCAAAAAGCTGTTTATTGGAAAGTTGGACAGTGAATTGTTTCCATGTTTCCTTTCACGTGATTGTTTGCTGTAGGGAAGAAATATCCCTACCATGAAGGGTCTGCAGGATTAGACACCTTCTGAGTATCAGCTGCTTCCAGAATGGAATACAGCTGACAGGATAAGATAAATTCAGTGCCAAGGAGATATTCTTCACTGGCAATTGCACGGGATGAGCAAAAACTGGCTGGGTATGTTTCAGTATTAAGGGAAATACCCTGCATGGTGTATAAACATTCCAAGTTCTTTAAGCAGACCAGTAGCAATGCTTGAGGTGTGAGTTACCAACACTCCCCACACTGATGCAAGTGCCCTGTCCTGTTCCCAGCCCGTTCAGAGCGGTACCAGCACCTGGATTCAGAAGAAGAGGAGGACACTAATGATGATGATCACGTGGAAATTCGGCAGTTTTCCTCGTGCTCGCCCAGGTTCAGCAAGGTAGGGACATGCTAACTTGTTGAAAGAAAACAATCTAGAGAGGAACACGGTTTCTTTGCTTCATATGGGGCAGATTTTAATCATGTGGGTGCTTTGTGGGATCTCATGGTGTGTAGTATTCACTGAGGAAAGAAAACACTGCATGAGTTGTTTATTCTGTGGTAGTTTGTGGCCTGTTAGAAGGTGAGTACTAGAATAATTGGAAAATGACATTTTATATTTCATAATTTTTTATCAATATGCAGGGCACTGTGTAGTTCTCTTCTGCATCTGATATAGTCTGATGTTTTTACCAATGACTTGGATGTTGGCATAGGGAGTATCCAAAATGTACTTGCTTTGAGCAGTGTCCTTCTGGAAGGACCTTCCATAGGTGACAAGATGGTTTTGGGAAGCAAAACAATTCTGACATTTGGAATAAGGGCCTAAAATCAAAGGGGTAAGAACATCAGTGAAGTTTACATCACTCATTGTCTCAAATACAGCCTGAGGAACAAAAGGCAAGGTGACAATTTCAAAGAGAAGGGTCTCAGCACATAGTCCTTCACGAGTTAGTTGTGCCAAATTATGGAAGCAATAATTTTCCATACTGGGCTTACCAGTAGGAAAGCCATAGCTGGGGTATTTTGGTCTGTACTGGGCAATGTTCTTGAAGAAAGGGAGTCCAGAGGAAAGTAAAAAGAATGACCTGAGTTCTACAAAACATAAAATCTCAGGTGTTTTCAAATATATAACTAGAAGGAAAAGACTACATTGGTCTTCCTGATAAAATACAGTATGTTTGGGAGGGGCAGAAGGGAGAAGAAATGCTGTTTTGAGACAGCCACTTCATGAATTGTATTTCTCTCTTAGTGAGATGGGAGTAGGAATTTTACTTAGGAGCTCTGAAAGGTATTTTGGTTTTTCACAACAGTTCCTCCAGTTTTCCACAGCTGAAGTCATTTTTTAAGGACCAGTTTGTTCTTTGTCCTCAGCCAGGCTACAGTGGTTTAAATAACAGTTGCTCTTAATTTAATGGAGTTGCTCCTGATTTGCATCACTAAAAGTATGTTTAAAATTGGACCTGAGGATTAGTTGGTGTTTTGAAAAAGTTCTCATGAGTACGTAAGAGTTTCTTTTCTCTGCCTTTTCTCACCATGAGTATTACTCATTTATTAGACTGAAGCTTTTCTTTAGGGTTCAATGTTTTTGCCACAAAAAGTTCACTTTTAATGAATTTATTTTAAGACCTGGAAAATTATACAGCATTTGTAATGTGGGAGGCATAAAAGGCTCATTATATTTTGAAATTCTTGTCTGACAATTCAGCCATATGATTTATTAATAGTTATCTTGTTGATGCTCTGAATTTTTAATAACATTATTTTCATTAATCTCTTCTTATGTAAATTAGGTCCACAGTCAAGTGTAGTTTTAAAAGGATGGATTTTTTTGCTTAATCATTTAATTATTTAAAGACGGCTGTAAAACGAAGAAAGGCACTTTCATTAAGCTGTCAGCATTATAGTAGATTCCTTGAGGAGGGCAGGACTTTTTTGTTCTGAAATAAGCTTGGGGCAATGCTGATAGACTGATAATGAAATGGGGTCATGAGCGTGATGCCTATCACTGAAGTGAATTTGTGTAGAAAGATTTCAAGATCCAGATGCCAGCCCCTCAAGAGTTGTGCAGCTGTCTTTAGCAATAGCTCCTCTTAGATTTGAGAATTGTTAAAACAAAAAATCAGAGTAATTTCATGAAGTTTGTCAGTATTTCTGTTGTGTTTTCAAATGAGAGGCATTGGGTGTTGTTGTAGAAAACCTTTGTAGTGTTTCTGAGTCTGGCCCATTTTCCTTTCCTCCCTGGCATACCTTGAGTGTGTCACACCTGCACTGTGTTATTTGGTCAGAGAACATTACCAAGTTGAGGCTTTCAGGGGGAATCTCAAGAGGAGATTTCCCCCTTGCTCAGAAAAGGCTCTGTGAGTTGGTTTTCCCTGCACAGAAGGATCTTTTGCTGCACACAGGTGTACAGCAGCATGGAACGACTTTCCATCCACGAGGAGAGGAAGACTCCACCACCAACCAAGCGGAGCCTGAGTGAGGAGAAGGAGGATCGGCTGGACAGCCTGGGGGGCTTGAAGAGCCGGGACCGCAGCTGGGTCATTGGCTCTCCTGAAATGTGAGTTCTGTGCAACTGCATCTTCTGTTCTCCCTCAGCAGCTAAGAAAGACCAGACAAAACTTTCTATGGCCACTGTTTGGTGAGGAGAGCTTCTTATGTTGTATTTCTACAAGAGAAGCCTGGGTTGAACGGCTAAAAGTGAATGTGTAGAACCTTTACAGTCCTTAAATGTGTCTAGTTAAGTACTAACATCTTCTAAATCCGTAGCAAATACTTTTAATTAATTTAAAGGTATTCTAACCTTAAGGGCAGATTCTGTATGTTACGTCAGACATGTACCCACATCACTTTTTTTCTTTAATTAATGCAAATTCTGGTGCCAGACTTTGACCTTTTGTTACAAAGTAGAGAAATCATTAGGAAAGTTCAAAGTTTCAAAAGTTCAGAATATGCCCGAAAAATCTTGTGCTCTAATAAAAAATGTCAGTAAAATATATGAATACCCACAATTTGGATACCTGCCATGTTTCTGGCATAAAAGGGATGTCTCTCATTTTGTGCAACCCTTGTAAAACCTTTACACTAATGTTTGGCATTAGAAAGAGCATAAAATGTGGCTCTGACCTAGTCTTTATGACTCCCTTAAAAATGTTTTACAGATTGGACTCATAACTGGGGTGCACTTCATTTTACATTAGGCCTTCCTGGCTTCTAATTTAGAGCAACCTCGAAAGAAAAATTCAACTAATTTCAAAAGGAATTTTTGGAATTTTCCAATTGTGATTTTTTAAAATAATATTTAATATTATGTTCATTGTACTGTATTTTTCTTTGGGTTTATCCAAAGAAAAAGTTCCTTTCCTAGAAGTTTAACAACTGGAAATCTAAACTCAGGTGACGGCCCAAGCCTTTGTTGTTTTAACCCCCAGTGTTGTAGCTTGGCCACCAAACTTCAGACGTGTGGGCTGTGTCTGTGCCCTATTTTCACCCTTCCAAGTGCATCAAGCCCTCACTCACCTGGGGCTCTGTCTGCTTCTGCCCCCAGCCTGCGCAAGCGCCTGTCCATGTCCGAGTCCTCGCACACGGAGAGCGACTCCAGCCCGCCGCTGACGGTGCGGCGCCGCTGCTCGGGGCTCCTGGACATGCCGCGCTTCGCCATCTCCGCCGAGGACGAGGGGGCCGCCCTCAAACGGCCCCAGTCCGAGGGGATGCTCCTGTGCACGGTGCAGGCGCGGGAGGGGCTGCCCCTGCCCATTCCAGAGCAGCCTGTGGAGCACGAGCTGCAGCTGGAAGGGGATGCTGGAGCCACCACGCCCTCCGCGGCCGCCGTCAGCGCCTCGGCGCTCACAGGTACGTGCTCGGGCTGGGGGTGTCCTGCCCCCCAAGGAGGCCGTGTTACCCTGCAGAGATGAGCTCTGTAAAGCTGGCTCTGGGTGTCAGGGGATGTGAGTGCCTCGTGCTAAGTAGATATTTTAGTGTAGTTTTGTGGATGTGCTTGCCTTTGAAATAATGCCAGTGGTTTCCTCAAAATGGCATCTTAGATTTCAGTCCTGTCACTTCAAATTGATTTAGGTCTTCTCATGCTTGAGATTCATATGATCTATGCCTACTTACAACCACTGGGTGCCTACCTGAGACAGCATTAATTTAAGCATTAATCAGAACAGATCACTGCTGAGTTGGAGCTGGAGAACCTGGGTGTCAGCCATACCAACAGATCCCTGCTTCCTGTGGTTTTGCTCATCCCAAGAGCTTGGAGAGACTTGAAATATGCTGGGGAAGTGGGGCTTGTGTCAGGGACATGCTACTTATTTTAACAGCCAAATACGCCAAAGTTCATCCAGTTGCAGTCTCAGAAAAGTGCAGCCTAAATTTAGTAGAGTGGCTCTTCGAAGTCAGTGTTTGATTTCTCAGCAACTTCTCAGCAACTTTGACTGTCCTGGGGCTTTTCTCCAGCTCTGGGCTGAGCTGAACCTTCCTGAAGTGGTGATGCCCTGGGCTGCTGCAGTGCAGGACTGAGCTCTGGGTGCTGGAGTGTTCCCAGCTCCTGCCTCTTTCAGGGCATTGGGAAGACAAGGGGGTGAAGCTGCCTGTTCTGAGAGCAGAGGAGGCCAAAGCTGGGAACTGCTGCAAAGTAGTAAGGAGGGGGAAAAAAAGGAACTTTGAAACAATGGAAGAAAGAGGGGAAGTTGAAATGAAGGTTGGAAAGAGAAAATTGGAGAAAGAAGGCATAATTAGGGGAAGGACTAGATTGTTAGGTTGAATAACAAGGACTAACTGGGTAAGAAAATAAGGAACAAGTTGCTGGGACAAACTGGGAGTAAGCAGACAAAGCAATTGGGATGCATTGAGAATGGAGAGGAAAGGGGTACTGAGGAAGTAGTCAGAATGGCAGCAAGAGTGGACAAGGTGGAGAGCACTGGGCAGGTGTGATGGGGGACTGATAGCAGAAGGTGGAAATGCCCTAGAAGAAATTTGTCTCCAGAGTAAAGCCAAAGATTCCCACATCTTATTACTCCTCTTCTGCAATCCAATCTGTGAAATTCCTTCAAAATTGTCCCATTCCCCTTCATTGCCCATGAAAAGGCCTGGTGCTGCCATCATGTAAAGAAGAGGTGCAAGGGTAAAGAAAGGAAGCTGCCTCATACTTGCTTGGCATAGGTGCCATAAGTGAAACCTTGGGCTCTCAATTTCATGCTAAGAGCCTAGAATCATGCTATTAAAATGGCAAGAACACTTCCATTGCTAATTTGAGTATCTGCAATGTGAGATTGGCAAAAATGAAGTTCTCCTGGGCAGCCTGCTCCCCTGAGCTCAATACATTAGAGCAGTCTTTGATCTTGTGCATGGAATCCAGGGATACCAGTGCTTCAGTGTCCCCAAGTCAGAGGCTTGAAAGGAGTTTAATTCCTGTCTCTGTCTCAGACTGCTCCTCTAATTTATATGGCACCTTTTCCTATGCAGCCTCCAAATCTGGGTTCCTTATTGTCTGGGAGCCTGATTTGAAACTCTGTGCCTCTTAAATGTTGAACAAGCATCTGGTCCTGAGGTCTATGGGAATAGTGCTTCAAATTTTTATTTTCATGATACTTCCTGCTTCACTTAGTATGCAGAGCAGAGCTGCCCACTTAAATAACGATGATCAATGTTTTGTTCTGTCCTCATTGTTCAAAATGTGGCCCTTAGGCTTTATTTATTGCATGCTGCTTAAAATTTGCTTTTGAAGACAGAATGATTAATTTCCCTTGTGGAGTTGCTGCGATGCTCACCACTTTCATTTCTAAGCACCTTGTAAATTCTAATTACTGTATTTTCACAGTGCCCCTTTAAGGTATTACATGGGGGACTGAGGCACTGGCCTTGAGTACAGGACCCCCAACCCCCAGCATCTGCTGTTGTTACATGCCCAGTCTGATCTTCAAGATTACTTTGCATTTTATATATAATTGTAGCAGGTTAAGGAATTCAAGACTAAATTGCAACGGTGCACAGAAGGGGGCAAATTAAGGTTGTCTTTGCAATCCACATTTTTACTTTCCCTGACTTGAGTACCTTAGTATTCTCTTAAAGTGGATTTTTTATGTGCAGCTCCAGTAGAACCTGGCTCTTCTATTACAGGCAGTTTTAACTTAAAGATTGACAGTTCTTGCTGGTTGTAAAAATGCAGCACTTTCTATAAACCCGTTTTCATCTGCGAACGATCCCATTGAAATGGTGTGCAGAAGTGCACCACGGCTTTAGGATTCATGGAACTGCCACTGAGCAATGTGATTTCATTAGCGAGCTTTTCCACAGAATAGAAGCTGCTAATTTTCTGTGTTCGGAGTAACACCATTTCTGTAAATAAAAATTCAAGCCCTGGGGTTTCTTCTTAGGAAAATTTACTCTTGGACTTCATGTAAACATGACTTTGATTTAATGTATTTTGCCTGTAGGGGAATAGACTGTTAGGAATTCCCTGTGGTTCTAATCTGTTTTAATTTAAACTGTAGCTGGGAGCACTGCAGATTTCTCTGATCCACGAGCTCGCAGTAATAGCAATGAAGGCCCAGACTTTACCACTCCAAAAGCCATCAGCGATTTGGCAGTGCGGCGGGCACGACACAGGTTGCTCTCTGGGGAATCAGGGGAGAAACGCACCTCGAGACCTGTCAATAAAGTGATTAAATCAGCATCCGCTACTGCCTTGTCTCTCCTGATTCCCTCAGGTAAGAAATGCCTTGAGTGAGGCATTGTCAAAATCTGCAGGCACTAAACAAAAGGTCTGCAGACAGATCCTCCCCCTTTGCTCTCCTGGAATAATGCCTTGCCTGGCAGGAGGGGAGAGAGCTAACTTTTACAATCGGGTTAATATTTCCTGCTCGCAGGTTGATGAGCGCTGCTGTGCCACAGACGGCAGCGCTGTGCGTGTGGTCTGACTGCAGCTTCTGCAAATGGCAGCTGGGCCCTGTTCTTCCCCTGGTTTTGTTTAAATTGACTCCTGGCTGGTCTCTAGACAATGGTACAGCAAGGAGGTATAGAGACACTAAATGATTTTAACCCTCAAGGTGCTGTTTTTTGGGGTCACGTGCTAACTACAGCGTTGTTTGGGAATTAAATGTGTCTGGTGTATTAATGCACAGGGAAGTTTCAAAAACTCCAGATAACTTGGTTGAGATTGAGTGCTCAAGAACTTAACAGTGTAAGTAACTCTCCAAGTCAATGCTGAACTGCTCACCTTCTTGGCCCAACTCTGTCTACAAGCAAAACCAGACCTTTACAATTCCCAGTGCCAGGTGATAACTCCTAGATAGCAGCGCAGCCATTCTGAGCTGTGACAGACTGGTTCAGCAGAAGGAGTTTCTCCCCACAGGGATTTTGTCCCTTTCCAGAGGATAAGACTATGCTGTATTTCCAGGGCTGTGCCTGTTCCTGCCTAGATGGGAGCAGGGAATGCAGCTGGGCCATGAGCAATGCCCACCTGTTCCTCCCAGCAGTGAGCTGGAGGCAGGAATGCACCTGCTCTTGGCAGCCTCGTGGTGATGCACATCACATTTCTTGTGCTTTGGGCATTGGTTGCTTTTTGAACTATGAACTCCCTCATGAAAGCCTCTAAAATGTGTATTTAATCACCCAGCAAAGGTTTCTCCAGAGCTGCTCTCATCTGCCAGGTAAATATGTGCTGGGCGATTCAGCAGGTGTTTCTTAATGGATTAGAGATTACCTTCTGCAGCTGCATTTAGTATTCCTGCTCTTTGGGTTTATTTTACTGATGTTGACCAGCTTCACTTTGAAATGAGAATTCTGTATTTGTTTTGTACTTTAAAAAGTGGATGTTGTTCCACCAGCAAACACAGTCAGATTGTTTATCTGACAGCCCACACCATGGCTTTTCATTTGGGAAACTCACTCAAAAGTAACTGGTGATGTTGCTTTTCAGTGGCAAAGTCCCTGCAGTAGCTAATATTTTAGATATTTTTGCCCCTGTGGATTTAAAACACTACCAAAACTGCCTAGACATAGTTGTTGTCTGATCATCTACTCATTCCTTTTGTGTTAGTACTAACTGATTTGGATTTATCTCAGCACCAGTGTGTAACTTGCACCAAGAGCTAGAGACATCTGATCTTCTGGAGGAGGATAATACATGATAACCTGGAAATGGGGTGTTGCAGGATTGTGCTTAGAGCAAATGCTCATGATGGGTTGTAAATACTGGAAAGAGAAGTAGAGAACACTGTGATCCAACCATAATTCTGTATGAGCAGTGCACTAAATGTAGACTTCCAAATGTGCCTTTCTGGAAACTCTGCTATTTGTACTGCAAACCATGAATTAGTTGAAGCTGCAGACAGACCCAGCTCTGGTGAAGGCCACCAGCCTTAAGACCATTAGAAGATACGGTTTCATAGCTGTTCTCTAACAAGAATTTTCTCTCTTTCGGAGGCCTGTTTTCCTAATTTTTGCCCACCTTTATGTCATCACTGTAGATCACCACACGTGTTCTCCATTGGCCAGTCCAATGTCACCTCATTCTCTCTCCTCCAACCCATCTTCGAGGGACTCCTCACCCAGCCGCGACTTTTCTCCTGCTATCGCAAACCTGAAACCACCAATCATCATCCATCGGGCCGGGAAGAAATACGGTTTCACTCTGCGCGCCATTCGCGTCTATATGGGTGACAGTGACATCTACACTGTGCATCACATGGTCTGGGTAGGTCTCTGCTTTTCTGGAAACAGGACCCTCGGGGCCACAAATGCATCTAGCCAGGGGTGTGGGGTTTAGCTTTAGAGGTTGTGTTTTGCCACCTTGTTTTCTCTCTCTTTAATCACACCCAAAGTTGTCTTTTTGGTGGGGGGAACCCTAGATAAAGAAATAAATAAATAACAGCACTTTGGGTTTTCCAATAGTTTTCAATAGTTTTTCATCACAGAACCACAGCAACTTTTCTTTCCTTCTTTTTTCCCTGGTTACATGAATCCACCTTCTTTCACCTGCAGCACATCCTTTAAAGCATGTTTCTGTGTACATACCCTCTTTCTCTTTATTGGGGTTGTTGCATGAGGGCCCATTATAGCTAATTTATTCAGGCTTTTGTTAGTGATTATAACCTGCTTCTGATCAGTTCAGTCTGCTGGGGTTTTCCAAGCAGTCACTTGGAATTGATTGCAAGCCTTAAAGCATCGCTGCTGCTATGCTGATTGCCATGGGATTTAGCTCTTGGCTTAGTTGTGAGCTGTGGGGAAAGGTCTGGATTCCATGTCTGTATCGCTTCCTACCCACTGCTGCTGGTACTTGATCTCTGTGTTCCTTTTGTGTTAGTGTAGATGACTTCTAGGAATGATCCATTCCCTGAAGCAGTGTTGTTAGGATTGTGTAGTTAGGGAGAATGCAGTCAGGGTAAAGGTGATTCATTCTTTCCCTTGCACTGCTGTGTTCATTAGATGATATGGGCTTCACACCCTTTGGTCCTTATTTAACACTCATTCCGAGAGAAATAATCTGAAATGGAATTCTTGCCTTGCCCCTCCCTTGCTTTTCTTGAACAATGCTGAGTTTACCAAGATACTCATTTGGAATCTTTCCTGGCTAGAGGGAGAGATGTGCATTCTGCTGCACATCTGTCTCCTCATGGTGAAGGAGACTTACATTCCTGACCAGGGACAGGGGAAAGGCAGTGTGTTCACAGGGGAAGAGTCTGGTGTTGGATAGGTTAATAAAGGATGGAAAGTAGAAAAACAAACTCTGTTTGGGATGAGATGCAATATAGGCACCTTAAACACATGGCAGAGTCTTCTTTAAAAGTCTGTTGGCCACTTTGGGTTCCAGCATGTACATGGAAGGATGCTGGATTTGGGATGGCAAAGAAATTGAAAGAGACTGAATGTTTGTCTGGCAATCAAGAGCATCTGGGTAACATTCCTGAGTGCTGTAGAATTTCTGGAAGTGTGTTGAGCCTTTTGCTTTGGGAAGAGCTGGTTTCTAGATCAGCTTAACCATCCTGGCTGCCTTGGATCGGGATAGGACTGGTGGGATGCTGGGGAGGAGTGAAGAGCGCAGGGTTTTGTGCTTGGCTGTGCCAGGGGTGATTTCTTTCACCCTTCTTAGAAGCAGCTGGCGCTGGCTGTGGTGGGAAGTGACACGGATGGGCTTTGAGTCCCATCTGGGCCAGTGGCCTTGCACATCCCCCTTCTCAAACCAGTCACCCCCTGTTGTTGGCAGCACGTGGAGGAAGGGGGTCCGGCCAACGAAGCAGGTCTGCGGGAAGGGGACCTGATCACCCACGTCAACGGGGAGCCGGTGCACGGGCTGGTGCACACCGAAGTGGTGGAGCTGATTCTGAAGGTAGGGGCTCAGCACTGTCACAAAACATGAACAGCTTGTTTAAAATGTGTGTAATTGGCGTTGTCTGAATAACAAGTGTGCACAGAGCACCTGGTGGTATTTAAGAGCAGGTTTGTACTGGTTGATGTTGAAATTATCCAGTTAAATGACTTGTGTTTGATACCTCTCTGAGCAGAATCTGTTTACAGAAAAAAACCCCCAAAGTTCTGGACTGTTCCAAGAGACAGACATCTTTGGGATTGCAAATAGAGGAGCAGTCAGGATTATTATTTTTTTAACATGAGTGAGACAAGCCATGCTCTGTGTTGCAGATTCATCATGATAGATGCCTGATATGCTCACATCTGCCATCAGTCAGAGCACTGGGAATAGGATTGGTGACAGAATATCACTTTGTTCAAGTTTCCAAGTATTACAAGTATTAAATTGAGTCATTTGGGATCTCAATGGGAGAGGTCAGATGCTGTGTTCTGCCTGCTCTGGGAAGCTTTACCTACCAGCTGGGGTCTGAGCTAATCATTTGTGAAAGCCTGACTAACGAGGGCTCTCTCTCGGCAATTCCTTAATAAATGATAGGTGGAAATGCTGAGGGAAAAAATGGAGTTTGACAAAGGATTACAAAATGGTAGGCAGCAATAAACTAGCAGCCTACCTGCTTTGCCTGCAGATTTGCTTTCAAATAACCGTGTTTTAAGCAATGTCTCTTTGTCTTGTGTCTGACAGAGTGGAAATAAAGTGTCCATCTCCACCACACCATTTGAGAACACATCCATCAAAGTTGGTCCAGCTCGAAAAGCCAGCTACAAATCAAAGATGGCTCGTAGGAACAAGAAGAGCAAAACAAAGGATGGTCAGGAAAGGTTTGTTCTGATGTTTCTCTGTTCAAATTAAAGGGTAACCAAGATCATGTAAGAGATCCTTAGAGAGTTCTTGTCAAATCCATTTCCAGATAATATATATCAGCAGGTATGTCCTTTAGTTCTTCCTTTCTTCCTTTTTTTTCTCTTTTACTGTGACAACACAAAATTGACAGAAATATGCTAGTAAAGTAATATGCTAGTAAAAATTTGGGCTTGTAAACACCTTTTGAATGCTCTTCCCCAGTAAGAAGAAGAGTTCTCTGTTGAGGAAGATCACTAAGCAAGCATCACTGCTTCACACCAGCCGGAGTTTGTCGTCCCTGAACCGGTCTCTGTCATCTGGAGAAAGTGTGCCTGGCTCTCCAACTCACAACTTGTCTCCTCGGTCACCAACCCAGAGCTACAGATCCACTCCAGAGTCTGTGCACTCAGGTAAAAAAAAGACACGTGAAGCAAAACAAAACTAAACTAAAAAATCCAGCCAAACAAGAAAGGAAAATATTGGAGGAGACTTTTGCTGATTGATTAATTTTGGAAATAAAATACACAGCAGCAGGTCTCTTTGTGAAAGAAATGACAGTGGTGATGTTGATTACCTTAAGGATGGATGTGTTCTTGTTCACTGATTCATTTAAAAATGAAAATCCATACATCCTTTTAAGAATACACTTGCTGTACTACAGCATCCTTCCACTTTGATGAAAATGTGTGTTGTAAGTCGCAATCTTTTCATAGCAGTTTGACACATTTTCAGTGTTCAGAGAAAAGAAATCCAGACAGTGTAGCAAAGTCATATTTGAAAATTGAATCAGCTGCTGGAATAAAGAGATTTGCATCCAGAGAATAGCAAGGAAACATGTGGTTTGTCTGATCAAAGGGGTTTTTTTCCAGAAAAGTGTTCTCATAGCTGAGTGTTTCTTACTGTGCTCTGGTATTGGGTGCTAATGATGTGAATTTCCATCAGAAGGCTGGCAGTGTTGCCTTCAATATCACTGCTGTGCTATTTGGAATAACATGGCATTGTGTCTTGACTTATTTTCAATAACCTGTTTTAATGGCCAGATATGTATTAATCTTCTTGGTATTTTTTTCTTTGTTCTTTTTGTTTTTTTTCTTTTAAGTTGGTGGCAATTCTTCTCAGAGCAGCTCTCCCAGTTCCAGTGTTCCCAATTCTCCAGCCAGCTCTGGCCACATCCGACCCAGCTCTCTGCATGGCCTAGCACCAAAGCTCCAGAGGCAGTACAGATCTCCAAGGCGTAAATCTGCAGGAAACATCCCCCTGTCCCCCCTGGCTCACACTCCATCACCAACCCCACAGTCCACGTCGCCCCAGCGCTCCCCATCTCCTTTGCCAGGACACTCAATTGGCAGCTCCAGTATTATCCAGTCTTTCCCAGTAAAACTACACTCCTCTCCACCACTGGTGAGACAAATTTCTCGCCCCAAAAGTGCCGAGCCCCCTCGGTCTCCTTTGCTGAAGAGAGTGCAGTCGGCCGAGAAACTGGCTGCCTCTCTGTCCTCCTCTGAGAAGAAGCTGGGCTCCTCACGGAAGCACAGCTTGGATATCTCCCACTCTGAGTTCAAGAAGGAGATGTTGCAGCGGGATCCCAGCCTCCAGAGCCTCCAGGAATCTGCCAACGAAACGACAGGCGGCAAACTCGGGCTGGCAGAAAAAGGGATGCTGCAGAAGCCGGGCTCACGGAAGCTGGGCGCCATTCGGCAGGACAGGGTGGAGAGGAGGGAGTCCCTGCAAAAGCAGGAGGCCATCAGGGAAGTAGATTCTTCTGAAGATGAAACAGATGATGGTTCGGAAGATAGTCAGGATGGGAGAAGGCTGGACAAGCCCCGTGGCAGTGGAGACCAAGGCTCAGATTCTTTTAATGAGGATAATAAGTTTTCATCTAAATTGGAGAGCAAGGATAGTATTGAAGATGATGCCTTTCTACCTGAAGATCCAAAAGGTACAGAAGATTTGCAGAAGGGAAATACTCAACAAGCAAAGCCTGTTTCAGAGCCGCTGCAAATCAGTGTGCACCCCTCCCCACCAGAGCTCCCCTCAAGAACTTGTCCAGAAAAACTAGCTAATTCAGAAAAGCCATTCCTAAAATCAGAAACAACTGCAAAGGAGCATAAATTGCCAGAAAACAAAACTTTGGAGTGTTTTGGTCCAAAAGACAGGTCTTCTGAAGCAATCAAAGATCTTGGGAGAGCTCCAGGTACTCAAAAACCAGTAGATCTCACAGAACATATGCAGTGCCCATCTATCAAACTCCTGGAACTTGAAGAAGGTGATTGTTCTGGGGCCTCCTGTGATAAACTTGACTTGAAAGAGCCTGTGCTAGCAGAAAGCAGTCAGAAAAAACAGGATTCCAAATCTCTGCTGGCACTTTCCTCCTGGTGCCCAGCAAACACGAGCACTCCTGTGGCAGTGAGCCCCCCAGGCCGCGGCGAGAAGGGTCGCGAGGAGACACCTCAGCCTGTGGAACAGCACAGCTCCTCATTTCTGTCTCCTGGGAGCACCACTGAAACATCCCAAAGAAGTCCTAGCCCTGACAAGCAGCAGCCCAGCTCATCCCAGGCAGAGGGTGCTTTAACCTCCAGCAAAACCAGCCCAGCAGGACCCGTGTCCTCCCCGCTCGTCATCCCCGGTGCCATCGAGCGCGCGCTCTCCGTGTCCCAGTTAGTGCCCCTGGCCCAGAGCGTGTTGGGCCCTTTGAAGCTCAGTGTGTCTGGGCCTGGGGAGGTGGAAACAAGAAAGGATTTGGGTGTCTCCTCTAAGGAGGAGAGAGATTTGAAACAAAAAAGGCAGGAAATTTCACAAGTAGGAGAATGTCAAGAGAAAGCCAAACCTGCTAGCACAGATGGTCTGACCTCGAGGAGTGGGTCCTGTGCAGAGTCCTTACACCCAGCAGCAAAGCCCTGGGAGGCAGCGTGTCCCGTGGGGGCCAAAAAGGAGGCAACATGTCCTGTGGTGGTCAAAAAGGAGGCACTCTCTTGCAGTGCTAAAGCATCTGAGGCATTGGCAGGGAGCTGCAAAATCACTCCATCAAAAGAGCTGTCTCATGCTCTTGGACAAGCAGCTCTGAGAGCATCTCCTCTGCCAGATGGCAGCACGAGGCCCTGTAAAGAAGGGACTCTGGCACAAGCAAAAAGCAAAGAGGTTGGAAATCAGTTAAAAATACAAGACTTTCCCCTGTCACATGATGATGCTGTAAAGAAAACATAGCAGCATCGCTGGTACTCATGGACTGGAGCGTTCTACATTCAAAATAGAGACTGCATGTTTGAATTTTGTAATATACACTAATATAAAATAGAACTTGTGTACATCTATTTTTGGGAGGGTTTTTTTCATACTGTTTTTTGTGTTTTTTCATCCTTGCTATTCTATTTTTGTACACAGTAGTGCTTGCTGTTTGAGGTCTCTTTAGAACAGGGTATCTTTAAAGCAGGGCTTAAGAAATACTTTGGTTTCATTTTTTTCCCTTCCACGCCTTTTATTTTGCCTGAGTTTAGGGCCTGATGTGCTCTTCCTTCTAATTCTGCATTTATTTGAGATCCCAAAAATTCTGTGTGCAAAAAAGGCAGCTTGTTTTTAAATTTCTGCTTTTCAGCATTCTCTTTGAAATTCCATTGAAATTCACAAATGTCAGGTTTTTGCTCCAGTTTTACAATCTGATGTCCCTTGACAAGAATAAGAACCTACCCTCTTGTCTGCAAGTTATTCTGAAACTACAGACCCTCTTTGGTGCAAGCAAAACCTCTTTGTCACCATGTGTCTTCACAGTCCTGTGTCCTTAGAGGATGTGGAGACAAAGGACTTGGCTGGAGAGACTTGACTGTCTTCTCTTTAAAACAAGAGAGATCCCTGTCTTCTCTTTAAAACAAGTAAGAGTATTTTTCAATGGAATTATCAGAAAGAGAAATCTCCAATCCATAAGCTGGCTTTTTTGGGGATTGTTTTTACTTAATCTGTATGGGACACATGGCAACTTTTCCCTCTGTTTTTAAAATTTTAGTGATGTTTTATCTTCCTTTCTCTGGCTTCAGTTCCTAACTTGCCCTGCCTCAGAGTAAGTGACCCCAGGAAAGGGGTGCCTGTAGGTTGGTTTTAAAGTAGAAAAATTAGTAGTTACATATTCTCCAGTGTGTCTGGCAAAGTTATCTCAATGAAAAACGACCTTTGGAGACTTTTCCTTCTCTTGGTGAGTCTAAATAGGTAGGGATTTTAAGGTGTCCCTTAACATTTCTGAACTGGGGCTTTGGAAACTTGCTGAGTTTTCTGAATCTGCCCATTTTAAAAACAAACCTATGAAGAGTTCAGACTCCTCGAGTTCTGTGGTCAAGCTGCAAGCAGACTTCAAAACACATGTGATATTTTCAGATTTCAGCTTTAATAGCTAGATCATTTCCACTGCTGAGGTCACTTTGCATTAAAAGCTTACTCTTTGCTCCTAGGTTTAGACATTGCTTCGCTCTAAGTGTGACCGACTCTGGGTGACAGTGCTCCTTGCTGAGGATTAGACCAATAATAATGCACCAATAAATGTGTGAGTGGTGATACCTGTAGCACTGTAAGCCATTTCTTCATCCAGTTAAAGGTTCCTCTCAATGAACACTCCCATCATTTGTCCCAGACTGTGCTCAGCTTGTATCCTAGTCTTGTCTGAGTGGATCTCCCTGTGGATCACCCGCGAGGGATAGTTCCCTGCTCGCTGGCTTACTCTGTTAGAAGCAGAATGACCATGCAACAGTATTCCAGGCTAAAACCCATCTCTGTTGGTCTGATTTCCTTACACTGCTGCTTCCTTCACTGTCTTGGCTTTCTCTGAACTTGAAGTTTTGATTCACTTCCCCTAAATGCAAATATGTTCATTATATAGGAATATATTTTCTCCGTCTCTTTCAATCTGATTTCGGTACAACCCACAACTCAAAATATCTCTGGAATCTCACCCTCTTTCTTTCTGTGTAGCAGTTGATTCTCCCCATTATATACTTGATTTTGGCTGCTTGGATTTCATTTCTGGACCAAGTTTTGGTTTGGTTTGAGCTTTTTTTTTTTTTTTTTTTTTTTAACATGTTTAAATGAGTGTTTACTCCGTGTGTCAGTGTGAACATGTATGGTGTTGCTACTACACTAACCAAAGCCTCAGCACTCCCAGGTAACACCTTAATAAACCTAGCTGTGGTGGTATTGAGAGCAGAGCCTGCTGTGCTGTCTCTCTGCTCTTTTCCCTGGAATTCATAGGCTGCTCATATACACTTGGTTTGCAATTACAAACCACAGTATTTCCACTGCCTTGTCAGGGTCCTGGGTGTCTCCAGCCTCTCCAAGTGCTCTTGGTGGTGAGTGTCATTCAGTGCTGATTTAGAGCAATAGCAAGTAAGTAACAGACTTGGCAGGATCTGGTACTTATCTGGCTGGTTTTCTCCCTGGTGGGTTGATCTACTAAAAAAACTGTTGAGAAACAGCACAGGATATTATAGCATGGACAGGAATAGTGAAAAGTGGATTTGGCATCCTGAGTCTGTGGTAATTACAAAGACAAGCCTCCTTGACAAGCTGATCTCCTGAGAGCACCTGACCTTGGCGAGATGGAAGTGTCTGTGTAAATTAAAGAGCTGTGTGAGGACGTGGTCCCACCTGGCTATTCCCTGGGTGGCAGGTCCCCCTTTTCCTTCTGTGTTTAAAAAACCTGAGGAGAAGACTGACCACTGCTCGTAGGAGGTGAGCTCGGGGTGTGAGCCAGGCTGGGTAACCTGGTTCATCCCCCACGGGCAGGGGTGGCACCCTTGATGGTACCAGCTGTAAGCTGCTGACTCCCTGCCTTTGCAGCCACTGCTTCCCATGCTGAATTGCAGAATTATCCTTTCCTAGGCGTAAAAGGAGGAGTGAAAACCCTTGCTATGTCACAGCTTTTGCTGCTTTTGCTGTGTTGGCCAAAGAAAAGGTGAGGTATGGGTTTTGTTGCCTCTTTTGTAGCTACGGTACAGAGAGTGGTCAGTGCAATTGAAAATCCCTGGCTTTTGGAAGCCAAAGCCAAGCAGCATTGCCAGGAAAGCACTCTAGTGTCCCCTGCTCTTGGTCAGTCTTGCAGTTTCCCTCAGTGTGCCAGGTGCCCCACCATCCCTGTTCTACCTGCTGTCAAATTTACATGGCGCACTTTAGCAAAAAGTTTGGGCAAAAAGACTTTTTCTTTTAAATTTTGATAATAAGCCAGGTAGATACACCAAGACTTATTCCTTGCTCTGCTATAAAACCCTTAAATACCTTCTCAAAAAAAATCTAGCAAAATGTGTTGGGAAGGAAGAGGATGTTGGAAAAGCTGTGTCTGAGGGGCAGAGTGTGTTCCCAGTGCCGACTCGGACCCGCGGTGCCCAAGGGAGGCCCCAGCCCGCGCAGCCCCTGGTCTCCGTGGGAAATCCCGAGTCAGGCAGGCCCAAGGTGGGAGTCATGAGCATGAGGTGTGTGTTTGGTGAATGAGCCATGCATGTCACTGTCCAAATATGCTGCTTTCCTGCTCTGTTTCCCTCTTCCCTTCTGTCAGCTTGGATGTGTCTCCTGCTCCTCACCCGTGTTGGGATGGCAGCGCCTAAGCTGGCTCGGCCTCCGCAGCTCCTCTCTGCTCCTGCGTCCAGCTGGTGCATCCCTGCCCCGTGCCTCAGTGTTATTTTTCCCTTTGTCTCTTAACTGTTGCAAACTAAGAGAAATGGATGATATTTATTGTAAATATTAGACTTTAGCGTTGTACTGGCCACTCCTGGGTCTGAATGTTGAGGCCTTTGGCTGCTGCTGTACTAAAGAGCGCTTGTGGGGGAAGGGGTAGGAGTGACCTGTGGGTTTGTTTGCCACACTTGCATTAAGGTGTGATTTGGAGTATTTTTTTGTTTTGTTTTGTTTTGTTTTTCTTCCGAAGAGGGGAGGATAAAGTCTTTCTCTGGTTTTCTCTTACTGGATGTGAAGGATAATTCTGTACTTCTAGTAGAAGATTTGACAGAAGTGTGTGTTTACGTTGTGTTCGATTACCATATCCAGGTGGCTGTGAGAGCACCTCCTGTGCTGGGCTCTGCCAAGCCGTGTCACTCAGCACTTAGCTAGATAAGAGAAAGTGTGGAATTTCTGTGTTTTTAGAAACTTGAACAATTGCCACATAATAGCGGTGCAATAATTTTTATTCATGTTGTACCTGCATGTCGATGTTCAAATCCTCCTCCAAAATAAATAATTTTTTTTTTTACATAAATCCAGATTTGTGTTTGTCTCTTGGTTGGTGTCCCCTCAGTTTCTTGTAGCGCTGGGGGTGGCTGTGCTCCCAACCTGCAGCTCAACCAGCTGCTTGATGGGGCAGAAAATGGCCTGTGGAGTGTCTGGGTACAGGAGTAACTCTGCCAGGCTGTTTGGGATTTTCTGCTCCACAGGCTAGGTGTGTGGCTAAGCCAAAGCTTTCCACTCTGAAACTCAAGCCCAGAATTTACCATCCTCCACCGAGTCTGTAAGTTTATAGTGTTTTGTGTCCCTGCTAATGCAGGGTCCTGATGGTAAAAACATGTAAGGGGTAAAAGGGGTAAAAAACTGTCAGACGTGAAACTTGGCTGAGCAAGATGAGGATGTGACTGGCCACAGCTGCACACTGTGTCTGATGGGTTCAGGAATTAGATGCACAATAAAATCCAAAGGGCAGGGGCTTGGCATGGGCTTGGATTAGCCATGGGCCAGGAGCCAGCAGGTGCTACACGGCCCCTTTTTCACCCACTCGTTTAGGCAGCCTTGATGCTGCACCACCCAAAACCTTTCCAGTAACAGATCTTCGCTTTTAACATCTGCAGGTGTGTGCCCTCCGCATGGAAAAGCCTTCAAAGGCTATTCCTGTCCTTGGAAATAGAGCTGGGGAGACGTTCATGTCTGGGGGGATTGAGCTAATCCTCGTTCGCTGCTGCCAAGGATGCTCAAAATATCCCGTGTCTCCGTGCTCCAGAGAAGCTATGGAGCAGGAATCGGGGGCGAAGCTCGGCTCCGTCCGCAGGAGATTTGCGGTGCCTCTGCCGGCAGCGCTGGCTGGGCGTCATCGCTGACGCGCGCTCATGAAAGAGAGATGCTCTGCCCACGCCGAGCGGGCCCGGAGGGACGGGAGCGGGCGAGGGGACAGCGGGGCCTCTCCTGGAATAACCCGCCCGTCTGCCACGACACAGGCTCCCTGCTCCCGGCTCCCTGCAGGCACCGGCCCTGGAGCGAGAACTGGCCCTGCCCCGCAGCCCAAATCCGGAGCATCATCCAGCAGCACAGGCCTGAGGTGGGAGCATCGCCCTGGATGAGCAGAGCTGGGTTTTCAAATTAGGGCTTTTCAAATTACATTTTATGGAAATAGAGATATTTTTCTCCTTTTTCAAGGCTCACTAGCTGGAATTTAATTAGGGTTATTTTAACGTCCGCAGCCCTCCTGTAGAAGTTTCCCCAGCCAGGAATAAGTAACTCTCAGTCCACAACAGTTTATTCTTCTAGGGGATTAAGCCACAACAACTAAGGGCCATTTTTTCCTCCCAAATGATGGAATGGAAGTGGCAGCCCAGTGCACTTTGGTGCCTGCTTGCCAATGCCGAGATTTGACTCCTTCCCCCAGGATCAGAGGGTGGGGCTGAGTGTCTGGGGAAAGTCCCCCGGCAGCCCCAGCAGCCTGGCTGCCTGCAGCTAACCTGGAGCCTTGAGGTGGGAACTGGGGGAAAGCCAGAGCATCCTGCACAGGTGCAGTGTTGGTCAGAGCACGGTGCTGATGGGTTTGATCCCTGTGTGGGCTGTTCACCTAACAACCGGACTCATGGTCCTTGTGGATCCCTTCCAACTCAGATATTCTGGGATTCTGTAGACAGTCTGCCCAGAATGGAAGCCACAGCTGGAATTGCTGTTGGATGCACTGGGGAAGTGCTGTTGGAGGAACCTGGGGCCCCTCAAGTGTTGCACCCCACGTTGCTGCCTTTCCCTGTGGGGATCCAGCTCGGGCACTGAGTGCAGGGGCTGAGCTCTGGGGGGATGTGCAGGTATCCGTGGCTCCAGAGGGTTTAACTCTTCCTATCTGCCCCTGCTCTGTGCAGCCTCATTCCCTGTGCCCATGGAAGCACCCAGGGCTGGCCTGCAGCTGCCCCCTCTCCAGCCTCCCTCATGTGCCAGTGGGCTTTATATTTTAAACACTGATTAGGGCTGACCTCATATTTCAGAGCTTACTTCATAGTCACTAATGAGGGATTAGGAATGTTAAGCTAATTAGCAATCAGCAAACGAGGGCTCAGTCAGTCTTCCCAGCCTGACACGCTGTCAATGAGGGAGTTATTTGATGATTATCGTAAACCTGCTCAAACGGGCTGCCTAATTCTGATGGGCAGCAGGGAACCAGGGCGAGCTGCAGCCAGGTGATGGGAGCTCACAACCTCACACAGCCCTGGCCACTCTCCACAGACTGCAGGGTGCAGGACACCTGCTCCTGGAGTCAAAGGATTTAAATAAGTAAAGAAATTGGGGTGGGGTTTTCTTTCGGTCTCAGATTTGTTGAGTTATGGTCCAAACTTCCCAGGCTCACTGTTTTGGGAGAGGCTTTACCTGATGGGCCACCTAAGAAGAAATTTGGCCACCCCTGGATGTTGTTCAGCTCCAAAAATACCCTCAAACCAAACCTTCCCTGCTGGGAACCCTCCTCCCAGGCCAGCCAGAGCAGCCTGGCTTTCAGCTGGGTTTCAACTCCCTGGATCATTTCTTATCCCATTATTTTGATTTTCTCCCATACCCTACCCTCCACTCCATGAAGGAAGCAGGGCAGCCAGGAGGTGTGGTGGGTGGGGGTGGGAGGGTAGCTGAGGCCTGATCAATATTTCACTCTGGAAGGGGAAAAAAACCCCCAAATCCTCAAACATAAAACCCCAGAGCGCTTGTGGGGATGAAGCAAAGGGGGAAATGAATGGGACTAATGGGCTGTCCTGGCCCAGGAGGGATGCAGGGATGCTGGGCACTGTCCTTCCTGCTGTTTCTCTGCTCTTTTCAGGGTACTTGAGGCCCAAGGAAGCTCCACACCTGCTGATGGCCCGTGTGGATGGGGTGCTCAGCCATGTGCCAAGGACACACTCCAGCTGTGCTGAGGGGCAGGATTGGAGAGAAAGAAGTTATGGGAACCAGTGGCATTGCTGCCAGGCCAGTGCCACTGCAGAGGGATGGGTCTCTGAGAATGAGGGAGCTGCCTCCGGGCACAGCTGTGCTTTTTGCTGGGTGATTCCAAAAAGGGCCATTTTCAACTCCTGGATATGGGGGTGTGGGTGGTGGTAAAGGCTGGATGGATCTGGGGCAAGGACTGAGGAGGGATGCTCCTATTGCTCCCTGAAACCAATTTTCCTGCCTTTTTGGGGAAAAAACAAAGCTTTCTCTTCCTTTACAGCCAGGTTGGACATAGGTTTCTTCCCCCCAGGGGCTCAGTGCTGGCCAGGACATGTGGCTGTGACCTCCTTGCTGCTGGGGCTGGATCCATCCTGCCTCGCGTCCGTGCCCTTCCCCATGTGCCACCCCAGCCTGGCAGACTGGCAGCTAAAAATAAGTGAAATGCAGGGGATAACCGGGTGCCTAAATATATCCCTGCTTTAATTAGCACCAGGCGACTGCCTCGCAGTCACGTCCTCTGCCCGCTAATCCCGCTGAGCTGCGCCCGCGTCACGGGGCTCCCCTGGAGAGCTCCCGTGAGCCCGGGCACGGAGCATCCTCGCCCGCTTATTGCCGTGGCCCTCGGCCTGAGGGCAGGCTCCGGGGACAGCCCGGCGTGGGAGGGTGACACGGGGGTTAGAGCAGAGTGAGGAGGGTCAGGGGTGAGGCGGGGGCATCGTCCTGCCCGGGCGGAGCTGTGCGAGATGGGGGAATGGGGGACGGGGTGCGGCAGGAAGGGTGATGCCCTGGGCTGGGAATCCCTCTGGCTGTGGGATGCTCTCCCATGGGATGCTCTCCTGGGGGAGCTGCTCTGTGCCGGGCTGGGGCTGAGCTCCGTGGGGTCAGGCTGGGAGAGCTCCCTCCTGCCCCGGATCTCACCGGGAGCATCCCTGAGTCACTGGTGCTCACCCGAGGCAGGGGTCAGGCAGGATTTAACCCATCGCAGCTTCTTTGAGCTCCGTGGTCCTTCAGGGCCTTGGAAGTTGGAGTTGCACCACAGCTGCTGGTTTAGCATCTTCTTCTGTTTCTAATACAGACATATCAATAACTCTTTCTGGTTTGCCCCCTTGCAAGGGCACTGGATGCCATCAGGAAGGGATGAGCTAAACCTATGGGCCCCGTGGCTGCAAATTCTTCTCTGGCTAGTAGCTAGCTCTTCTGCTTTCCTAAAAGGCTGGATTTCCCCCAAAACTGGCTTCTGGGAGGCTCTGTGAGCAGCACAGTGGGGCAGCATCCTGAAGGGTTTTCCTTTGGGTTCCCTCAGAGCGTATGACCAAGCCATCCCTGCTGCTGGCAGCGAGGACATGGGGTCTCACTGCTCTGTGAGTAAGTCTGGGCTTTGCTCTGGGCACCCCCATTAATCCTGCAGGAGGAGGTCTCTGGGAAAGCTGCTGCCCTCCCAGGTCACTGGCAGCAGAAGGTGGCATTCCCCAATAAAGGATCCCTGTGCTCATCCTCTCATCCCCTGAGAGCCGTGATTGTTTTGCTGGAGATGGAAAGGAGAAGATTAAAATGTAAAACGAGATTTTAAAGATTTCCAGCCCCAGGTCGCTGGTGTGACACCCCAGGCCACTTTCCTGCTTGATTGCTCACCAGTGATTTTAAAAGTAACGCTCCTGTTGCCTCCCTCCCACCCTCCCCTGACTTTTTAGAAGTTGAGTGGGTGGTGGAGCCAGCTTGTTAATTCTGGAGCTGTCATTAATGAGGGTGCTCCTTAATCCTGCAGGTGCTGTTGGGTTTGTCCGTGGGGCTGCTCAGGGGAGCACATTCCCAGAGCAGTGGGGGATACTCCTGTGGGACAGGGGGTCTGCACTGCCCCCCAGCACTGCCCACTTCCCTCTCACTGTTAGAACACGAGGATGTTCAGAGCATGAGGAGGGAAGCAGGGCCCCTTGTTTCCCTTCCTGTCCCCCCATTCCTTCCATTTCCATGTGCTCACTTGCCTGGTTGCTTCAGCCATGAAGGACTTTGGGCAAGGAGGAACATTTGCCCCCTTCTCTCCTTCCCAAATCTTTATCTGGATGCAGAAACCTGTGGGGCTGTGGCTGCTGTCCCCTGTTTGGGGAGCCAGATTCAAGGGAATGGTGGTGGAGCAATGCTGGGGAGCAGCTGAGCCCCTGCCCTGCCTGCATTATGGTGCATGGGCAGCCCACCATCATCTGTTTTGCAGCTGGATGAAGGCCCCACTTTTCCCCAGGAAATCTCCAGCTGTGGGAGTCAGGCCAGTGCTGCCCATGCAGCCAGTGCCACGAGACCTTCTGGTTTATATAAAACTCCTGACCCAGCACAGGAAAATCCCTCCTGCTCATGGGACACACACATTCCAGCCTTGCTTCTCTGTCCTTGTGCTGGAGGAACAGGTGCTGGCACTAGGACAGGAATCAGATCAGGTGATTTGGAGACCAAATTTGAATTTTTGGGGGTCTTTGGGGTTTGGCAGCTTGAGCTGCTGTGAGATTGCATTTGGAGTTGGGCTGGAATTCCTTTTCCTTCCAGCCTGCTGGGGCCTTCCTGCATGGGGGAAGGACATGCATACGTGTGTGCAGGCACATCCCAAATTCAGGGCAATCTACTCCATCCTTCTCCAATTCCTGCTCTCAGGGGAGTGAGGCTGGAGCTCCAGCAGAACTGCTGCAGGCCTCTCAGGGTGCTGTGGCCAGGTGTTGGTGAAACTCCAGGAGTGGCTTATAGGGGGGCAGATAACCCAGGGAAGGGACACCAGGGACACTTTGGGCAGGTGCTGCACCCATGGGAACAGAGGGATGATGCTCCTTTGGGGTCTGTTTGCAGGATGGGGCATTTGCTGCTCAAAGAGAGGGGGATGAGCCCCAAAGAGTGTTGAGCCTCGTGGGGAGGGCTGAAGGGATGTTCCTGAGGATCTGGGAATGCAGTGGCAGAGCCAGGAAATGCCCTGTAGCATGGCCCAGCACATTGGGCTGGCAAGGGACAGCCTCCATGGCACCTCCACACTCTGGAGACACCAACCCAGACCTTGGCACAGGAGAAAAGCACCGTTCCCCCAGCGTGGGGCTGCCCCCCCCAGCTGGCGTGGGGCTCCGTGGGGCTGTGGGGTGGCTGCTCCCCTCCCCAGCTGGTGGTACAGCGGGTTCTCCAGCTGAATTCCCCTGCTGGGAAGTGGGGGACCCGCAGGTGCTCCCCTGGAAAGCCAAGAGCTGCCAGCAGCAGGCAGGAGCAGGGTTTGGCTGGCGTCCCTGTGCACAGGCAGTGATGGATTCCAGACGTCCCGGGGCGCACAGGGCTCACCACAGCTCTTTCGGCAGCTGGGCCGCAGGAGGGTCTGGTCCAAAGGCAACATCCGTCAGAAGGCGGGTGCTGGGACCAGGAGAAGGATGAGGAGCAAGAGGAGAAGGAGGAAGAGGAGGGGGATGGTTTTATTCCCTTGGCTGCCACAGTGACCTCTCAGGGCTGACTCAATTTCTCCATCCCATCTGTCTCCTCCCATCCCCGCATGGAAGGCTGGCAGCAGCACAGGCATGTTTCCAACTGCCTAAAAATGTTTGGGATGTGGGCAGTGGGCAGGGGAGGCTCGGCCTGCCCTGCCAGGGGTGTCAGGTGTGCCCCACACTGTGTGAGTGAACAGGCTCGTGGGGAACCATTGCCTGTGCTGCAGGAGGGGAGAGCCCTGGGCTGGGCATGGCTTCAGCTGGGGAAGGTGGGCTGGTGCATCCCCCCCCTCTGCATTTGGGGTGGGGGAGCAGGCTTTAGACAGGTGACAGAAAATCTGGTTAGAAGCCAGCAGGTTTGGGGCTGCTCAGGAGGAAGATGCTTGTCCCTGTCACCTGGGGAGTCTGAAAGGCACCTGAGCACACAAGCCAGTGAGTCCCCTGGAAGGGATGTGGTTTGAGAGGAAGGTACACAGCTGTGGAGCTGGTTCAGTTTCCCATCCTGAGTGAAACTGGGATTTATCAGACATATTCAGAAAACAGCCTCTGAACTGAAAATGATGGTGGTGAACACCTGAGCCTCCAGTGAATCCTGGAGGTGGGATTTTTCTCCCTCAGGAGACAGGTGAAAGGGCTATGCAGTGTGTGCATCTTGCTCCCAGCAGAAGGTTTCTCTTCCCAGAGGGGCAAGAAATTTCTCCTAGAAATCGTAGACGCACACAAAAACTACACCATGAGTAGGAAGGAAAAAATTAAAGAGCAACACAAAGCAGGAAAGGAAAAACACCAACAACCCACCCTGTGCCCAGGATCAAAGCTGGGAGCCGTTTGGGAGCCCTTGGACAGGAATATTCCCTGGTTCCTCTGGCCAAGCCACTGCTGAAAGGCTGCTTTGTTCCTGAGGCTCAGCCTCGCTTTTCCTGCTGTGGACTTCGCTCCTGCTGGTGGCTGGGCAGGTGAGATGGGCAGGTGAGATTGGGCAGGTGAGATTGGCAGGTGAGATTGGCAGGTGAGATTGGGCAGGTGAGATTGGCAGGTGAGATGGGCAGGTGAGATTGGGCAGGTGAGATTGGCAGGTNATTGGGCAGGTGAGATGGGCAGGTGAGGCTGGCAGGTGAGGCTGGCAGGTGCTGGGACCAGGGACATGCCAGCTCTGTGCTTTGATGGGGGCAGAGGAGCAGGAGGAGGAGCCCCAGCTGCTCCTCTCCCCACCCGACACTGAGGGCAGGTATAAAATACCCAGAGCTATTTATTCCATGAGTGATGTGCAGCCAAGTGCCCTTGCACTCCTCACCCCCTCTTCTACCCTGAATCCTGCTTTCTGCTCAGGTCTTCACAAACTTTAGGCCAAATTAACACTTGCTTTTTATTTTTTAGGTTTTTTTTTTGTTTTTTTTAATAAGCTGTGTTTGTTGTCCTGGCTTGCTGTTGAACTGCACCATTACACGACACTGGAATTTCCCTTCCACAGCTTCTTCTAGGTCATGGGGCCTTACCACCACTGTCTGCAGTGCTGGGACAGTCGTGTTTGGCCAAAATTCCCCTTGCCAGAAGTAAGGAGAAGCAAGGTCCCACATCCTCTGTGTCTCCACTCTCCAGGGCCCTACATCCCCAAATTCCACATCCCAAGTGCGGGAGGGACTCTGAGGCTGACTAAGCCCCTTTGGCTCTGAGGTGTCCCACCAGCTCAGCCTAAACCCTCTGCAGGTGCCGGAGGTGGTGGCAGTGCCTGGTTCCTGTGGCTCTAACGTGGGGCAGGAAGGGCGGCTCTGGCCGGAGCCCAGCCCGGAAAGCTCGGCCGGGCCCGCGTGGTGGGGAAAGCTGCCCGGAACAGAGCAGCCCTGTGCAAAAATGGGAACTTGTGCTGCCCATGAAAAGTGCTTTCTTTGGGTAGGATGTTTGTGTTTCCTTTGGCAGAGCGGCCGCGGGAGCGTGCACAGCACCTGCCCAGGGAGGCTGGCTCTGCTCTCAGTGCACCCATCCTGCCCCTTCCCTTGAAAGTGTGAGCAAAGGGAAAGCTTGGGAAGTGCTCCAGCCACAGCTCTGCTTAAGGCAGGCTTGTGACTATGGAGTGCCTCTCCTGGGCACAGACCTGGGGCAGCAGCTGGGAAAGCTGGGATCTCGCCCAGAAGCCCATGCAGGAGAACAGGGAAGGGTTTTTGGGGTGGAGGAGCACATCCTGGCCCCTGCCCTCCTGGCATCCTAGTCTGCCTGAAGATGCTCCACCATGAAGCCCATGCAGGAGCACAGGGAAGGGTTTTTGGGGTGGAGGAGCACATCCTGGCCCCTGCCCTCCTGGCATCCTAGTCTGCCTGAAGATGCTCCACCATGGGACAGGCCTTTGCTTGCCCCCAAGGCCTTGTGACAGCTCATGCTCCTCTTCCTGCTCCTTATCCCTCTTCTGGGAACCAGAGCCTGAGTTGCTCTAGTTTGCATCAGGGCTAGGAGGCTGAGCCAGCTGGACATGAGAAGCTGCCTCCTCCTGCTCCAAGGGAGAAGTCAAGGCTTTGCCCCTTGTCCAGGGACATGGCTTGGGTCTGGTGGGGCCAGGGCAGGGAAGGGCTCTGGGCAGATGGCTGTGCACAGGACAGCTGGAGCCTGGGGGAACCTGCACTGGGTTTTGCCCTGAAACACACCAGAGACCGGGAGAGGTGGCCAAGGTGCTTCCCAGGAGCCACCACCACCACCACCAAGGATGGGTCTGGAGGCAGGAGAGTGGGCAGCAACCCAGGCTGGTGCTCTGCAGCCTTCTTCTTTCCCTCCACCACATCTTCTGCCCAGGAGGCACAGAGACATCGTGCAGAGGCTGCCCTGGCATTTTGTCCCCTACCCATCACTTCTCTTCAAAGCCAATTAGATCTCAGCGAGAAAGATTTGCCATCAGAAGGAACAGATTTGATGAAAATAGCAGTCAAGAGAAAATTTGGAGAAAACAGTAGCCAGGGAAGTGGATTGTGTTGGTCAGAGTGAAGCCTCTGTCCTTCCAACCCTTCTGGGCTCATGGATAACATGGATACAGAAAGGCTAATGCTGGTGTGGGACTGTGCCAGCTCAACAAAAATCAGTGTGGGATGTTTTTTTTCCCCCCTTGAAAGTATTTTCCAGAGTAAAATTTTGCACATTACCATTTTGTTCCAATTTGGATGAAGCCTGGCAAGCAAGATGATGAGATTTCCCTTGAAATGGGGATTCTGGGTCTCTAGCCAACCCTAATCCACCAGTTCATTTGAAAGCTGCCGACTGCTGCTCCAAGCTTGGACTTGATGCTCCAAGGAGGGAAATGCTGCATCTCTTGTCTCACAGGGATGAACTGTGGGATTCAGGCAGCTCCCTCTGTCTTGGATACCTTTGCATTCACCCCAACCCCACCCCCAGTGGGACTGGTGTGAGAAGCAGCTGCCCCCACTGCATTTCCAGGCTCAGGTGCTTCATTCATGGCAGAGGCACCTGATGGATCCCACATTCTGGCTGTGCACGTTGCAGTGGGATGGAGGGGACAAGCAACCACATCCCTTGTGGATTTTGGGCTGCTCAAGGTGCTGTGTAGCACACTCACCACCTGCCCCTTACTGCTGACTGTGGTTGTGTTGCTCCTGCTGCCCAGCAACACTGTGCCTGCTAAACTAAACTATTAGACTAAAATAAGTCTGTTTTGAGAGATGAAACCAGGGAGGAAAAGTGGAGCAGCTTGGTCGCTGCAACAAGCCCCAGGTTTCAAACCAAACCCTGAGCCCTTACACCAAGGCATTTTGGCTGGGGGAGGATGGGCTTTTGGAGGTGTTTGGGATTTTGCTGACAGATTTTTTTTTCCTATGGGCAAGATCCTCACATGAATCTCCCACTACAGCGGGTTCCTACATGGGGGGGAAAGAAATCCCACGAAAGCAGCCTGGGGAATTCTGTCCATCCACCCTGCAGCCCTGCCCCATGGTACCAAGCCTGGGGTGCCAAGTCATTGCCTGCCCTTGGGAAGGGTCCTGTGGGTGAGTGGGGGAGAGCCCAGGGGTCTTGCAGGAAACTCTGTGGAATTGCTGAGGATGGAAAAATCCCTGGGATCTGCCCTTTCTCTGAGAAGACATCTGAGCTGGGAGGTGTTTTTCTTTCCATCCAGTCAGCACGGCCGCTTGGAAATTTCCTACGCCGGCCCTGGCTGTGATGTTTTCATAACACAACGAACAGCCTGGCAGAGCCCTGACAAACTATTCGCCAATTAGTGACTTACATCTTTCCTGCAATTCTACCTCATTAGCCCTCATTAAAAAGAAATAAATTAAATAATAATAAAAAAAGAGCCGGGCCCCTGGAGCACCTTGCAGAGTCCTCTCAGTTCCTTGCTGTTTCCCCATTGCTCTCCTCTTGCCTGGGGGTGCCAATGCAGTGAACACTGGCCCACAGAGCCCATGGCTCATCCCTTGGGTACCACGTGGCTGCTGCTGCTCCAGGTGATGGCTCCAAGGGGCTGCACCCCTCCAGTGCTGTGGGCAGGACAGCAGGGAGCAGCCCGAGGTGCTGCAACATGGGGTGAGCTCCGTGCTGGGTATAAAGACAGATGCCTGAGTGAGCCCTCAGGGTCCATTTGGGTGCTCCCAGCTCCCCTGCACCAGGATCAGGGAGTTTTCCGCCCAGTTGGGTGCTCCCTGCCTGCTGGTGGAGGGGCCTCTGGTGTGGGTGATGGAGGGAATGCTGACTCAGCAGCTGAAAAGGCTTACTCGGCCCTGTGAAAAATGCTGATGCAGCATTTTTAAAAAAATGGTTGACTCAGGAGGTTGGAAAAATGTTGCTCGTTAGTCTGCAAAAAGGTTGACTCTTGGGGCTGCAAAAACACCGAGCCACACACAGCCACAGCCACTGCCCCTAAATTTCTGAGGATGCTAGGGTGGCATCCTATCTGACTGCCAAGTTTAAGGGGCACCACATCCCCCAGGTCTGCCCTCCTGCCATCACCTGTGTTTGCAATGAAAGAGGATCAGCAACACCACCCCCAAACTCACTGGTTTTCAGCGGTTCCAACGCCTGGTGCTCATGAAGGAACTGGGAAAGCAAATAGTGATTTCCCACACACCTGCAAAATCTAGGTGAGTGGATGCAGCTGAGGGGTGCATCCCCTCCTCTCCCCCAGCACCAACAGTGGCATCACCAAACGTGGTTTTCCCTGCTGGCAGAGGAAGCAGTGAGCCATGCAGGAACACTGCTGATGGCTCCTGCTCCCCTGGAAGACGCTGTGAAAGGAAGGCAGGGAAGGCTCCATTAAGGAGCGTGCGTGTGCTACGTGTATTCCTCCCTCCTCCCAGCCCCAGGAGGGGCCTTCTCTCCAGCCTAGAGGAAATCAGACCTCTGCAAGTCTTTTTTTAAAAGCTTCTGTTAAAGATGATGCCCATGGCCTCGGCTGGGAGACAGACACAGCTACACCAAGGCAGCCCAACCACGCTGCAGTTCGGAATTTATTAGAAACAGCTGTCAGTACATCCTTCTAAAACATTACATGTCAATGTGCTTTATTGCAATTTTTTTTTTTATTGCATTTTTTTTGATCTAGAGCAAGTAGGCCCAGGATGCTTAGTGTCTGGGATTTAAAAGCCCAACCATCTAGTAAAAGAAAGTACAGCAAAATTGTAACACACCCGGTGACAAGTACAGTGTTGCATTACTGAGCTAGAAACTACAGGATGACTTGTCAGAAAACACTAACATACACTTGGTTTCCTTATGAAGCAGTTTGTTTCTTTTCTTTAAAAGTTAAACTACATGAATTCCTTTTTTATTTTCTTTTCTTCCCCCCACCCCCCTCCCCGACTACACCATAAACGACAGAAGAACAGATTTTACACAAATAACAAACAAGAGTACCAAAGTTACATGCTGGAATTAATCTGGAAAACAAAATAATTCAATAGCTTCTGGAGAAGCAGGTTCTTAACAGATGCAGTTTCCCTTAAAGAAAAAAGAAGTCAAAGAAAAGCAGAAACATTGATGCAAAGGTTGTACAAAGGAGTGTGCTGTTATTTCAGCCCTCGACACAAGATCAAACACCCACTCATGCTTTACATTGAACCACACCTTGTACAAAGAGTCCACTCACAAAGGGACACGCACCAACACCACCCATTGCACATCAGCTCTGGACAGGGGGCACTGAGGGGCCACTGGGACGTGCAAACAATCACTGCATCTCACAAGAGAGCAAGAGGGGTTTCTTTTGCTAAGCCTTTGTTTGGGACACGGTTGAATGCTTTGTCCCAGAGTAAATAACACCCCAAATCAACTCTGTTTACAAATATAGTAGCAACCCCCCCGAGGAAATCCAGAGTTCAGCATTTCAGAAGCACATATGCAAGATGAACACAATAAACTCCTTTTCGTTTGACAAAAAACCAACCCAATTCTGCCCGAACACGCGGCAGAATGTGCTAACAGTGAGTTTTGTTTTGTTTTTGAGGGGCAGTGCCACTTACAGCTAATGCATATAAATGTGTACGTGAATATATTTTACATATATCTATATACATACAGTACATATACACACACACGCACGCACACACACACACACACACGGATGATGCAGACCATTACAATCCCATGGTGCAATAAACAGCCAGATATACAAAATTAACAGGTTTTCATCAAACAGATCTTTGCTGGATGTAGAAGTCACTCACGAAAACAAAACAGATTCAAACCCCAACCCAGCTGACCGAACGTGAGCCCCCCCCTGCAGCCACCAGAGACCTGGGGGCAGCTCGGGGCTGGCCCCAGCATCCTACAGGCCCTGCTGGGGGGTGACAGTCACCCTCAGAGACCTTTTCTTTTGTCTTTGGATGCAGTAACTTTCTCCAAACGATCCCGACCGAGCCTCTTGCTACAAGCACTTGGGGAGTGCACGGGAACGGCGCTGCTGGACACAGGGGGAATGTCCAATGTCCCTCCCCTCATTTGCCAATCTCACAGAAGCAATCCCAAGGGAAGGTGGTGGAGGGGGCATCAAATTAAAGCTGCTTTCTCTAATACAGGTTGATCAACAAAGCGGGTTTCTTTCTATCAAAAAGGGCTCGTCTCATTTTTTTTTTTTCGTTGCCTTTGAAGCTCATTTTACATTTTTTAAAGGCAAACTTTAGAACAAATGGCGGGTCTAGTCATAAAATAAGGTGAGTCTATGCCAATAGCAATTAAAAAAAATGCAAATTCTGCATTAATTGTATGGAGCCAGCCCCAAAGACCAGCACTTCAAGCACTGTCATCATCTAAACAGTTAACAAGCTAAAGCTCCCAATCTGCCCCTTTGAACAAACAGGAAGGAACTGAAAAGATTTCAAGAGAGATTTTTTTTTTCCCTCCCCATTCGGTGGAAAGTATTTCTGCCCACAGAATGCAAGATTCACAAAAATGTTGGCCAAACTTCACGTAACCCCGTCCAAAGCTGCCGCTCACGCAGGGCTGAACTGGCCCAGCCTCCCGAGGAACAGGCCAGCGCTTCTTTGGGCTGGTCCTTCCCTTCTCCCAGTGCCAAGGGAAACAAGGGGATCAGCAGTGCAAGTTCCCTTCCCATACAGAAAGGGCAGCAGCTCCTCAAGGACTTGTATCAGTTCCCTAAACCCCTCCTGCATGTGCATTTAAGCAGAGTACAACTGGTTATTCCAAAGGGAAGGGTCTGCTCTGGCATCTCCTCTTATTTCATGGTTCCAGGCAGGTTTCTGCTTCATGGTCTGTCTCCTGCTTCATCAAACTACAACCAGAGGGATGCTTTAGGGTGCTGACCCTTCCTCTCCACTAAAACTATTTGCTTTGAATGCTGAATCTGAGCTAGCCTGACCCCCTCCCCTCACAGCATTTTTGTTCTTCGGGAATGTTATTTTGATTCTGCTATTACAAAAGCAGAGATTGCAAATCAACTATAAGGAAACTACACATAAGGAAACTTGATTTTAGACATGGTCTAAACAAAACAACCCCAAACCCATCATAGTGCTTTGTAAAACTGTATTTTGAACCTGTCTGTCTCTTACCCCTCCTGATCCACAAGCAGTACCTGTTTCATGTCTGCACAATGCAGCAAGCATACAAGACTCACTAACATTTCAGATTTTTATTCCCTGTTAGTGTAACAAAAAATAAAAAAATAAACAGACATTCAAAAACAGAAGCGAGATTGTTCAAGTACCAAATAAGGGGCTTTTCCAAACTTAAAGTGTGACACTCCTATAGCAATTCTGCTGTTTTAAACAGCCACAGCATTCAGTTACAGACATGGTGCCACCTAAGCCTGCAGAGAGCCCAGGATTTGGGGCAACCAAGACCCTCATCCTTCTCCTGTCCTCCCCAAAACAGCACTAAGTGTCAACATTCGTTTCCACAGTCCCATCACAGTTGCCTGGCTTTGCAAGGAAAAAACTTTGATGTTTGCCCTGCTGTGACTAGAATTCAGCTGTGATTAAATGCAAGTTTTTTCCAGGGAATGGCTTTTGGTTGTGGAAGTCTTGCTAACACTAATGTCAGCGAGAAAAGAATCAGGTCCATCACATTAAATGGAAAACTTCTGGAACATCTGCCACCTCAAGAGAGATGAGTGTGGAAAGAGCATTTTATTTTTGGCATAAGACAAAGGGCTATACTGGATGTAACTCTAGATTGCAACAACTAATGGTGCAAAACAGCAACTCACTTCACTGCTGATGAGAATGAAATAAGAACCCAAAGACAACCCCCAAAACTAGAGCACTCCAGTATCAGAAGGTGGACAATTGCACATTACTGCTTCACACACTAGTGAAGCATCTGTTGGGATATCCCTCTTGTTTCTAGGTTGGTTCTTCCCATGCTCAGATTACTTGTAATCAAGAAACAAACTAGTGGGAAAAGATTTACAACTTACTAACCTCAAAAACATGGCACTCGTGGCTGATACAATGGGGCCAATGGCAACTGTGGAAGCAGACCTGATTTCCATCCATACCAATACAAAATACTGAAACACCCCTAATTCCCTGCAAATATACTTCAAAACAGATTAGAAGAAACTGTGCATATTCGAGTTTCAGCATCCCCCTCCCCCCTCCCCCATTTAACACTGTGCAAAAGTTATTTATTCAACTCTACATATATATTTAATACAATATGGGTCAGTGAGATCAATGTTCCTTTAACTGCAGCCTGGTACCAGATGGCTGCTACAACAGTGAGGCTACTTCCCCCTTTCCTCCTGATGTTCTGACTCTTAAAATTAAAACCTTCTCACATCTTACTGTTTTAAAAGAACTTGAGTTTCTTTGTTTTACCTCTTTGTTCACATTTCCTGTATTTGTTTCAGGCTTAACAGCTGCTTTTCATCCTGGGGTGTAATCCTGCACCTCACAGGCCCATTTCTGATTTCTCAGTCATGCAAGTGTAGAGCAGCTCCTGGAAGCTGTGGCTTCTCTCACAGGTCTAATGCTACTGAGCAAACAGAATTAGGCCAAGCACAATGAGAGGTGCAGGACCAAGCCCTTGCCCCATAGATCACACCAGCTACACGTGTCACTTGGTTTTATAACAATTCTCATTTTCTCTGTGAGTGCAAAATAGTTGCAGGAAGAATCTGTGCCATAGCATGTGTGAGTCAATGGGGAACCATGGCAGCAGCTGGGACTTCAGGTGCCTAAACCACACACAGGGAGAGACAGTGGCAAAACAGCCTCAGGAGACTGCTCAGAATAATGGAGCCAGTACAAGGAATGCAGGCTTGGTCTGCCCATAGCCCTGCTCTGAAAGTTTGGGCAAAACAGAACTTCAAACAACACTTCAGGATGGCTTATTGGCTCTGGTTCCATCATTCACAGCAAATACATCACCTGTGATCAGCAAAAAGAGCTTGGGGAGCAAAGGGCCAAGAGTCCCAACTCACTCACACCACGATAAAGCCAAGCTACCTTCACAGATGCTAATGGAATTACACTGTATTTACCTTGGCAGAGCCAGGGCTGGAGCCTGGACCAGACCTCACAGGATCAATCAGATTCCACTACAGGGAGACTTCAGACAGCCCTGCTCTGCTATCCTGCTGCTGTCAGGACTGCGAGGGTGTGCCAGGATTTATAAGCCTGGAAGTAGATCTGTGCCTGTTTAAAACAAATCTGAGCCCTACCTGAAACTGGGGCAGACCTGAAATTGGGGCAGATGTGAAACACTTTGGCCAGGTTACCTCTGTTACAAAAGCAGGGATCAGAAATACAGGTCTCATCAGCCTCAAATGTTAACACTGTCAGTAAGGGAGTTCAGAGAGATCACAAGGGCAGGGAAAAATCAGACACTCCTCTCACACAGGTTCTTCTACAGGCTTGAGGCACCTGGCTATCATTTGTGCCTTTGAACTGATTTCTTTCATTGAGCATTTGGTCTCAGCCCAGCATCAAGGGAATGCTAGATGTCTGAGAGGTGTGAGAATGGCAGCTGTACAGCTACCAGATTAGAACTGCAAATTAGCCAAGAAAAAATTCCATGTCCACAGGCCACTGAGGAAACCATTCAAGATTTCCACTAACAGCAAAGGCTATGTCTCATTTTTCCTTTTCTCCTGGGGAAGTAGAAGGGACACACAAACAGATGTGGTTCATTTTGACAAAGCAGCTTATGTGAATTTTATTCTTCTCTCACACAGTTTTGAGATTTGGTTAAGCTTTGTAGGGTATCATTTAAATGAGAAAAGTGGCATCTACAGAATTCCTTGCCTGAAGATTGCACTCTGGCCAATTAGGAAGTATCTGGGATGCGTCAGGGTCATTAGTGCAAAATAAAAAATGTCATGGCATGCCAGGCAACCAGACTGCCCTTCCTGCAATGGCTGTCAGTGCTCCAGCCTTGTCACTTCCCTACTTGTGAATTCAAGACATTCAGTGAAATAATACTTCTAGTGTAAACAATATACATCAACAAGCCTGGCACTACTGCCCAGGCATTACAGAAAAAAGCCATTTGAACAGGAAATCAGCCCCAGGGTCAGAAACGGGTCTCCAGCATTCTCAGACCTGCATGACTGTCTGCTTCCTGTCCTGCACAATGGGTGCATTGCAAGGGAAACGCTTCCAGTAATGGGAACAAAAGTAACTTTCAAGGTTGCACACTGAACAATTACTTTGCCAGTTGTGCTTTGATGCCAAGTGGTTCGGTTTGCCAAACTTAGCTCTTTTTCATTTTAGAAGCTTAAGGAATGGAAATAAGCTGCTTTGTACACTTTCCAGGGAGGGGATTTATTTGATGATTGCTGTAGTTGATGAAGCCCAGGACTACCCACTCCAGTATTTGACAGCAGCCCTTGCCAAAGGATGGTACCAGACATCCAGTAACTGAGGAGTATGGCTCTCATCCCTTCCTGTGTTTTGCATCATGTCTAAAATAACTACAAGGGAATTTAGATTATACCAGAGTAAAATCTTGCTTGGCTGCAGTGGTGTGAGAGTTCAGAACCCAGCTCGCAAAGAACAAATCAGAGGAGATCTAGGATTAGCATGCTCACTTCTTACAACTGGGAGTAACTATACCCCACCAAAGAATTGGGTACAATAAGCCATCCAGGAGCATTTGATTACACCGACCTCTTCTGTACCAAAATCAAGTGTTACAAGAGCCTGTCACTGTTCAGCAAGAGACCTGCAGCAGGTCAGTGCAAGCTTCATTCTGGTTTACATTCTGAAGCACAGTATCATTAAAACTCTGGAAACAGAATCCCAAGCTGAGGAACAGGAGGGAGAGGGGGTGAAGAAAGAGGAGAGTGAGCAATTACATCAGATCAGACAAATTTAGTGTTTTGAAGCCAGACAATGTTTAGCTTTTCCTTTTATTTGTTTCAAGTTTTGGTGCAGAAAGTATGTGCGGATGCTAATGCAACCTCCCCTGTAAGTGCTCGATCTAGCAACGAACAAAGTTTTGGCATGTTCAGTTTGGTTATGTTGCCTTTAAGCGAAGACCTGTAGTGCCATTGAAACCAAAACTTTGTTACTGTTGGCAAAAAAATAAAGCAACTTTCCTTTTACAAGCATTTTTCCATTTAAATAAAAACCTGAAGCTTTCCCATAATTCCTTTGGTCTTCTCTCACCAAATTCCATGCTACCTCAAGACAAGCCCTCTTTTGGAAGTCCGGCTGAATCGCAGTGAAGCTGCTAAAATTAGCAGAGAAGAATTGCTGTGGCAGAGTTTCCCCCTAGTCTGTTGGGAGTTTAAGACTGAAAGACATTACCAGTGCCTCGGGTAGAGGCTTCAAATTGTGTCTACTAGAACAAGAGAAAACAAAATCCAATTAGAAGTTCCACTGAAGGTGCCTGGCAAAAAATCATCTCGGTAAAATGATGCTCTGCTTCCAGTATTTTCATATGCCTTGCGTTGAGTTTATTCCCCTCATAAGGAAACAAAAGTATCGGTGTAAAAGCACAGCTGAGCTTTTAAGGTAGCACCAGGACACCTACACCCAAGTTGTCGTCTTGTTGCTGCTAGGCCTCTTTTTGATTCACATTCACAGAATCACTTCTTGTGCAAAACAAGCAGTCTAAGGAGAAAGAATGCCCTCCGAGTTCTAATAAAAATCGTAGAAAAGAATCCAAGATAAGCCAACGCTTTCCTCCTCCCCCAAAATTTACCTGCAGAGAGAGGGGGGCATCTGTGCGTAGACAGGATAGGCAAGCCTGACATTTAGGGAATCATTGTGTTGGACAAGGGATGTCTGCTGGTAATGAAGAACCAAATCCTTAAGTGTGCTGTACAGGTTGTATGGTTCTGCAAACCCATAACCTCTTGGAGTGCTGTAGATCACACAGTGTTTCACCTCTCCATCAGCTCTGCAAGGAAAGGAAAGAGGAGAGTTTAACATAAAAGGACAAACCCAAAGTGACAGTCTATTAACAATTAACTAATGCAGCATCTCTGCCAGTCACTGGATTACATAATGGAAGACCCAGTAGATGCAAGTGGAGGAGATTAATATAGTCTGTGAAGAAACAGGGCTTCAGGGCATGTGATTAAACATTCTTGCATAATAATCCACATAAGAGGGCTCTTCCATCCCAGCAGTACAATTCCCTACTGCATTGTTCTCCAAATGGTCCTTGGGATAAAGTCAATAACTGAACCAGGAAGATAAGCACCTGAAGTCAGCAATGACTTTGTGCTCAACTCACTGAGAAACCTTTCCACTAAGCAAAGAAACCAAAACCCACAAATTATCAGGACCTACAAAGTATTCCATGAAACTCAGGGGCTAACCTTCCATGTGCATTTTTTAAAGTTAAGCATGGGACAGGTTCAAGCTGATTCATTATCTGAAGCCATAGCGACCGAGTCTCTAACTTGGCAAAGCAGCTACCAGAGCACAGCAATTCCAAAGCGGCTAGAAAAATTTATCTGCCAGAAAGATCAGGTATTATGTAATCCCTCTACTGGAGCCTGTTACAATCCCAGTCACATGTAGGAACAGGTTACTTTGTGCCACCCCTTTTTGAGCCTGTAGCACGATCCCAACCAAACAAAAGCATCTGATGAACCCAACACTTGAGTGACTGCAATGAACAGAACATGGAACACGGCAGATACTACAGTCTTCAGTTACCTTGAGGTGCTAAACCTTCATATATTCATTTCTCAGACTTGTGCTCAGAAGCAATTAACCTCATGTGAAATAAATCAGTGAAAGCCATTTTGGACTCCAGGACAAGCTTGAAGGATTTTTAGATAATGGAGTTGGAGTATTTCTGACCTTCATTACACCAGCATAAAATGAAGTGAAATACAAGAAATCAATGCAAGGCTGTGTGAATGTCATCAAAGCTACTGCTCACAAATAATCCTCTGAAGCATCACATTATCTTACAGATACAGGTAAGAAAGAAAAAGGTCTAGAGTTGGGCATGTCTGAAAAAAAGAATGGAGGATGCCACACCTTTACAGCCACGCTTCATTTTTTCCCATGTGTCCCTTAGCAGGGAAGAATATGGGAGAATTAGGCCCTAACTTAGGCCCTTACTTAGGCCCTTACTAAAAAAAATCAAGTTGGGATATTTCAGAATTTTGTACTAACTACTGTGGGAACTGCAGAGGCTGCAGGACTACAGTTATTGCACATTCAAAGCACATTTTTGTTACAAAGCTTCTACCATGCCGGTCTTCCTGCAAACATGAAACACATTCCAATGGGTAGGCCTAAGCTAGGCCTGGCTTTTGTTCTCCAAAATAAAGAGCTTTGGTAGAGATTTATGAATGGAGTAGTTAGAACAAAAAAGAAAACAAGACTTACACCACAGAACAAGCATAACATCCTTTCTTGCTACTCTCGCGAATTAAAAATGCTCCGTCAGGTTTCCCACAGAGCAAGTCTTCCGCTTGGATACGGTTGAGATCCCCAACAAACCAAGTTTTCTCATCATGATGTGGCAGGTTTTCATCTTCTTCATTCACAAAGTATGTGCTGAAAAGATACATTTGTTAACCAGTGATCAGTAAAGGAGTTAATAAGCGGAGTTATTTTCATAGAAATCATACAAAGAAATACCAGAATTGCCCAAATTGGGAGGTTGGGCTCCTAACAAACATGCATTAAAGGCTTCCACGTAGATCTTAATTTTAATCCTACATGTTTCAGCAGAGTTGCTGCTTCACATGACATCACATGACTCCAGTCCTTTATTGAGAAACTGGTGGTTTTTGTTACCAACCCCACAAGAGAAAACACTTACTAATGGAACACTTTTCAATAAAATCATATGTATAGTGACACTTACTCATCAATATTTTCATTTTTGATCCCCAGCCAGTCATTTATTCGCTTCTGTCTCACCCCCTTGTGATTGAGCCATCTGCCAGAAGAAGAGAACATTAATACATCAGAGCACGTGTATGGGTTTCCTTAGTGAGCAAGCTGAAGCTCAGACATAGGAGAAACAGTCTGTGTCCAGCCCAGGGACATCAGGAGCTGGATAACGGTGGTGAAATCAAGTCTGGGTATAAGCAACATAACAGAAAAAAAGTACTGCCATCTGTTGTATTAGCAACCACAGGTTTTGTTTGTAACTAATTTTTCTCAAATTCTTTATATAGAGGAGTTGCAGATTGTGCACCTAGTTGTGGCTGGCTCTTTAAATAATGAAGCCATGAAGAGGCCAACCAGCTCTCAGACATCCCCTGCCAGACTGTAGCACCTGAACATCAACAGAACTTTGGTTATGAAAAGAAAATTAAACTCTCATTATCCTGATGGAAACAGCCATTAATCAGATTCATCAGAGACACTATTCTGAGGTATGGGTCAGGCTTACTTACACAAGATACTGATCTCTGATTTTGCGGAGCTGAATTAGGTCAGGCTTGATACTGTTCATTTTCTTATCAGTCTCCCTGTTGTCCAGAGCTTGTTTCTTCAAGTCTTGTTCCAGGCGCATTTTACTGTCATGGATCTCACCCAGGCGTGATTTTAATTTTTCGTAGTTCATCATTATCCTGCAAAAGAGTATGAGAGGTCAAACCAGCCCAGAAGGACTGAACCTACTGGTAGCACTTACAGAAGAGTATCACAGAACGACCAGCAACTCCTCCCTTTGACCACCTCATGTTTACATGAAAATTTCTGTAAGAGTGACAAGAAAGACCTCTTGCAAGAGGGCCTGCAACCTTCAGTTTACCTTAATATATTTCATTCTGGCAGAGATGCAGGAAGAAATTCTCAGGAAGGTAAACTAGAACATATTCCTCCTTCACTGTCAGTTTCAGTTTTTGGTTTTTATCAATTATGCGAGCCCACCACAGGCATCAGCAATAGCAAGATTTCAAATGCAAACTTCAACTACTATCAAGAGCTACCAGGAAGTAACACTGCCTGTCTCCTCATTCAAGATTAGTTTGCAGTTTTTGTGTGACTCATGAAAATTACATCTTTTGCTTGTTAATTGTCTTTACTTAGAATGAAGCACTCCAAGTGCATAGTGAGATTGTTACAGGTAACTGTTTCTGGTCCAAAAACCTCCTTAAGGTGGTTCATAAAGCTCTATGTCAAGTGAGAAATTATACCTGGCCTTTCTTCAAAGGCCCAGATCCAGCTTTTTCTGCTAATACCCTCTTGGAAGGGCAGTTTCAAACAATGCACTTACTGAATTTGTTAGATGGCAGCTACTAAACAGTGATCTTCTCTGAAAGTGACTAAAACCAACTACGGACAATGAGATTTACCAGATTTATGTACATTTCACAGTTTGCAAGTACGGAGTTCTCTGAATTATATTCTGAGCAAATCCAAATAGAAATGGGATAAGCAAATTAAATCATTATTTCCTGTTCTTTCCTGGTCCTCATCACAGTATCATGATTTACTGAAGTTAAGAGAGGATAATCCAGAGATTTCCCAGCTCTGCAATTCCTTGAGAGAAGAGAGCTTTACTGAAGGCTGAGATACCTTGAGGGAAGGTCTCAGAAAACACTGAGCTTACAAAGTGGTTTACATGATGCTGTAATGGCAGTGTCAGTGTGGACAGCACTGTTTCCAGGTAAGCAAACATAACCTGAGAGCTCACCGCTCAATCTCTTTGTCGTTCCCCTCCCTGCGGAATCGCTCGATGTATTCTTTGCTGTATCGCTCCTGGGAGTGGCACTGCTCCTCAAATATCTTAATTGTTTCATTAAATGCTTCGATTGCAGTTCTCTTCATCTGAATTTCCTGTGTAAGGAAAGAGTCCTTCATCATTTGTTCACAATACAGATGACAATGCAAGACTCGATTACGTTCCATAAACTGACTGAGAAGATGACATTTTTTACCCCCACTAAGTTAAAATAGGAAGAATTTGCTTTAAATTCAGCCAAATGTCTGAGTAAGGTTAGGAAAGAACCAGGCAGACTTACTCCCTGAAAGTACCCTCCTCCCCTACACGATGCACTCTATTAGACTGCAAACCCCTCAAATATTTTAGTCATATTTTCCATCTTAGTTTGTAGGAAGACTGCCAGCAAACCTCCTCCCCAAATATGAACTATCTTATTTTACAAGAAGCAGTCCAAATACCGTACTCACACTTCCTTAATGCATAATATCTGGTAACTGACTTGCACATGACTTCACAAAAAACCTGGACAAACCCCTCTACAACTCTCACTGCAGCATGTGGCAGCTGGAAACACTCAGTAGCCAAGGAGGAAGCTGCAGTGTAAAGCTTCTAAGTTTTGGCCTTCTCCACAGCTTTATCTTATACTAAAAAGTTCAGTATTTCTTCCTTGCCCCACACCATACCTCTAGGACTATCAGCAACAAGCAATATTCACTGTTTCCATCAAATACGAAACTTCCTTGCTGTACTACACAATTTTATACAATTTTTCCTTATATTGCTTTTATTAGCCTTAACAGGTTAAAATAATTTTCTTTCCTTTTAAACAATAATAAACACACTCAATAAAGAGCCAAAGCAGCACCAACCTGGGATGTTCTGGTATATTCTTCATACAATTTGTCATACTCTTTGCTCTTTTCCTGATACTGAGCATGGTATTCTTGAAGCTTTTTACCTACTGCATCTATATTATCTTCTTTCACCAACTGATCCTGCACATACAAAGAGCTATTAAGTCTTCAAGCAAAGCAGCTTTTCCTTAAGAGTATTCATTTGTCCACTTATGCATATTTGCATTTTACAGATATTAGCATCATGTTTTATAATCCAGTTTCTAAAGAGCACTGTGTCTAAATCTGCCTTCCTTTGTGCAACATGTTCCACAGTTTACAGACACAAGGAACTGGAACTATGGGATACCAAGAGCTGTGCCAAAATCCTAAACTTCCAAAAACACACCACACCTTACTTTCAGGATTGCTATCCCCAGCTCAAGAAAGAAGGAAGCAAATTGCTTAGACACTTCAGTTAAAGATCAGAGTTGGTTTTTTTTTATTTTCTAAAAAGCTCTGCAGTTCTTTTTCCTTAATGCAAAAATGTGTTTTGGGCTACTGAATAAAAGTTTAAAAAATGTACTTGAAAAATTGAGATGGCTATGCACAGAGTGAGCAGCTGTTCAGCTCATATGGGTAGCACAGGCTACAACAGCGCTCAGTGAGTTCACAAGGGTCCATGGAGAAATTAAAAAGTTTCTCAGAGGTTCAACTCTGCTGCCTGTCAGGGTTTAAATTCTCTATTGGGCTCAGATGGAGACTGAAAACCTTATAAAATGTAGCAGCTTAGATGGTTAGACAATTTGGAAGACACAAGTGAGGCCAAATATGAAATTCTTTTTTCCTGTTTTTAAAAAAAAAAAATCAACCCCATCCCCCCCCAAAAAAAACCAACCAAAAAAAAAAAATCATGCTATTCATAGAGAAACCCTAAAATTATATATACACATCTGCAATTTTTTTCTTGTCTGCACTAAAAGCTGTTGGGGTCTGAAGAAGCTCTTACCTGCTGGTACCGGGACACGGGATACATCAACTTCACATCGAGCTTGGGGTTGTACTGCGCGAGGGACTCATTGCGGTAGTGGTTAATGAGCTCCACGACGGAATTAAATGTCAGTGGATCAGAAAAGCCGTATTTTCCATCCCGATGATAGATCTTTATCAGTTTGTTGTTGCCACCCTTCCTGTAAAGTACAGTCATTCAGAGGTTTTACTGTGTCCCTCCCATCCCTCATCAGCACTAAGGCTGATGACACCAGTGAAATTTCTGGGCGAGTGGCTCCCACACTGCACACCTTCACAGTGATTCTTTACACAGCAGTAGTGTTAAGTAGTTTAAGAGTCAATACACACAGAATTATCATCAGATTATTTAAACAGGAACAAAGCCCAAAGTAAATCTCTTCCTATGTGCTCGTTCTGGAGCCAGCTTATGGTATTTAAGTCCTATCTTTGCCAGAAGTTTTGCAAGGGAAAAGGAGACTGCTGAAGGCTGAATAAAGGAGCATAATTTCCTGCAATTCAGGGTCACTAATAGTATACAACAGAATACAGATTTATACAATTATTAATGAATCTTTTTGAGTTATGGGTGCTAATGCAGGATACACAAATTTACAAAATCCTTTGAGGATTACAAGATGGTTGTAAATGTAGTTGTCCAGATTTATACATTCTAGTGGTTTCCCCAAATATAGTGCTCATTTTTTTCCTTTTTTTTTTCCAACAACAGACTGTTTAGACACTGTCCTGTCCTTCTCCTGCACTTACAATTTTGCCTCCTAAAGACAAAAATTCTGTAGAATTCAGTAAAATAACCAATCATGCCAAACCTTAGCACACAGGCTATGAACTTGGAGGCAGAAGTTAAAGCAGAATTTTAACTATACCCTTGGGATCAAACCTACCACTAAGGCAATGGAATTTCAAGGCAGGATCAAGTACCTGCTGTATCACAGTAACTCCCAAGGGTGTGCTACAGAGGCTGTGGCTTCTGTGCCTCACCTGCTTGTCCCTAACAATCAACCTTGGGAGCCTGTCAGAGGCAAGTGGCTGGGCAGGCTGGGCAAGGCACCAGAGCCAGTCACATGAGGTTTCTGCCTAACTGCAGCAGACAGTGCTGGGGCAGCTCTGGGAAACCTGCCACGTGCAGACATGAAGAAAAGAACATGGCTCCAAATTAATATTCCCTAAACTTTGGATCAGAGAGCACGAGATACTCTTTTTACCAAGACTCTGTGTTTAGTTCTCCAGAGCTGCACGCTGATGAGGTATTCAACACTCTCCCATTAATCAAAGGCCTGGTTTACAAACACCTTTTATCTTAGCAGTTGTGAAGCCATGAAGCACTCCTGAGCAGCTCTCCTCCCTGAGTCCCATCTCATCCACACAGAGATCCTCAGGGTAGTACTTAGTGAGGGGCAGGACTCAATGCACAGAGCAGAACTGACTGTCAAACCTGGCTCTTTATTTGCTTGTTCTATGATGTGCAGAACTGGGAACATCTCTCAGCTTGAGCCACATGAGCTTTACACAGCCAGGGCTGCCACTGGAATGGCACAGCTCCTCAGGGTTTTGCTGAGGGGACCACAAGTGCCCAGTGCTCACCGCAGTGTCAGAGTGTAGTCTCCCTGCATCTTGGTCGATGCGTCGCGCACCAGGAATGTTCCATCTGGCATGTCTCGTAATTTGTCATTGACTTCTTCCCTGGAGAATGGAAAGGGAGGCAAAATTAGAAGTGCTAAGGACATGACCACCTTTGCCACAGGTGAAACATCTGACCCAGCAACACCAATGTCTGCAGAGTTCAATCTTCTGTCACGCTCAGCCTCTCCAGTTTTTTAGGCCACCTAAAGCAAGCCTCAACTTGTGTACCTGTACTAAAGAAAAGTAGCTGCAGTCAACTGCCACTTAGGAAGGAGTCTCTGTTTAAACAACAGTAGCAGCTGTGACTCAGTTCACAACCTTTCCCTTTAATCTGCTCAGGTTTTAAAGTCCACACTGGAACAGGTGCCCTTTGAGAAGCCAGTCCTGACCTCTTAAGACCTGGTCTCTAGAATCACAGCTCAAAGGTGCCTAGAGTTTAGCACAGTTTTAGTCTCAAGAGGCTCATTATTGGCTTAACTCTGATCTTATTTACAGCCCCTTTAAACCACTACAACCTTGCTAGCTTCAGTGCAACTTTTCCTTATTTACAACTGAGGCAGAAGGATACTCAGTCCAGAGCTTTAAGCTAAACCAAGAAATCTTTCAGTGAAAGTGAGTACCTGCAGGCATAATAATTTAAGAAAATTATTTCAGCTGAAGAGATATGCATCTTGCTTATGAGCATTTCACCCAGATTATGTATCTCACTTTATAACAGCTCCCTCAAAGGTTTTGGAAGCCCTAAGCACTTTTTAATACAATCATTTGGAGACTAAAGTTTCTCAAGTAGCCTCAACATTTTTTAGGTGCTGTAGGAAGCCTAGCTGAATCTTACAAAGAAAAATCAACAGCAGGGTTTTTGTTCAAATACTAAGGAACAAAGGTATTCAAAAGAATAACAAAAGAATAGCCTTAGCTTTGATTTAGCTACCTGAAAACTATTTTGTTAGTAAAACTGACTCCTACTGAGTGTCACATGCTCATATCCATTTACTCCTCTCGGACCATTTTACAGATTGGACTCAGTTAAGTCCTTTTTGAATGGACAGATAATGACCTGCAGGTTTGGGCCTGCAAGCTGCACCCTGGAGCTCATGACAGAATTTTCAGCACAAGTTCTTGACTGAAGAACATTGCTCCTGCCCTGCTAGCCTGATGCAGCCTGTACCTGCTGGCTGCCAAACCAGGGTCATAAACAATTCCATCTTTACATAAGCGTGTATCAAGTTTAAATCTAATAAAGCCACTCCAATGCGATTTGCAGTGCATTAGCTCCTGCCATCATGGGCACTGGTGATTGAGGGACAAATCCACAGTCAATAAACTGATACCAATATTGAGCACTTTTAAACAAACTGTGCCTAGTGGGTTTTGTGATCAGGTTTTGCCACTCTGCTTCAGCTTAAAATTAACAGAAAACTATCTCTGCCAAGGCCCTTCAAAAGCAAGATCTAGGAGGGTTTGCTTTATAAAAAGATAAGGGTGGTACAATAAAGATATGAAAACTTTATTTCCCTTCTCAGAACGTCAGTGAGCTCATGTGGCAAACACACTCTTCGTGCCTCTATCTGCCAAAGTGCTTCAAAGTACTATGTGCACAAGTTTGAGCAATTCCTGATCACACTCCCAGCACACTTGCCTGTCCTCTTACAGCTCCAAATTCTAGATTCTTCAGAAGTGCCTTAAGAGGGTAAGGGATGACTGAACATTTCAGTTCTTTTATGCAATTAAGTATGTAAAAACAGGTATTTTCATTTTTTGAACCTAGCCCAAGCAATCTATTTTCTCAAGTGCATAAAAAAGTGTTTTCTTAAGAGGCAAAACTTAATTTGTTTGGTATGTGTCTCTATCATCTACTCAGTATAGCTGGATGATGGTTAGCATTTGTAAGAGCTATTTTTCACATCGCCATGTAATAGAAATTAATATAGCTGAAATTTTAAACAAACATTAAAAGAAACCAAAAATAAGAATGTAACTCCTTTTGTCCTGAAATATTATTTTTATACTGAAATTTTGCTGAACTACATGCATTCCAGGATTGCATGCTTACAACAATTAAATATCAGATTCAGAAGCATTTATCTACTTTTTAAAGACTGTATATGTGGGCAAATTTAGAAACTCAAAAATTACTGTCACCAAGACTGGCAATATCTGCACCAGAAGAGCAACAACTTCAATATCCTGAATCCAGCCAAATACTTTCACTTAGGTGCTTTGCCAAGCATGGTCCTAAACAGTAAAATAATGCTGCCTGAAATAGGCATGTTCTTTTTGTCTTGAATTCTAGCAGGCTTATCCTACTTTTAACAACATCTATTAATACACTTTAATTAATATGTTCTAGCAATATTGCTTACCTTGAGATGTCCCCCCAGTACCACTCTGCTTCCTGCAGGGAGAAGCTGGAATTGTCCTTTATTCCATTTGTATTGACTGGTGTCATTGGTTTGGGGGGCTTTGGAGGAAGAGCTGAAAAACAGATTAACAAAAGGTAAACAGGAGAAAATAATCACTAAACTGTTAATGAAATACTACAGGAAAAAAAAAACAAAACAAAACAAGAGAAAATGTGCATCTTGAACTCAGCTTTCAAGCTCTCTCAAACCAAAAGGAACTTGTAATCTTAAAGGAAGTCTGAAGTCAACTGTTCCACTGTGATCTGAGATTTTTTAGTATCAAACGCTTGAGGGAGGGGAAAAGTAAGGAGTATGAGGAAATGTGAGTTTTTGTTAAAAGAAGACTGGTGCAGGCACGACTACAAGGGCAGGTGCCGCCTAGAGCTCCAAACAAATGACAAAGGTGTATTGTGTTTGAAAGCCACAGCCTGGAGAGCACTGGGCACCACTATGGAAAAACTCCAGTTGCTCAGGCATCAGCAGCCCTGAAGCCAGCCCACAAGAGCAAACAGGTGAACTCTTCAGAGGGAAAAACACTGCTAGAGAGCTGTGGTGGCTGGGCAGGGCTGTGTCTGTCACAGACCCAAGGTTCATGTTTTACATTGGGTTTGTCATTTAGGCTTCCGTTTGGAACAAAGACTGTGACTCTTTGAGTACTACAGGACGTGAGGTGATAAAGGAAGGGGACAGGAGACAATAGATAACTGTTAGAGTGCCTGCACTGCTTTGCTGAAGTGTTTACCACAGGACAGGGGATGCTACAGATACCCAAGAGCCAGGCAGAACTGCACACCTGCAGGGCTGGTGCACGCCTGCCCAGAATTCCCCTATCCTGAATTCATGGCAAACAGGCTTTTACTTCCATTCTCAAAATAGGTTACACAATGTAAGGGCATACAAGATACCAAAGCTCTTTCTGTTTGGCCGGTTTTTTGCTCAAACAACTTTATCATGAACCTGACTGTGAGCCCTGAATCAGTAATTCAGCAGCCACAGGCACGTTCATGTGCTGGGAGAGACTGGTCTGTGAGCAGAAATGTATTATACATTTTCTTTTGGGAAGGTGTCCTGAATGCTCTCCTCTGTTTTGCAAAGACTGGATGCTTCATCGGGAACATTGCCACTGAAAATGAGCATTTTTTTGGCATTTCAAGAGAGTGTTTTACAGAGGGACAGGCCACATTCACATTCAGAGTAGGAAAGCAGATACACACATTGATTTGCTAGCATGTTTCTAAGTCAGACCCTGAACATCTGCTCCCAGCCCTGTGCCCTCGCCATCAGATTACACAAGCACCAGCGAGCAGGCCTGACACAGTGACAACAGCCATCTTTCAGATGCACAATCCCCATGTACACACAGAAACACAAATAAAGGCAGCAGAAAGAAGATTTTGATCTCCAGCTTCAGCAGGGAATGGCTTAGCACTGAGAGGTGTGCTACTTGGCACCATCCAGCTGCTCACCTCTGAGCCACACCTCCCACATTAAAGAAGAGAAAACAGGCTTCCAACTGCAGTTCCAAATACCATTTCATGCTGAATATCCAACACAGTAACTTCACTGTTCTCTGACAAACCAGTAGATGCTTTAATTGAGCCAATCTAAACTAAATCTGAACCTTGACCCAGACGTTTGCACCCTGGGGTTGCTGACCAAACACCTGATTCAGATAGCAGCATTCATTCTGTGGGACCGAGCATTAAACCCTAGCATACAGGTTCTTTTTATGGGGTGAGCTGGGAACTTTCAGGTGTGCACACATCTAGTGAGGCAATAACAGGTCTTGTTGTAAAAGGAAGGTGAAAACCTTCAGATTCAGTGAAGTAGCTTCCTGGTTAGGAAGCTTCAGTTATTCCTAGCTCAACTACTACAGTTGTTTGTGTAGTGCACAAGTATTCGCACAAAGCACCATTGAGAGTAAGACATGGCTCCAACCCTACTTTGCCTGAAGCTCCCAGCCTCATCCAGGGTCAGAAGAACACATATCCAGGCTAAGCCTGGGGAATCAATTGCATTCACTGTGCTGATCCATCTCCCCCTTTCAAAGTTCCTAAATTAAGAAATGGCATCAGGTCCCCCCTGCTCCCAACATCACATCTGGGACAGGACAGCTACAGCAGTTCTGAGTCTCATCAATGTCACAGCAAATCTGAGGTCAGAACACCTATAGATTCACTCCAGAACCTTTTGTAGGCTCTGAGTCATCAAAAAGCATATTAGGTTTTAATAAAAAAACACACAAGAGTGCAGAGAGTTCTTAGAAAACTGTACCAGCACCTGCAATTATTTCAAATTAAGGCCTGGACATATCAACAACTTAAAGGTATTTTACAGGGTAAAAAGCCTGTTTTACACTGGTAGTAGGGGCTTTCCAGAAGGGGCTTTCAAGTGTTCTCTAGAATACTTGAATACCTCTCTAGCCCTCCTTGTAAGATTAAGTCTTGCTCCTTTATACACTGTGGTATTATTTGGCAGCTTTGTTAGGGCTCACTCCAAAGCACTGGTTACAGAAAAGCAAACTAACAAAGACCAGAAAGGTAAGGAATGGGAGTTTGCACTCAGAGCACTAGACATTACACCTAGTGTCTCTACTACAGGTGGGAGTTTCTCCTTTCCCTTAATAGGCAGGTATCAGTTCTCACTATCGGGACGTTGCCTACAGAACTTTATTCTTCATGAGAAAACTGGAAGGAAATTCTTTCAGGGAAAAGAATAAGGCTTGGACCAGTTCCTGTAAAACCTGACTCATGGAAGTCAGTCCTTTACACAATAGACTTTTGAAAAATGCTTTTTAATAGCTTGCACATTTCAAAAATACAAAACTATTTGCAAGGGTGGATCCTGTTTCCAGAGAGCTATGTATCTAATTCTTTACTTTCAATGCTTTGAGCTCTTTGAGTCATAATAGATTTTCCCCTACTGGATACAGAACCAGGCCCTTGCTCTTGCTTTACCCCATAGGCCAACATGCCCATCCATTTCAGCATTTCTTGGCTACCCTCTCAGTCCACAGTCTTTAGTCTGTACAAATGGAGAACACTCACAAAGGTAGTTTAAAAGCCTCACAGCCCAGCCCCGTGATGACAAAGGGGAATATTTTGTAATGGAATGGCAAGTCTGCTGCAACAGAGGAGCATCCAGCACACACAGCTCTCACACACAGCTCTCACAATGCTGGCCCAAGACGTTGCTAGGAGAGGCATCCTAAAGAAGTTTTTGCTTGGTACCTTGATGGTACTAACAACCCTGCTAGGAGAAATCCTGTGCTGTTTCTATGAGAAGCTACAGAGAGCCTCAAAGAGTCCACAGATTTTGATTTTAAATTCAAAAGAATCCAGTCTTATATACCTTACTTAATGAATATTAGAGATCTAAAATCCTAGAGTAAAGTAAGATAAGACTGGCTTGAAGTCAACAGAAATGCTTTCAAGAGCAGCCGTGTTTCTTTCCATGTCACTGAGTCCAATTCTCATCTAGCCACAGGCACAATTTTACTTTATCTCAAAACCAGCTCTGATTAAAGTGAATGATCCTGATGGTTTCTTGCCTCCTTTTTCCTGGGAGAGAAACACTGATCCCAAGTGATTAACAACACAACAGATCTATCTGTTCTAATAAAGAACTTTCTCTTTGCACCAGATACACAAGCATCCTTCCCCTACCATGTGTCTAGGATAGCTTTAGAGCACAGATCTTTCCAAACCCCAAAAGGTGACAGCTCAGTTGTACCCTTCACTCCCACATGAGAACATTCCAAAGATCAGGTTCAGCCCTCAGTGACCGCCTGGCAATGAGAGCAGACTGGCTCTCCCTCATGCACTCATGGGCATATCTGGTTTTAATTTCTTTAGCAACTCTAGTTCCCTCTTTCTAGCTTTCCCAGGCAGACTAGCTTGAGCTAAATCCCAATCCCAGCTCAGTGTCACTTAGAAAGGGGAAATAAAAATGAGCTGGGGATGGAGCAGAGGGATGGCAGCCAATGCGTGCCGGGCGTGGGATCGGATGTTGCTGACGTCAGGCCCTGAAGCTGCTGTGCCATTTCCAGCAGGTACCTTCAGAGAGCTGCTCCCACAGCTGCCGTGCAGGGCCTCGCAGAGAAAAGCCCATGGCCTGGGCTCTGCCAAAGGTAGTTTAGGGATGGTTTCTTGACTGTGCAGAATTGTTTTTTGTAAAGACAACTCGTGACTTTAACTGAGCTGACTCTCTGAAATTCAAAGCGCCTCCGACACCCAGGCAGGCAGGAAAGCTGGCAAGGGTCTGAAGTCCAACGCTGCTGTATTTCTTTTAAAGTCTCTCGTAAAAAATCGTGGGCTATATTGGTCCTGAATTTAACTGCAGTGGAGTAGGCTGTGACTTCAATGAGATACACACATTCCCCAGTCAGGTTTTGAATAAAAAATTTTACAAGTTTACATGATCTAAGAGCCACCGAGCCCTGCGTGTGAGGGTTTTCAATGGCACTGATTCAGGAGGAAAACAGGAAGAATGCCTCGGTTATCCAAGTGCTATATCCCATGCAGTATCCAGTCAAGCAGGCTGTTTCTTCTCTGGCTGCAGTATTTGCATACAAAATTAACCTGCCAGTTGATTAAACTCTAATTTTCACTTTTAAGGTAGTTGCCACTTAGTTTAAGAATGGCTCCACAACTTAATTCTTTCAGTATTTTTCAAGATCTTCAAACCAGATATTTAAGAGCATAGCAGGTTTAAATGCAGCATTAAATCTACCTTACTGTTACAAATAATCACAACTACCGAGTATTCTGATAAAGTCAATTTTTAGTCCCTCAGCACTTTCATGGGCTTGTTTACTAGCCTTCTTTCTGATGCTCTCAATCTACTCTCTCTCTACATTGTGACAAGCAGAAAACAGATCAGAGGATTTCCAAGACAGTTACTCAGCTTCAAAAAGGCTGATGTACAGTAGATACCCTGCAAAGTGTAATATAAAGCCCTACAAAGTGTCATTGCTATGGAAACATGCAAGTAATCTGTGGTTAGGCCAGCTAACATTTTAATGACATAGTCCTTGAGGAGAGAAGGGTTTTCCCTTTGGAGATATAGATGAAGACTTGGAATGAAAATGTAGGCTAGCTTTGTTGAAGAGAAAAATTCACCCCAATCTTTAACTGCTCTCTGCCATCTTACTCAATTTCTCAAACACTCTTCTCAATTTCTCTAACACATTTCAGCAAAGCCTCAAAATCTTTCCCTCCCTCAGGAGTCCCGTACTTGTCCCTGCTGCACGAGAACCCCTCAAAGATATCTGTGAAAAAAGCACAGGCTTCTGCAGAGGTTTTCCAGCTGACAAAGAGCAGGGTCCTGCACACCTGCTGACAGCAGCTCATTGCCCACCACTGGCAGGTAAATGATCTTGGCAGCCCCACATCTCAGCTCTCCTGCCAGACCCCTTCTGCAGAGCGTTGAGCACCGACGCCCTTCAAAGCTGCCCTTCCTCAAAGGGCAGCTAATGTGCACGGAGAACTGCTCTGGGAATGGGGAAGGAAGCTCCTTGATGGAATTATTGCTGGCCACAGAACCTCAGGCATGCTCACATTTTCACCCTCCTCCCCCAAAATAGGCCAGATGCCAAGGAGTAAGACATATTCAAAGAATTGAAGTCTTTCAATATCTCATTACAGAAAACAGCAGACAAGTTGGCAGAAGGCCAGGTAGGCTTCCAATGAAAACACTCCCATTATAGCTTTGCTTATGTTTCAATGAACTTTCATAAAAAAACAACACCTTTAAGAAATATTTCAGTTTTTATTAATTGGCTTTTTTGATAAAGATCTGTTTTGTTTGAAAACTCCCCAGCTATCCAGCCCTCCCCCACACCTCCCAATCACTGTTTCACCTCCTACAACCTGACAGGCTTCTGCTGCAACTCTGTTCCTCCTGAGCACCCACAGCTACTGCACAGGTTAAAATACTATCTGCTCTGGGGCACCTGCAGAACAGGGGGCAACAACAGTGTGTGAAGAGGCTGGATCAAATTCACCATTCCTTTGGGCATTTCAAAGGCATCTCTCACTACTTTGCATGCCCTGTTACTTCACAGGCTCAGACATAAGAAATGGAAGATGTTCACAGTCAGATAAATGACATGGGGATCTTTTCTGTACCAAAACACAGCTCCTCCCCTTCATTCCAGGCTTTGCATGAAGGTGCAAAGCCAAAAAACCCCTCAGCTCCCCAATTATTTTCACTGCCCAAAGAAAAACTTTTCCTTCCAACCCAGAGCCCAGTGTAACTGCTGCAAAGCTACAGCAATGTCAGAGGTTCCATGATCAACAGGGTTGAGGTGACTGTCCCAAAATTAACATGAGGAGGATAAAAAGGATAAGTCCTCTTTCACCTACCAGGCATAATTAGCACACTCTTAATGAACTGGAGAGGTTTTAGAACTTTTGCCATGTTTCATCACTCAAAGATTATCACTACCCAGCGTCACATGCCTGGCTCACACAAGGAAGGAATAATTTTATCATGTAAGCAGCAGGCCCAGGCTTTTGCCAACTCTGGATGAAAGTCCGTGACAGACATTTTATTGCCATGAAAATTTCAGATATTCAACAAGAATATTGTACTTTATAGTATCAAATGTCAGGTCTAGAAGACTATACAGCAAAAGTAAATGTAAAGTGTAAGGAGCAAGGAGTTTCCCTTCCTGCTTTCTAAGTAAAGCAGCTCCTCATCTGCCTTCACAGAAGAAACACCACAGCATGTTTTTTACTCCTCCACAGACAGAGTCTTCAGAACACTATTAAAAGTACTCTTTGCTCAGTATGTGGGAATAGATTTTTTGACAAGAGCAAGGAAAACACAAAACTCAGAATAAGCAAAGAATGACAGTGATTGAGAAGGAAGAACTGGCTTTTCATTGTAGAAGAGAGGGAATGAAGTCAGGCCCGAGCAGTGACAGCTATGGCTAGGAGACACACCAAACCCAAAAGAAAAATGTATTTTAAATATTAACTAATTTTAAATAATAAATAATTTAAATGAAAACAGCTCAGTGCTGTTTTCCCCAGGTATTTCAAAGACTAATCATCCATCCAGATGCCAGGTACAAACCTCACAGGGGATCCAGTTCACAGAAATAACTGGTGCTACTGAAAAGTTTGCTGCACAAGAGTCTATTTAAAAATAATAATACAGCTGCAAATGCATATGATTCTTGCTGTTCTAAGCAGCATTTTATTTCAGCTTACCACTAGCTCCAATCTTTCAGAGCAGTATGTAAAATTGCTCCTCATACAGTACCTGTCCTTGTGCTATGTCAAACCATTTTCTAGTTACCAAAGCACAAATATTTCAACACCGCCTGAATTGCTAAGAGTGAGCCATCTAAATCAAGATCAAAAGGTGCTTTTCTAAATCAAGACTCCAGAAGAAATTTGAAGGTAAAAAAGTATTCAGACGGAATCTGTTGTACATTTTGTCATGAGTCATCTTTTTTAAGAACCTTGATCTTGAAGGAAGCTCCACTGAGGCAGAAGTCCCAATCCATGGGATCCCACGCAGTGCCTGCAGCAGAAGGGGAGGTTCAGAGCAGACATGGAAGAGTCAAGCCTGGCTATTGCTCATGCTCAGATTTAATCTCTTTACTCACTACATGGTGATCTTCAAAGTATTTTAATGAAATCCATTTCAGAGCAGCAGCTTGACTTCTCTCACTGCCCCAAAACTTATCAGTGAGACTGTACCATACCCTTCAAAACTGAAAGGATCTTAAACACTCATCTCATTGATTCAAGCTGCCTTGTATCCTTCAAGAGGCACTCTAGGAGACAGGAGATGAATCAGGGTAACGGAGACAAAACCACCAAAGTCTTCTAATTGGACACTTGGGAGCAGTTCCTTGAGGGCCAACGATGTAGATTCTGACAATGACCCCAGGACAACTACACAGGGCAGAGCAGCAGGAGTACTGGAACACAGCACAGAAATACAGCCTGGGAAATTCAACTGCAATGTACAAATTCAGGTTGTAACAGATGAAAGAACTTACAGGCTCAAGTTCAATTTTGTCAATGAACTTCTCATCCATTTTATCTCTAAGACATTTTCCTGGGACAGGTGTTGAGTACAAGCCCTACTGTTCACACTCAAAAAGCCCCACACGTCAACAGCGAGCCAAGCTCCCCCCCATTACAGCAAATTTTCTTCAACTCCATGCAGCAGCTGTGCTTTCAGGGGTTTTGTTTGGGTTTTTTAAGGGGAGGCATGCAAGGAAGGAAAGAATTCCTCCAAAAGAAAATATGATTGTGTGCAGCATCAGATTTTAGGGAACTCCAGAGACCAAGTTAGAATGAGGCTACAGAAGGTAAAAACCTAAAAAAAAAAAAGGCTCTAGTATTCTTCTTTCAAGGGTTAGAGGAAGAAACTAACAGAGAGTAAGTAGTTAATAAAAGGAAAGGATTATGTTTGGAAGGAGAAAACTGACCTGAATTACAAGAGTCACGAAGTGACACTGAACCAAAAGTGAAGTTATTCTGTAGCAAAGGAACACATAATATTAATGAGTAGATTGGTATTTTTATAATTCTTCCAAACCCACCAACTTTTGTGCAGAGAATGGCTTTTTGAAGCCATTTCTAGGTTAATTATTTGTCATCTTCAGGAATATCTGCTTTTAGAAGTAACATTTCTATGAACTACCACTAAAATCACAAAAACTGGTAGAGTCTGGGTGAATGCTGGAAGCAGTCACAGGCTGAAGCAGCTGAAGTATTTCATCTCCTTTTTCAAAGTGCTCTGGATGGAAGGCATCCATCTTGAGTGTGCTGCTGCACTCAAAGCCAGTGAAGATCCTGGATCCTGTTCAGCCACAGGAAAGCTTCAGAGCTCATTGTGCTTCGGCATCAGGATTCACCAGGCAGCTGGTTGGTGCTCAGCAGGGCAGCTGGAGTCCTTTTTGGAAAGGGCTACAAGAGGCACCACCTGCACTTTGCCTTCTTTTTGTACTGTATGAATCCTTGTAAAGCTCCCTGTATATAGACACTTTTCTTCAGAACTAGAAAAACTTAAGATACTGGGACATATTCACTGGAACATTGCAGAATCTTTGTCTGTTGAGTGGAGGACACAGCAAACATGAAGGACAATGACAGTATCTTCTAAAGAAGTTACATCCCCTCACACTGTTTGGGGACCCAGCACCAGCTCATTGCTGCAGTTTATATTATGTGGAGAAGTGAATTCTTGCTTACTTAGCTATTGTGCAGACTTTTACCTGTCAGAAGAAATGAGATAAAAAAGCAGAAGAAAAAAAGACAATCTGACTCATTTCCATAGGGGCACTTAGTACATGAGCAGAGATTGTTCCTTAAGCATTACTCAGCAACCTACTTTACAAAAATGAGTTTTCCAAAAAATCCAGCTAGAACACACCTATTGCTTTAATGGGACTGAAGTTTTACAGCAAACTGCTTCAATACAGTTAACATTCTTTCTGACCATTATAAAGCCTAAGCTTTAAAACACACAGGGCATGCTGATAAAAGTATTCTTTATTCTTCTCTAGCTCTCTGCCCAAAAAGTGACTCACTAAACAACCAACATGAGGTGATGTAAGGCACCCAACTGCGTTCAGTCCTGGGTGCAGATGTGTATGACCAGCTATGCCTCTGTTTTCCCAAGCTGTAGAGCAAAGATAAGCACAAACAGCTTCAGTCTGGAAGAAGATAATCATGCAGGCAATGGCAAAGACAGAAGTCAGCTCTGCTGCTTGGGAAAGCAACAGCCCCACAGAAAACTCCAGGAAGAGACTACTCCTTTTAAGCATGTGAGACAGAAGGAACGCTGTGATTAACTTCTGTCAGGTACAGGAATCATGCAATACACAAAACTGCTTGGAACAACAATTGCAGAAATAACATTTGCTGCAAAAACACATGTTGAAGAGCTTCATTTCTTCTCAGAATGTTCCCTCGTGTTTTAGTTTGCATAAACCTATAGCTTTAAGAACACAGAGCTGAAAAACTCCTTTTAGCAAGTTCTGCCTCCCCAACTATTTCTACATAAACTGAAAACCTAGTGATAAACACAAATGTCAGCCTTTTAAGGCAGGCTCTCTCATCTCAAGCAAAACAGCATTTCACTTTTTATTAACGATGCTATTTTTTGTGGTCATGTATTTAATTGAAAGCTGATGACTGATATTCTTTAACAGTTAGAGCCATCAAAAAGAAAATGAAATGCAAGGAATGCAAAAGCAAGCCTAAAAATGCAATCAGAAATAAAAGAATGGTTACAGGAGTCATTAAATAAAAAGGCCAGTGGAGAACTCTAGGTGAAACAATAACAGAATATAAGCATTTCACACCACTGCCCTCATAGAAGCTGAGACTCCAATCCAAACAATTTTCCCAGATAAGCAGAATACAGTGACTAAACCTTATTTACTCCCTGCTCTACCCCAAATCAGCCTGTACAAACTTCCCTTCTGTAACAGGGAAATTCTTAATCCCAAACATCTACTATTTTTGAAATGCAATTTCCAGTAAGACTTACATTTGCAAAAAAAGACAGTTGAAGCTACAGTGCTGTTGTTTTGAATACATACACTAGTAGGACTATTTTTTTTTTTCAAGATGTGCAAGAACAGAACTTTTCTTTGATAAGCTTCTGGAGTCAGATAAGCTGAAGGACAACACTGACAATGCTATTCAAATTTGCATCTGTTCTCCCACTGGAAAACTAGTCAGGCATAGACAGGAAGTGTTCACCTACATCTGGCTACTGTGTACCACAAACCCAATTTGAGAAGCCACATTCAGTTTCCACTATAACACTGATAATGATACAGCACACCTGGTATCCCAGTAAACACTGCCCTTGAGCTCAGAACCCTGTGTTTTCCAAATTACAATTACAGTATTGCTCCCCTAAAATAAGGGTTGTCAAATTATATATGAGAATAGAAACTATAATGAATAAATACAGTCTTTCCCTTGAATATTTGGAAGACTTATCTTACCCATACACTGGCAGTGCTACTTCTACAAAGCAGACTAAACTAAATAGCCCACAAATTACTGCTCCCCCTGCTTAAATATCGCAATATTTTCTAGCAACGGCATTGTTACAGCATATGAGGCAAGGCAAAGTACTGTTCTTGAAAAAGACAGCTGGATGAAGTTATAAATGTAGTTGGTCGTATTTCAGGGTTCAAACAGGTAGCTTCCCAATAGCTTTAGGTCAAAGAGTTATTGTGCTATCTGTTCATAGACAGAGCCCATTCTGCATTAGGAAGCCTGCCTTAAACTTGTGGTTTTCTTCATAACCCACACAAAGGAAACTAACCTCTAATTTGTAGTTGAGCCAAATATCTTTGCTGACATCTGTATCAGAAATCCCAGCGGACCACTCTTACTGATTTTCATCCAACTGTGACAAAATGTATTCAGTGATTACACATTTTATCACCAACACAACTGATAATGTATCCCAGATCTACAGAGGGAAAGACATTACTGAACCCTTCTAAGTAGAAGTGAGGCAATACATAGGTAGTTGTGCTTTAGATACGCTGGAAACTCTTGCAGTCAGTTTGAAATCCTCTGTTCTGACACTTCTGGCAGTAACAACTTTTTGCAGACCTGAAACATGTTGTCAAATAAACTAAATTCAACCCAGAACCTATTTTCTTGTCTTTTCACACAACAAGACCCACAGCAACAACAAAGATATGAGTGAACCCCTGACAGTTTCCTAATGCCAGAGCCAGCACATGATGCTGATACAGCCACAATACTCTAACTTAATCCATCATTAGAAAGTTGAGAAGCTGTTATATTAGCTATATGCAAGTGATGGCCCCAGTTGTGTCTTTAGATACTGAAAGTTACTGGCTGCATGTAGTATTATTTGCCATAAAGAAATCCTCCCTTATGCCAGTGATGCATGTATAAATGCAAAATAAAAAGTAAGCAGGAGGAAAAAGCATGAGGTAACAGGAGTCACCCTTCTGGTTGTCACCACTGTGGCTCCTGTGTTAGTTATACTGCTCTAAATTATGCTTTGTGAGGCTAGCAAAGCTGCATCCCTAGTTCCACCACTCTCTTTGGGAAAACCATCCTGCTCCTATGTTTAGGATGGATTAAAGCCTAGCAAAAAGTTTGCAGTTCCTTGTTACCTGACTGCCTCTGCTTGAGTTGAGAAAAACTCAAGCAAAAGAGAGGCGTTATTACTTTTATTTCCGAACTTTAGAGCAAACCTTGTAGCAGAGAGGCTCCAGGACTGCTCTGAACATCCATTTACACCTACAGCCCCAACAGCAAACACAAGCACACTGATAAGCTGGTGCAGGTGCACTGAGGCCTGACAGAAGCTCCGGCTGCGCTGCAGGCTGCCTGCCATCACCAGATTTTATTTCTGCATTATTATTGGGCAAGGCTAAGGTGGGTATTAAGACGGCCTGCCAAGATAAATTAAAGGTCTACCGGCCCTTAACGAGAAACAGTATCCCCACCCTCGGCTCGGAGGTTACGGGTGACACCGCACATTATGTTCACCTTGCTTTTGTCTTCTGCCTCAAGTTTAGACGCAGTAAAATGTAATCAGGGGCAGTCATGCGTGAGCCCAGACACTTGGCTCCCGGGATCCGCCAGCGCCGGGTGCTGCGGCACAAAACCCAACCGGGGATGTCTCGGCTCAAGTTGTGGGAACAAAGGAGCGCTCCGGCTGCCTCGGCAGCGGGGCTGCACACCGGGCTGCACACCGCCGCTCCCGGGGGCTGCACACCGCTGCTCTGGGGGCTGCACACCGCCGCTCCCGGGGGCTGCACACCGCCGCTCCCGGGGGCTGCACACCGCCGCTCCCGGGGGCTGCACACCGGGCCGCACACTGCCGCCCCCGGGGGTGCCCGCACACCGCTTCTCCCGGGGGTGCCCCGCACACCGCTTCTCCCGGGGACTGCACACCGGCCGCCCCCGGGGGTGCCCCGCACACCACTCAGCCTCCCAGGAGCTCCGGCCACCGCTCCGGGAACGCTGCACCGAAAACCTTCAGAAATTTTTGTTGGAAACGGGCCAAATGGAGCTGTGGTTGTTACCGGGTGCAAAGGCAGTGACTTTATCCCAAGGCACGCCGAGTGTTTAAGTCTTCCAAATAAATTCCTCCACACTCCCCTTAGGGATGACCTATCGTCCCAGGCCAGAAAATGCTTTCCCACCCTGCCTCTGGACAGGGAGAAAGCAGAACCCCCTCTGCCACGCTCTCCCTCCCTCCCCCTGCAATTTAAAAGTTACAGTTCCACGAAATCGGGACATGCACATGGGGATTATCCCATGCATCACTTCCAGCTCGGGCTCGTCTAGTTTAAAAATATGAAAGATAAAGTTACTGAACACTTCGGGGATCAGCCTGTAACACCAAGTCCTTTTGCTAACTGGTGTTTGGACTGTGCAGATCCTTGATCCCTGACAAGAGGGCTCCAGTGATGGAAGCATTGGCATTATTAATGATAGAAGAGCTGCTTCTTAATGTAAACTTTGAAAGGCTTTGTAAGAATTTTGCACGGCCAAATTCTAGCAGAAACACTGGAAAGTTGTTTTCTAACCAGTTCATTTTGTCCAGCCCCTGTTAGCAGCCTCCTTGTACTAAGCCATTCAAGGGGCTTTATTTATTTATTTTTTTAAAATAAAAGCCCAACACTAATTGCTTTAAGTCACCTACAATGGGACTTGGGTTTTTGTTCATTTGATACAAGCACATACAAATACTTACCTCGTGAATAGTTAAAAACCAAAAGCATTTCCAAGAAAGATATCCTTTAAAATTCACAGAAGCAAAGTGATTTGGTTGATCTTTAGGCTTTCAGGAGTAACATCTAAAAATAGGCAGTGTCAGCTATGCAAGAATTTAATGAGTAGAGGCCAGTGCTGTGTGTATGAGAGATCTGTCCAATTTTTAAGGCGCCAGAATTACCAAAAGAAGCAAGTACAGGTCCTTGAGATCCAAAAGTCTCAGGATTATCACCTCCTCCTGTTTTAATTAAAGTACCACATACCTCCAGAGAGAAAAATACAGCTCCCTGTGCTGAAACAAAGAGAATAAAACACACTTGCAGATACATGCCACAATTCAGGCACAGGTTGAAAAGCACATTCTGAAAGTATGCACCCCATAAAAGACAGCACTTGGAATTACTTATTTGCTATCAATTTCTCTGCAGGCTAAGACTTCTGGTGCATATTTTACTGCACCTTCTGGCTGTACAGATCAGAGACCTGAGAAGATAAAGGCCCTTCAATTACCTTACTGCTTCAGCCTGTTTGACTCTAACAGGTATAGATACAGTTTCACCAGTACCCATTTATGCTTACTTTAATTCATTTACCAAAGAAAGACTCAACCTCTCCTCCTCACAAGCCTTCCCTCTCTCTTCAGACACAAAAGAAACTTTCTGCCCCATCTAAAAACTTCAGGCAAGCAAGGGATAATACATTTCCCCATTTTCAGCACTAGCAATCCATGGAGGGGGGAGGGAAGAAAAAGTGAATCAAATCCTTTTGAACAAGGTTATTAAGTGCTATCAAAGTAACTGTGCCTCCAGGGATGGATTCCAGCCCGTTCCCAAGTATTATCCCCCCATCACCAAAACCCAGCGACAACACACACCTCATCTGTCACCGCTGGAAGAAAGCTGGGGAGAAAAGGGTCTTGGAGACTGTAAAAGCGATTAAACTGGAACTGAATGGAGGTGGGTAAATCACCACCATCAAAGTGTTACAGGCACATAAAGGCACACAGGTGAAGAGGATAATAAAAGCGCTCCTCTAGGAGCGAATACAGCCGAAATATACGCTTTTCAATAAAGGTTTTCAAAAGAGGAGACACGGGAGAGGGGCTGCGAGCAGCTCTCCTCCTCCTGCCTCCTTCCATCTCCCAAAAGGCACCATAAATTGCTCTTCTCCTCCCACCTCCCCCACAAAAACCCCCAGTATTAAAATACTTTTGCCCAGGAGATAGCGAGCTCAAGTCCCTGGGAAGTTTACAGAAAGTTTAACTACATATATTAATTTTCACCCCCCCCCACTCCCTCTCCTTTTATTTTCAAAGGGAAAAGTCTGCAGGAGGAGGGAGGGCAGGGATGGACGGCAGTCCCCGACCCGCTGCCAGGGATGCGGGGTCAGCTCGCAGGCTTTGGCTCCCTACCTGGAGGGTCCATTTCAATGTAAAATATCAGCTCAGTGGAATAGGGCATCATCACTTCCCTCCAGTCCGAGTCATCGCGGTCCATATCCCACAACGTGTTGTACATCGCGACAGCCAAGTCCCGGCAGGGTTAGAAATAAGAGGCTGGATAGCTCGGCTTTTAATCGAGAGGCGGAGGGAAAAAAAAAAAAAAAAAAAAAAAAAAAGAGCCGAGAATTCACCTCGCTGTAAAATAGCACTTCTAGTAAAAAAAAAAAAAATTAAAAATCGCAAAATTAAACTTAAAAAAAGCCTCCACGCAAGTCACCTCAGCAGCTGCCCTACAGGAACTAAAGGTAGGTAGCAATATATATAATAATATCTAGAGAGAGTGCTTCTTTTTGTTTAAAAAGACACCTTTCCACAGAAAAGCCACTTTCCTGAATTCTTTCTAATCGCCGTTTTCGGGGTATTTTTAAAACACAAGCCAAACAAGCCCCCCACAGGAAAGCCGGGGGATGGTGGGAAGCGGCGGATAAAAAGGGGCGATTTCAGTCTCTGGATGAATTCTTTCCGCCGGCGGAGGACGAGAAGGGAGGCAGCGGCGGCGGGCAACAATACGGGCGGGCGCGGAGCCCGAGCGGGGCGGGCGGCGCGGTGCCCGCGGTGCNGCTCGGTGACATTTTAAGCGGCTCTGAGGGGCCCGGCCGCCGCCACCCGCCTCTTGCCGGGGAGCGGGCCACGCCCCCCCGGCGCCAGGGGGCGGGGCTTCGCGCCGGCTCTTTAACCCCTTGGAGGTGAACGGGGGTGTGTGTGAGCGGGCGCTTCCACGAGGCGGAGAGAGGGGTGGGCAAAAAAAAAAGTAGACATAAAGGGGAAACGTTCCTCTTCGCGCCGGTGAGGCAGACCCACACAGAAAGCTTAGCATGGAATAAAAGTCTGCTTCCTCTCCTTTGCTAACTTTTACCCGGCTTGCTTTCGCCAATTTTCTCGACGCCTTTTCTCAGTGCCCCCCCGTGCTGAGGCGCGCAGTGGCGGTGGTAGGTCCCCCGGCTGGCCGGCCGCCAAGGGGCCGCTGCCGCGGAGCACGCGCGGGGGGCGGGGGGAGCGGAGCTCAGTTGCCAGAGCTGCTGCCTTTGTCTGAGGGAGCAGCGAGCGCCGGGATTGGCAGAGGGCTGCGGGCGGCTCAGCCAATCAGCGCGCGGCGGGGCCGGCCGGCTCGATGGCGATTGGCTGCGAGCGCCGGTTACTAAGCGGGACAAAGGAAGGCGAGCGCTGAAGCGAGAGCGGGGTTCGGGGGGCGCGGGGTGACCCGGCCCCGCATCCCGGCTCCGCATCCCGGCCGGGCAGCTCCGCCACACCGCCGGCCCCAGCGCTGGCCCTGGGGAAGCGCCTGCTGCCCACACCGCCGGCGGGGCTGCCCCCGCCCCGAGCCGGTGCGCCGCAGCGCCGGGGCTACCTGCCACCCTCCAGCCCGGGCCGGCCGCCGTGTGGGGATGAGGCCTGTGGGAGACCCGGGCACAGGGGACCCTGTGCAGGTAGAGCCGCTGGCCACATCCCCGGCGGGAGCCTGTCCTGCACACCCCTCAGCCGCTGCACTGGCCACTGACACTGGCTCTCCTCCCTCCTCTGCAGGGCCCTGGCAGCTGCCTGCTGTGTGAGCCACGTAATCTACGTAATAACCTGCTTGTCTCAGAGGGCACCATAGCTACCGAGTGTGACCCTCGAGAAAAACCCTACGCGCTTTCTAGTGACATAACCAGCGGGGGAAAAAACAAAACAAAACACAACACCAAAAAAAAAAAAAAACCACAACCAAAAAAACCACAGGAAAAGGCACCAAACTGGATATCTGTCTGTCACCAGGTTTGGGATAAGTCTGAGCTGCAAACACACCCGACATGGAACCTCAGCCTGCCTGGCAGCCACAGCCCGATGGGCAGCCGCAGCCCGCAGCCCGCAGGCACCGGCGGGAGGCAGAAGTGCAGCCAGCTCGGCACTCAACCTCGGTTTTGGCACGGCGAAGCATCCTCAGAGAAAGGCTGCTGCTGAGAAATGAAGGAAAAGTCCTTTCCCGAGACTCCCAACCAGTGTCACAGGCACAAGGTTGGACAACACCTTGATCTGCTCTGGAAATCTCAGGGAATGTTGGAAAACCCAGCTCTGAAGCTGTCTGCTTTATTTGCACTTCAAAGCGTAGAAGAGCAAATGACGAACCATTTGTCCTGCTCTGGCATTAGGTAGCAGCTCCTGAAAACACCCTCCTGGCTTGGCTGAACCTTAGGGTGACTGCGACATTGAATAACTAAAAGGCTGTACCCGATGAAAGAGTATGAGGGAAGATCTGAAGTTGGCTGATGTATCACAACTTCCACAGCACGCAATTTAGAGCAGCCTGCTCCAGGAACAGAGCTCCTTGAGGGATGGACGGCTGCAGAAGAGCACAGGGCTTTGATTCAAGTCACTCACTGTACATAAATTAATTTTATAAACCCATCCACAAACTCTGATTAATCCACGATAACCAGATATGATTCCTTTTTCTAATTTTTAAATTAAATTATTGAGCTGATACCATGTATCAGCTCCAGCTTCTTCAAAGGGAAGTGCCCTCCTTGGAAGCACAGCTGGCTCCCCCAGTGAAATTTAACTTGGTGCTTTGTGCCCAAGCCATCGGCTGCCCCTGGCAAGGTGTGGGGCATCCCACAAGGGTCAGGCATGGGTGGAGGTGCAGAAGTGGATGCTGCTTTGCAGGCCCTGCAAAGCTAAAAACTGGGGTCGTGGTCCCTATGGCAGCCCCCAGACTCAGATTAGCAGCTGTGGCAGAGAGGGGGAAGGAGGCAGACTCAGGTTGAAATTCATTTTCCCCCTTCCTGCACCTCATTATAAGTTCCACCCACATAAGACCTAATTACTTGGCTTTTATGCTGGCAAAGTGGATTTCATCCTTGCTGTTTCCCATGGTGGTTGCCTTCATTTTCATGGTGGCACTGATGGTTACAGCTTATTGATGTTTTCACTTTAGTGATTTAAAGCAGAATACATTTTGTTATTAGCACTGGTTTCTCTCATTGCTGCTTTAATCAAAGATGCAATTTGAGGCAGAGGATTGTGTATAATGGTAAACAGTAGGATAATGCCTTGAGAGAACAGAATATTAATGTGTTTTTATTTCTCAAAACTGTGCTTATAATTTACCCAAGATTGCTTGGCTCCCAAAACACACATAGGGGGTGCTCCCTTTCCTACCACACTGCCTGCCTTGCACCAGGGATGAGCATGGTGTGCATGTGTGTGCCCAGGGGGGACAGGGAGGCACATCTGCTGCCTTACACGCTGCTAAACCCCCTCTGCCTGTGCCTCTCCCACAGGCACAAGGTCTGAGCATCGGAGAGCAGAGACAAAACCAGGAGCACACCAAGGGCTCGGGGATGCTCAAGGTCTGGGAGTGCTCCCACTGCCAAAAGCTGCCCATGCAAACCCAGCACATCACCCCAAGATGGGAAAAGCTGCATTCAATCACTGAAACAAAATAATGGTGACTTGGCAGTGCCTGAGCAGGGGTCAAAGTGCTGGAGGAGGGGACCTGGTGCCCCACACTACGGCTGAAATACAAGAAGTGAGCCCAGTGCCTGCTGCCTTCCCAGCATCCCCACGTCCCGTGTCGACGGCTGTGCATTTGCTCACTTTCCTTTCCTTGGATCTGACAATTTGCATTTCATGGCAAGATTAAATATTGAAGTTTTGAGCGCTTCCATGTGCTTCAGGAGGAGCTGAACAGACCTGCACTGGAACAGACTGAACACAGAAAAGCCATTTGTGCCAAACTGCTTGGTTTCCTCTTTGCCGAGCCATGATAATGTGATATCCGACAGCTGAATGTAGGCCACAACAGGCTTTTATAGTTGGAGGGCTGGAAGAGGGAGGGGGGCTGGATCCACACTGCTGCCAGCCAAATGCATGAAAATGATGAGAGACTTTTGGGGCAGGCTGGAGTCTCCTTGCCACTCCCAAGGTCCACATATTAGCTGCACAATCTCAGGGCCTGCTGGAGGGGAGCTTGGAGAAGGTAGAACTGCATTCACATCAGCAAGGACAACTCCCTGGCCATCAGTAGATGCCACATGAAATTACTGCCCTTTTGCAGCACAGGCACTGGGATTTTTGGAGAATGTGCTGTGACTGGTGGCCAGCTTCCCACGGGGGCAGCCACACCTTGCAAGGAACAGCACAAGAACAACCAGTTACGGCAGTTTGGTTTAGTTAACGGATTCTTCCTGCCTGTTTCTCAGCTCCTGGTGATGAGGAGATGAGGGTTTGTCTGCTCTGGCTCAGATGCTGCTGTTGGGGTCTCAGTGTGGCTCAGTACACTGCAAACCAACCCTGGGGCTTGCTGGCAGGAGAAGAGGTGTTGGGAATGTCAGAGGTTCATCCTGCCTTCCTGAACCACGGGGACAGTGCAAGCACCATCTTCCCCTTCAGTTGTGCTGTCTGAGCCCCAAAAGTACCACGGAGACCACAAAGTGTTTGCCACAAGATTAAGAGTATTAATCCCTGCAGGGGTGAAGCAGCAGCAGTTTGCTTCTCCGCATCCTCCAGAACCTTCATGTGAAATGTAATGGGTGTTTTTAACAAGGACTGTGCTTCCTCTCTCTGCTTTATAGTCATTTTATGTCCTAACAGGCTGCAAAACAGTTGCCTCACTCCACCCCAGATGCGGCCACATTTCTGTGGTGAGGAAAAACTCTGGCAAGTGTGCCGAAGTCGGGTGCTTTGGTTTGAAAATTATACATTGCATTAAAAACCTGTATTAAAGAATAATATGCGGTCTGCAAAAAACTTTCAAATGAAACACTTAGTGTTAGGAAGTGTCTTATTTACAGCAGTGAGAGCAGCTTGTGCCCTTTTCCCTCCCCTGTCCTCTGGGTAAGGAAAGAGTTTGAAATAGGGGCTCATGTCCATAAAGGTCGGAACACAAGGCATGCACACAGAGCTGAGCTTGCGAGGAATCATACATTAGGCATTTCCTAACTTAAAAGCACTTGGCTTTGCATTGTAAACAACATTCTTTAACGTAGGAAATAACTTTTTAAAAAAATAAAGAAAAAGATCTTTTAAATAAATGTCTGCAATGTAGGTTGTTGCAGCTGGACCTAAGGTATTCCTCAGCAAGGCTTGGACTGGCCTTTCCTCACTGCTCCAGAGGCTTCTGCCCAAAAAATTGCAGGAGTAACGGTCTGGGATGGAAGCAGAAAGCTGCTCTCCTGCAAGGGGAGAGGAGGTGTGTGTGGCTTTTGCAGCTGGACAGTGGATTCCAACCCTGTGCTCTGCACACGGGTGTCTGGGATGGACACATCTGCACCTGGAGGGTGCCCGGGGATGGACGAGGGGGTGGGCACGGGGAGGTGAGGGAAAGGGCACGCTGCACTGAGCTGTGCTGAATTGCTGCTTTGGCAGACAGCACCGGGCCAGCTCTTTAGAAAGTTCACGTTCAGTTATTGTTTTGACAGGCTGCCAAAGTTTTCCTGAGGAATGCAGGCAGCAGAAGGGAAATGGTGATTTTCAAACTTTTTTTTTTATAACTCAGCCAAACCAGAATGGAATTTCATGGGAAAAGTGAAAGGTACATCTCTAGCCTCGGGGCATCGTTGCTGCCAAGTTTCAGGGTCTGGCTGCAAACAATGGAGGTGTCGGAGCATCTCCAAAGCGATGCACCCTTGCACGCACTCACACACACGCTGGAAGCATCTTCTCTAACGGTGACTGCTCCCAGAAAACTGACATTAACCCGCAGCGCTTTAAAAGAGTATGCGTGGTGTAAAAGCAGGCGGCCAAGCAGCTGATGAAAGGTTTGCGGCTTGGGAGGACGTTTCGGTGCTCTCCCCACCCCAGTCCTGGCGTGCAGCCAGCCGTGGGGGCACCGCTGCTCTCCACATGCTGTTCACTAGGTCAGTCCCAGAGCCACGGGGTATTTTTGCAGGTCTCCCTACCCCTAGGAAGGGCAGGAGGTTGTGAGCTCCCCTCCTCCTCCTCCTCTTCCACAGAGGCAGGGGAGCAGCCGGTGAGCCGGGCTCTAGCGCTGCAGCACCCCGGGGTCTGCGGGGCTGGGGAACCGGGCTGGGGAACTGCCAGTTACCTTATATTTTCCAGTACACTAATTTCTCTTGTCATCTTGCCAGTGACAAACAGAGAGAGTTAAACAGAGCAATCCATTAAAGAAGCAGCCTGACAGACCGATTGTTAAGGGTTTCAGCGATCCCCATTTACACTGCCTTGAAAAAAATTTTGCCTCGAGCAGCTCCAATTACAGAATTATCGGACCACACTCTGGTCCCTTTGTGCACTTCGCATCTCTGTCATCGTTCCAGGCCTCTCTCTATTTTGTTGCTTGGAAATGGTGAGCAAAATGGAAGGAGACTTGTAACAAATTCAGAGAAATTAGAGGGGGGATAAAAGAGGGAGAGAAAAGCTCCTTCCGTGATTCTAATGTCCTACACCAGGACACTTTTAAAATGTAACACTGTATAGGAATTTAAAATATTTTTCACTTCCTCTATTCATTGCTTTAATGCACTGGAACTACTTGCTTAGATTTCCGCCCCCTCTCCCCTGCTCCCCTGAGGAATGTACAATAACCACTCTGTAAATTCCTCAGGTCTGATTTTAAGAGGTACTGTAGAACTTTATTCATGAAGGAAAGAAATAATCCCAATACCTTCCTGCAGTAACTCTTTTTAATAAACAGGGCAGTGTATGTTTTGATCCCAGCCAGTGATGCAAGCAGCAGGAAGAGGAAATCAACAGCACCTCTAGGAAAAGCGAGGTCTCAGCCCTGCTCTGCTGACATCCCACTTGGTGACCTTCAGGCTGGATTGCCAGCATGGGTTTGAAGGTGGCACCATTCCCGGTAAGAGGAATTCTGAAAAGCCCAGAGGATTTTCCCTTCCTCAAAGCAAAGCTTGAACTCTGTAGATTTGTTATTATTATGAAAAAAAAACCCAGCATAATTGTTTCCCTACCATAGGATGCAAAGCTGAAGGGTTTCCTAACCCTTCACCTTTGGCTGAGCGAAGCATGGCCCCCATGATGCAGCAGCTACGTGACGTGGACATTATGACATTATGCCCCCAACCCAGTGTGGCATCACCTATCTATCTTCCAGCAAACTCTTCCATCCTGGCCTCCCAAACACTGATTTTACCATCCCTCTGCCAGTATTATCCTGGTAGCAGTACCCTCATAAGTCTGCAACATGTAAGAACCTCCCCATCTGGTTTTGGAGGGAGGGAAAGTGAACACAGCCACCCCTGGGCAATGCTGGAGGAAGCTGAGATCAACCTTCAGTCCTAATGCACCAGGGAATACTAGCTTCCCTCTGGCCCAAAACAGAAGGAAGTATCTCATGGCTGAGTCCCCAGTGCTGCCATGCAAGTCCTTTGCCCCCATCCCTTTCCCTGGGATTTGATGGAACTGACCTATCAATTTCTCTGGGTCCAGGGAACCTCACTGCAGCACATCCATACTTGGAGCTCTGTACAGCTGCAGGAATGGAGACTTCCCACCCCAGATTTTGGGTGGAGATGGAAGGCAGGAGAAAAACTCCCATAACAACCCAGGGAGCTCTTGGGGGTATTGAAAAGTCCTCTCATTTCTTATTAATCACTTAGGCCAAGAACTCAAGTGTCAGCTAGAGTCAGTGTGTTGGCTAGGGCTGTTTTCCTTGCAGTTATCCACATGCAATTCATGCCTTGGAAAATGACCCATTTACCATCATGCATTGTTGCTTAGCTACACACGCTTTCCCTCTAAGTTTTCCCAAATGGAAACATGGCTCTATTTGCTTTGGAGATCATTTTCCCTGGCTTTCTCTGCTTTACAGTAAATAAGCATAAGAAGAAGAACCTCTGAACGCTGAGTGGAGAAATAAAACAAACAGTGCGGTGCAGGGCGAGCATTTAAAATCCGGCATGTGAATGCAATGCCTTCCTTTTCCAGCCAAGGTGATAGGCAGGGAGGGTTTGAGCAAAGGCCACTTGCAGGTCAGGTTCATTAAGGCCTTTTTTGTCTGTCATTTGCATAAAGGTTCTTCCCCTGCTGAAGATTTCCAAACAATTTGGTTGAGTAATTCTGGGTTCCCAAGAGAAGAGTATTGTTTCCCTGGAGGACAGGTGGGACTTAGGGGCACTGAGAACTCACTCTGTGTCTCTGCTGCTATGCCTGCCTTGCAGAATCCTAGGTGTCCTCTAGAAACATGCAGGAAAACACCTCCCTTATACCTGCAAACCAGCACACTACTTTGAGCCACTAGACAAGACTTTATGCATCAAACCCCAACATTTCTCACATTCACTAAGCCCTGACTACACTCTCATAGTGCACGGTGGGCACAGGCTGGCAGATCAGCCACTGCAGCATCAAGTTCAGCTTCCCAGCCCACCAGGTAAATCTTTGGGCCATTTGCTGGAATCCTGAGCCCACCAGTGCCTATGCTGCACAGATGTCCTCAAAACAGGCAACAAATCCACAGATTTTGGAAAGCACAAGCTTTACAGCCCATGCACAGAGGGACTGCATGGCACATGTTCAGCTGTGTCCCTGGGATCACTGGTCTTGCTCAGCATGTGCCTTAAGGCTGAGTTATGCCGGCATGGTGCTTGTGTCCAGGATTTCCAGATGTCCAGCAGTTCATCTGTTCCTCAAGGATCAGACAAAACTTGCAACATCTTCAAATTTTACTAAGAACAAAGCTTTTGGGTAAAAAGGCAGCCAAGTCTCTCTCACAGCACATAGGTTAGTAGAGAACTCAGTGGAAAACCTTTTGTTTCCTGGTGCCATGAATGTGCTGGACATGAGCTCTTTGTGCAGAGTAGACACAGCCGACAGCTGCCAGAGCTCCCAGGAGTGGGACGCTCTGAAGGGTGAGCTCTGCCCTGCCTTCTGCTGACAAAGCATAAAATCCATATTGTCTCTGAACAGAAAAAGGGGGGAAACAAAGTAAATCACGTCATGCTGGTTACCAGGCCAAAACGCTGAACTGAGGTTTAATACAACAATTTCCAGGGTGCCAGAAAGTGAAAAGGGATATTGTGCCTATGCAAATCCCGGCCGGTGCGTTGACACAGCCCAAACACTTCGCTCTGTGAGAGCTGCCTGCACCTGAAGAAGCACCTTTACTCCCCTGGCACTGTGAAGCTCTTATCTTGCTTTGACCAAGTGTACACAATGGAGCTTTGTTTGGGGTGATACTTCCCAGATGAACGGCCTCTTAGAAGTGCTTTGAGGAATTAAATCACTGAAAACAGTAGGAGAGGGAGGGGAAGGGGAGAAAAACTTGCTGCTGCCCTGCAGGAGGCAAAGTTGGTGGATACTAAATCCACTAAATAAGGAGCTGGGATCTATGTCAGACTGAAAGAAGCAAATGTGTGACCTGGCTCCCTGCCACCAGAGACACCTCATGACAATGTCTCAGTCCTAAAGTGGGAATCCACTTCACTGTCCCCTGTGTCCCTGCAGCAAGGGTGGGGATGCTGCCCAGGTCTGCTGTGCTCCAGCCCCCAGCTCCCCACACACCAAGCTCAGGCATCTCATCCTCATGGTACAGCCTTCTAGCCCCATCTCTCTGCAGTGGTGTGTTTCAGCACAAGCATTTTGGGGAGCCCAGCAGGTGATGGTATGAGACACTGTGTCCTCTCCTTCCCTTTGCCATTGCATTTTTGCAGCTGAGGCCAAATCCTGTTTCTTGCAATCCTGTCTGGTCTCTGGTTGATGGGAGATGCCAAGTCTTTCTTGCCCTGGGCAAAGGATCGCTCTGGCTCAGTGCAGGCTGGGCACCTGCCTTAGGTCCTGGAGCTGAATCAGGCCAAGGGCAGTTTTCACGAATGGAAATCCCCCTGGTTTTATTGTCTTTGAAGCCTGGAAACACCTGCCTGTTGCTCAGGGAAACAAGGCAGGCAGGATAAGGGTCTGGCAGCACCTCCCCTTTGTTCTGTGTCCTTCCTGGGCACCCTTTGGAGCCCAACCCTGCCAGCACCCTGTGCCCCCCATGGTTTGTTAGGAGTTGGCCGTGTGAAAATCAAACATCAAAGGGCTCTTCCAGCAAGGGCTATTTCCACATCAAATGCCTACCTCCAGTCCTGAGCCATTGGGGAGAGAACTCTTCATAAAAGGAGAGGGAAGATTAATATTATTTTTCAAAAGTATAATGGGAGGTTTCCACTCCCCAAGCACTTCAGAGTTGGTTTTTGCACAAAACCAGAATAATTTCAGCCCCAAAGGAAAAAGAAAAATACATAAGAGGAGGTTAAAAATGCCTGAAAAAATAGTTGGTCTGAATAGAAATGTTCAGGTCACTGTCACTTTAGGGGCTGGAAGAGGCTGCTGCTGGGAGAGCCTGACTTTCCATAGGAATGCATGTCCTCCAACCTCACTCAGAGCAGCAGGCTTGTTCTGAATGCCTGCTTGAGCAGGGGGAAGCAGGGAGAGCCAAGGACGGGCTGTTGGAACTGCAAACTGGTGAGAAGAGGAAGGAGAGGACAAGGGGTAGAGAAGATGCTGGAAGCTCTCTGTTGGGCAAGTGGAACAGGAAAAGCCCGCTGTGAAGTGCAGCCCTCCCTGAGACTCTGAGAGAAAGGCGGCAGGAATCCGGCCGAGCGACGGGCTGGCAGCGTGCCTGGAGCGTGGCATAGCTGTGCCTTGGAAAGGCACCTGCAGCCTCAGCATCTTCCTCTCACAAACATGCCACAGCATCACGGGGGAGCCACAGTCCTGCAGCCTGACAGCCAGTTTCTGCTCTGTGAGCATGAGCCATTGGGCCAGACGGGTGTATGAACAATTATTTGATCATTTCCACTGCAGGAACCAACTTGACAAATACCTCCGATTCACAAGCTTGCAGTCTGCTTCTGAAAAACCAAACCAGGAGCAAGCTTCCACCCTGGAAAATCCCTTGCCTGTGTCTGCTGTGCATCCTTTCCCTTGCTGGGAAAGGTTGGGCCAAATGCAGAAGTCACCATGGAGCTGGCAAAGCTGCTCTGGGGCAATGTCCCCAGGCTGGTGGGTCAGGGGTGGCAGGGCTTAGCCCCTGGGATGTGGTCTGTCCTTGGGTGACTTAGTGCCTTGGTTGTTTTCTGCTTTTTGGTCTTTCAATAGAATGAAATTTTGCTGGTGAGCACCTCACCTTCCCCTGGACTTGGGGTAAAATGTGAAGCGAAGTGTGGGACAGTGCTTGCAGCCCCAAGCCTCACAGTCTCGGGTGACATGCACCCCTCAGTGATTTTCACTTTAAAAGGGGGTAAGAAGAAAATACTTGTGGATAAGGAAATGCAACATATGATCCTGAGGGCTCAGGGAAACTCTGTTGGTTAAGCCAAATCTTGCCTTTTCCCAATGCTTGAAGTTACCCATCCCTGAAGAGGGCTGGAGCAGGCATCTTCACCCCATAAATCCCACTTAAGCCCTAAAGAAAATGCTTCAGTGGTGCTTCAGGTTCATCTGCTGGCCACCACAGGGACAAAGGCTTCACACTGTCCCAAGCAAGCAGAAAAATCCCCCAGTCCCTCTGCTGGAGATTGGAACTGATGGCCAGAGGGCAGGGAGAAAGCAGCAGCAAGAGGGTGGTTGGACAGCAGTTTGTGGGACTGTGCTGGCATCACCGTGTGCCCCAGCATCCTTCCTCACCAGCTTTCCTGTGCACCTGGAGCCAAAGCAGTGGGGTGATGGCAGATGCTTCTCCCCTCCCCCAGACACTGCCTGTTCCCAGGAAGGTGGGGGAGCCCTGGGACGGTGGCTCCGCGCCGATGCCGGGGTGTGACAGCGGCGGGTCAGTGCTGGGAAAGCCGAGGGGAGCGCTGGAAACGGGAGACGCCTGCGGCAGGCGCCGGTGCCGGTAGGACACGGCCGGTTCGCTGCCTGCGGGACCGCCAATGCCCTGCCCAAAACTACTCGCTCAGATTTACTGTAAGCGGCAGCCAGGCCGTCCATAGCTTGTGGTGAACATACCAGCCCAGCCTGCAGAAAGGGCTGCGGAAGCCAAGCTGGCCCCTTGCCCAGCAGGCTGGAGGAGGGGAGTGGGGGGGCTCTGCAGCCCTGCCCCGGCACAGCACCCTCAGCCCCGCAGGCTCTGCCTGCTGCAGGCCCCAGAGCCGCGTCTGGGAACGCACGAGGTCAATTTTCTCTTGCCAGGTGCTTTCTGCACCCAGCCTAAGGAGGGGGTGATGCTGTGGATGGAGCCCCCTGTATGATTCCACTGCCACGGCACTGGGGCAGCTGGAGGAACGCAGGGAATTCCTGACTGTGCAGAAGGCCCCTATGAGCGGCACCGCAGAGGGACTCGGCGGCCGGGCTGGGTGCTGCTGCCTGGCAGCCAGCCCAGCCCTGGGCCACTCGGGGCCACGGCCGAGCCGGGAAAGCCCCCGCTGCACCCAGCTTCCGGCCTTTGTGAGGGAGCCGGCGGCGGGGCGGTGGCAGTGGGATGGCTGCCATCAGGTCATCCTGGCCCGGGCCGCCGTGGGGACTCGCGTGTCCCTGCAGCCCGAGAGGTGCTGCCGGGTGGCAGGACACCATGCAAGGTCTGGCTGAGGGGACTCGCCGTCCCCTCCCACGCAGCTGTGCTGGGAGGGAAGTTTCCGATACCGCCGGCTTCCCAGAAGTCAGGGGAGGTTTGGTCCCTGGCTCTGCTGTCTCAGCTCACGCGTCTTTCCCAGCTCAGGCTGTGACCCTGGCACGCGAGGCTTAGTGCCAGCGGTGTGGGGCGAGACCGAGGGTGGCAGCCCGTCGGGCCAGGCTGTGTGGAGCCAGCCACAGAGCTCCCGCCCTTCTCCTGGCCGCTCTCCCAGTCAGACCATCTTTGCTGGTGGGTCCCCTACAGCGCCATGTGCTGCCCAGTGCCAGCCAGCTCAGTGACAGCAGCACATGCCATGTCCCTGTCCCCTTGCCCCAAAGCCTCGCACCAAAATCCCCTATTGAGGCGCCACACCCTCGGCAGTGTTGGGGTCACTGTGCTGTAGGGGTGTGCTGCAGGGCCAAGGACCAGGAGTTTTGTCTCTCCCCTTCTTGGCGTGGATGCAAAGCGTCCTGCGAGGGAATGCCCGTCAAGGGAGGGATTCTGCTTGGCAGAGATCTCTGTGGCATGAGCCACAGGGCTGGTGCCATAGGTGTCCTGGGCTCTGAGGATCAGTGGGCCTGGCCCTGTGCAGGCAGTGGAGAATGTGGCTGCTCCAGGGTAGGATGGAGTAGTCAGGGGACACTGGCCATGTGTCAGGTGACACTGAGTGTCGGGAGCATGACCATATCCTACAGCAGCCATCCCAACCTTCCCCAGCCACCCAGCACTGGCTACAGATATTTTCTGATTTTACAAGAAATACAGCTAAAACCAAGGGACTGTTCCAACCAGGTGGCTCCTCCAGTGCTTTTTGCCTGTATTTAAGCAGCAATAATTTTTGCTCAAGAATGTCCAAATCTTTTCTCTGCATAGGCTCTGATTTTGAGCTCCCAAGGACTAAAAGGCTCCTGGCACCTTCCCATCCCCTGCTTGTCCGGACTGCAGGGCCTGTTGCCAGAAAAAAAACTGAGCCTGGGACTTAAATGTCCGGCCCAAACCTGATGTGCCTGAGAAGGAGTGCTGACCCTGACCCTTGCAGCCCTCCAGCACCAGCTCGGGCTTAACTCTCTCCTCTGCAGGAAGATTTGAAGCCTTCCAGTTAAATCCGGGAAGGAGTTAGCAAGTCTTTGTGGCAGGCGGATTAGAGGCAGAGGTAAATGCTCCTGCTAAATGTAATCTGGCTGGTTAAAAGCTCAGCTCAGCCTCTATCCCAGCATTGTCCTTGCTTCTTATAAATACAAGAGACAATTCTGCAAACACAGACTTTTCCTATTGCCACGCAAGGGAGTGGTGTGAACCTGTTGTTCTGCCCCTCTCCCCAGGATATCATTAGGATTTATTACCAACCCCCAGTGCCCTCCTTTCTCTGGGATGGGTTGGACACTGGCAGCCTCTGATCCTGCGGGTGCAGCAGGAGGGGGATTACAGCTCGTGGGGCCACAGGTCAGGGCAGGTAAAGGCAGCAGAAGCTCCTGATGCTGGGGAAATGGGACAGGGGGCAGAGCCAAAGCCCTCTTTCTCCCCACAAGCCAGGGGTTCCTCCAATCCCATGCCCTGGGGAGCCCTCTGGATGGGATGGGACAGGAGTTGCGAGGGGAAAGGGACTGGGAGGCTAGGAGTTCTGCTCATTGTGGAGTATATAGCAACTCAAAACAGAAATGAAAAATTATCATAACGATGTAAAAATAGTTTACACTTACTTGGTTCTCTGAAAACTTCTGGAGCTGGTGGCTCTAAGGGGACACAATGTGAGACAGGAGCCACTGGCCATGTGGCAGGAGCATCTGTATCCCTACTGTCCCCTGCAGGTGACAGGACTCCCTGGGCAGTACTAGCCAGGACCCTGTGTGCCAACCCCAGGAGTTTGTGGGTGCCCTGGAGAGAGTCCCTTGCTCCCACAAATGGAGGGGGCACAGATGACCTCTTCCAGGGGATTGTGGCTGAAGTGGGGGGCTTTCACAGGAAGTATGAGCAGGCAGGGATCAGGGTCTTATCAGGATTAAGGTATTTTCCATGCATTTAAACTAGTTGTCACGAACCCAGAGCTGACCCAGAGCATGGCACCTGGGGGACAGGGGAGAAGAGGGGGAAGAAGCTCATGTCCACCCCAAAACCCACCCCAGGGCTTGCAAGGAGCAGGGGGAAGTTGGTCACAGAGGCTTGGAAGCGCCCAAAGCCCCAGAAATGATCTCTGGTCCCCAGTTCCCAGAGGTGAGCAGGTGCTGCACAACCCCAGTGAGGTGCCTGCTGATGGAGGAGAGCTTGGGGGGCTCGGGGGGGACAGCAGCAAGTCCCAGGGAGACAGCAGAGCCCTGTGCCCTCTCTGGGGCCAGGACAGAGGGGTCCATTGTGGGAGACGTGAGAGCTGGGTGGCTCCAGGAGCTTGGTAACCTTAATCCTCCCTTGGATTAATGCTCAGGGGAGCTGGGGACAGTGTTTAAACCTGCCAGAGTGAGCCCTCGTGTTGAGCCCAGCCCTGTAGTGGGGTCGGAGGGGGACAGAGGGCACAGGGTGAGGACAAGAAGAGGTGCAGGCACTCCTGTGGCCTGGTCTGACATGCAGCCTCAGATTTTGTGGGCATGTTCCTGGGCCCTGCTCCCCCTGGGAGCAAAGGGATGGGCAGTGTGAGGACCAGGCCTGTGACAGGGTCACTTCTGGCTACGCTGCTTGGCTCTGAGAGGTCGCTGCTGCTCTGGCTCTGCAGGGCCACTGCAGGCTGACCCCCTTGAGCCTGCCCAAGGTGGAGACCATCTGAAGGGTACTCTTCTGGAGGAGTATCTGCCTGTAATGAAGTCTCTGGGATGAAATCCCTCTCTCAGGATAAGTGGGCTTCCTTGGGGCTGAGCTTTCAGCCTGGCTCAGAGGAGCAGTGCAAGGATGCCAGGGATGCTCAGACAGCCCATGTTCCTACCCACACAGACCCCAGCAGAGGACCCCCTAGCTTGTGGCATTAGGAGCCACCCTCCTCTGTAGCCACTGGGCATGCTGGGGGTCTTGCAGGGCCATGCAGGGCCAGAGCAGTCCCAGCTCCAGCTCTTCCCCTGAAGCACCTGGTCCCAGCCTAGCACACCAGGTCCCTGTGCCCAGCCCCAGCTGAGCAGGAAATGCCACATGGGTACCCTTAGAGGAGGTTTCCACCCCCTGGCAGTGTGGGTACAGGCACCTGGCTTCAGCATGAAGGTGTCCCTGGACCCCAAGCACCAGTTCCACCTCCTCCACCATTCCAAAGGCTCGGCCCCTCATGGGAATCCCCTGTCCTGTGCCTAGTCCAGAGCATGGCTCTATGCTGCCCAAACTTGCCACCAGTCCCAGGGAGCTGCCACAGGACATTGTCACCCATCCTGATGTGGCCAATGTCACCTTGGGTGTGTCCCTGGCAGAATGGGACTGGCCTTGCAGGGGCTGCAGGTGCTGTGTGCCTGTCCCCTGGGGCAGTGAGGCAGGATGGGATGTACTGTCCTAAGTGGCATCTTAACTAGATCTGATCCAGTCTTGCAAAGCCACAGCGCCTTCAATTCCCTTAGCGCTCCAAATCTGCTACTGTGCATCTAAGCGGATTATTTTAAATACCCCATGATGGACTGCTCCTTTGTAATATAAACCAGCCTCATGTGTCCCATTCCCCTCCTATTTGCTGTTATTTAGCTGCAGCTGTGACAGCTAGAAGTCTCCCCAGGTCCCCCTGCTCCCTAAGAAACATCCCTTGTAGCAGCCCCTTCCCCAAATCCTCTCTCCCCTGTGCTGCTGGGTCCTGGGGATGCTCCCTCCATGCAGCCTTTAATCTCTTGGGGTGAGTGATGGCTGTGGGATGTGCTGCCCCAGAGCTGCTTCGTCTCTACCCAGAGCTGAGCCCTGCACCAGCATCACCCCCACCTGCACCTCGGGACCAGGTTGTGCCTCAGCTGCTTTTACCCAAAGAGGGGCCATGCAGGAGCCCTTTTGGGTAGGTTTTGCCAGTTTTCATGTTTTTGCTCAAGCTGACTGGCTCTGACACCTCAGTCCTGCCACGAAGTCAGCCAAGAGAGACTATCCTGCCTCCCATTCCCACTGGAGGGGGGCTTTGGGGAGCACAGGGGCTGTCCTGGAGCCCACCCAGCCCCACTCTCAGCAACAGCAAAGAAGCTGCTACTTTTCCAAGCACTTCCCTTTGGGGCTTGTCTGATTAATGAGGGCTTGTTATTTCCAAACTGTTTGAAATCGTGTTTATTTTATCTGCCGCCGGATTCCTCTGACTCAGGGCTCATCGTTAACTGCCAAAGATGAGTGACAGATCCCGCTAATTACAGCTAATGATGGCCTTAAAGGATCTCTGCACACACACATGTGTTTGTGTGCACACATGCCAAGGGCCATTTATAATTTAAAGTGGGGAGAGTCGTTAGCATAAACCATGCCCGGATTAATTGCAGAGAGCGGCCTCTCCAGGGAGGATGCTCACCATGAGGTTGTGGTTTCAAGCACTGGATGCTGAGGACAGCACAGGCTGCCTGGGCAGTGGCAGCGTGGTCCTGAGCTGAGTGTCAGCCTTGGAGACACCAAATCAAATCCACCACACAGGAAGTGTTTGGCGCGGAGCAGTTGGGAGGGACCAGAGGACACCAATATGTGGTGTGGACACGAGTGGCTCGGAGCCATGCAGGGCCAATGGGAGCTGGTGTCCAGCCTCTGGAAGAGCTCTGTGGGGTGTTTTCCAACTGTGAGGAGGACCCTGCCCAAGAGACCCAATTCTGCCCCAGTCTCTGTAGGAACAGGCAATTGGAGGAATGGGAGACATTTTTTATGGTTTTACTGAGGATAAAGCTGCAGGAGCACCAACCCCTTACTAGACATTAGAAACCTCACCCAGGGGGCTGGGGTTAGCTGTGCCCACTGCCCTGGACGTGCTCTTCCCTCTTCAGTCCCTGAGTAATCCAGCCCTGATGTGGTGACTTTGCTTTTATATTTTTCCCCAGGAGGAAAAGAGGGAAGACAGAGACAATGAGGCTTTCTCCACCCCTGGGCTGAAAATGCAGAATGAGAAGCAGCAGCTGCAGGATCTCATAGCCACCACCCGGCCCAGGGGATGGCCAGAGTGGGCACATGCCATGGACAGCCTGACTGGGGACTTCCACAACCTTCCACAACCCTCCACAGTGAGGTCTGTTCCAAGCCCTTCCCTGAATCAGCTCTCCACTTGCCTGGGCTGACCTTCACCCACCCCTGTGAAAAGGGGCACATAGGGACAGACCCATGGGTCCCCTGACTCCATCTCCTCATCCTTCCCCTCCTTGGGGGTCCTAGTGATGCCCTTGCCCCTCTCCTTGTCCTGCCATCTCACGGGAGAGGTATCCAGAAGGAAACCAAAAGCTGTCCCAGATGTCAGAAAGGCTCAACAGAGCCGAACAACTGTTCCCCAGTCCTTATATTTCTGCAAACCAAATCCACCTTTCTTGGAAAAATGTAATTCAAGCTCCCGAGTCTTCCTTGGAGCTGGTGAGAAGCAAGAGTGAAGTGCCAGCATTGGCTCCCTGGGGAGGGGAAGTGCCATCCTGCAAAGTGCTTCTATATTGGTCTCTGCCACGAGCAGGTCTAAATTGGAAGTGATGGCAGCAGCAAGCGCCAGGATGCCGAGATGGACTCCGAGGCTGCACAAAGGGATTTCAGGGGCTGGTTGTGCTTGGCCTGGGGGATGCCTGCCAGCACAGGACACTGCAGTTCTAATCCCACTAAAAGCTAGGTGGAAACAACTTGGACAAAGGCTTTTGTCTTTCTTGCTGAAAAAAACAGATTCCAGTCAAGACTGATGGCTTGTGAATTTGTCTAGGATCTCTTGAATTGTTCTGGTCCCCAAAACACTCAGGTTTCTCTTTTCTGAAACACCCCTAATGTTCAATGTAAGGCTTTTGCAGAAGCAGCTGTCAGAAGCTGTGGTCTCCTGACCCCATTCTCCCCCCGGCATAGTTTCCTTTGCTGTGTTCCCCACTGGCATTTTACAAAGCCTTCTCCAGGCCACCTGCCTTATAGCTTTAAACCCCACTGTAGCAGGGTCAGGAGGTTACAAGAAAGATGCTCTGGAGGAGCCACAGGCTGGGAACACAGGGAGGACTGTCATGGAAGCAAGAACAGTGCCAGCCATGCTGGACACCCACTTCACCATGCTCAGCACCATTTTGCCACTGGCACAGAGCTCCGGTGGCATTGGTGACCTTGGGGACATCAGTCTGCAGAGTCCATGTCTATGGTACATGGAGCTGTACAGCCCATGGGAAATGGGTAGCTTTGAGGTCCCAGGGCAACTTTGGGGTGTGCAGAGCTGAGCAGTCACTGCTAAGCCCAGGTGATGTTTTTCCCTCTATGCTGTAGCCAGGGAGGGTCAGAGCTGTGCGAGGTGTGGGCCACATGGCAGGGCAGGCCGCCACAAGGCACCACACTACAAGCTGCTTGCTCAGCAGCATGCTGAACCCTGCCCAAATAGCCCCTGTGATCACCATCACTCAGTGGGAGAGCCCAGTTGCAAAGAAAACAGGGAAGCAGCTGAAAAAATAAAGTGTTGCCATGGCACTGTGCGCGCCAGGTTGGAAATTTGGGATGGTGCCGAAGCACAGCCTCGGATGCTCCTCCTGCCCCAGGGTTTGAAGAGCCAACACAGAATGGAGAAGTAAGTGCCAGGAGCCAGAGGGAAGACACCCTCCTGATGGCACCAAGGATGGGCAGTGAGGGCTTGTGGGTCCTCCAGGTACTTGGAAAGAGCCAGGAATGCTGCAGCCACATCTGTGTGGTGTGAGGTGAAATGATCAAGCCCTTGCTCCCTGTCTCCTGAGCATGACACAGTGCCAGGCTGCTCAGTGAGGTGCCAGCCTCTGTGGGTACCCCAGCCCCTTCACCACCTGCAACCCTCCCCAAAAGCCAGAAGTATCCAAAAGATTGATAAATCTACTTAACCAACAAACAGCCACAAGTTCCCAGAGACAGTGCCATGGGGCAGTAACTTTTTTGTTCACCTTTTTTTGAAAGGTGAACAGAGATGAGCTGAGCAGACAGCTTTGCTGGGAGAACTGGAAGGTGATGCAGCCTCCAAATCAGGATCAGAGGCAATGCCTGCCTCTCAACCCTGCACATACTACTGCCAGACTGAGACTGCCAAACTCCTTGCTCCTCTGCCCGGGCCTCTGGTTATCTGCAGCATCAGCTGGCCTGGGGCAGGACGGGTCAGGGCCCAGCTCCGTGGCCCTGGCTGTGCAGATGTGGGCAGGGTGTGGGTGGAAGCAGCGGTCCCTGCCCTATCTGCCAGCCTCTGGGATTAGCTGTGTGCATCGGAGCAGCTCCAGCAGTGCCTGGGTAAGAACAGATAGACACAGATAAGGCACCCTGAATCCTGGGGAAGGCGGGCGAGCTTCATTAATCCCCGTGCACTGATGAAGATGCTATCATCCCCCTTCTCTCCCCAGCAGCCTGTGTGTGGCTGTCAGTCCTGCCTCACGCAAGGACAAATCCCGGCACTTGCATGGGTGGCCCTTCTCTCCCAGAGCTGCTAAGTGGCTCCCATGGGGACACTGCTGGTACAGCCGGTGTGGGGATGCACAACCCACACAGGGATAGAGCTGGTATAGGTGTCCACAGCCAGTGTGGGACACCACAGCTGGTACAGAGAGCTATGGATGGGGCAGGGCTGTGCAGCCAGGATGGAGACAGCCAACAGTATGAGAAACACAGCCAGGATGGGGACCCAGCTGGCATGGGGACACATATGGGGGGATTCTGTGGAGCCCCGGGACATAGTGATGGTGCAGGACAAAGGATGACCTGCAGTGTCACCCACCCCTGTGATGGCTTGGGGTCATCCCCACATCCCTCCCCAGGCTCTGGCTCTCCAGCTGCAGCGAGCAGGAGGGTTCAGCACTGTGCAGGCACATGGAGGGAGGGGAGCCCTGCCAAGTCCCTGCTGTGTCCCCATCGCTGTCATGCTGCAGGCTGCACGGTGTCGGGTGCAGCACGGCACTCCCCATCCCGTTACTGCTGGCATGAAAGTGCCGCCCCTGCAGCAGCTGGGCCTGGCCATGATCTCCACTTCCAGGTAAACAGATGAAACAAGCGGCTCAAATTCCCGCCCCGCCCCGGCATTCCCGGCCACACAGACCCACCATTCAGCCCCGCCACCCCGAACAAACCTCCAGTGTTTGGGAGAGGGCTCCTGCTCCCGGTGGAGCACCGTGTGGGGGGACACGCTGTGGCCGGGCAGTTGACACCTGGCCAGGCTGGGGCGGGGCCAGTGGGCACAGAAAGAGATGCTGTGTTTTTGGCTGGATCCTGCTGTGCTGGGCCAGGGGCAGAAAGGACCCCTTGTGTGCATTGGACCCAGGGATACCCCTATGGCTTGGCTGCAAACAGGGTCCCATTAGACTGTGGCAGTGGGTGCCAGTGGCTTCTTGGAGTGGGAGCCCAAAGGGGTGGGCGAGTCAGAGGTAGTGATGCCCTGCTGCCATCCAAAAGATTTGCAAAAAGTCACAAAAGCAGTGGGGACAATTGATCGGGGCACATGCAAGTGCTGGCAGAGGCAGGAGCAGGAGGCAGGTTTTGCTGTGCATCACCTTGCCATTTACAAGGATGAGAGAAGAGTGCTGGCTCCTGCCCCTTGGGCTCTTCTCCTCCAACCTCCCAACCCTCTCCCCAGATTTTCCTTGGCTGGAGGTCCATCCTACAGCACATCCTGGGATGCGCTGGCCATGGATGGGGCTCAGAGGGATGTCCATCCCTCCAGGGAGCCTCACACCGAGCTGAGCACATCCCTGCCTCACCCATGACAGTCACTGTGGGGCCAGGCTGAAATGGAGAGGGCAAGGTAGGAGGCAGAGCCTTGATGCTCCAGCATCCCAGCTAGTCCTTCTGCTGCCTCCATCATCCAAAAGCAGCCATCAGAGCTGTTGCTGGGGACATTATCCCCTCCTCCATGCCTGGCAACTTCCTCCCTTTCTGTCCCTGAGAAGGTGGTTTTCCTCCCCAAGGAGTGCAGGGAAAGCATTTTCCACCGCGCCAGATGAAAATGGATTCCAATCCAATTTTACCCTAGTACCACTTCAGTGATTTTGATGGAGCTGCTCTGGATGGGTGCTGGTTGGAGCCAGAGGACAGCTGTCGTGGCTCCATAGACCAGGGGTTTCTTATCTGTGTCACCTTTGATTACTGTAATTGAAATCCTGCTCTGATCTGAGCCGTGCCCGAACGTTTGTGCTGCCTGTACGGCTCTCGGCTCGAACAGCAAAATGACGTTAATAGATTTTAAAGCCAGGCAAGGCCTGTAAGAGCATTTCTGCCTGACCTCCTGGATGGCAGCCGACAGCCACCACTTACCCCAGTCCCGCGCTCCGCTGCTGGCACAGCCCTGTCATCCCCCTGTGACTCATTTTCCCTCCTGGAAGCACAAATCCTGCCTTTCTCCAGAGCTGCTCATGTGTCTGTGTTGGGTAGCCTGCCTCCTCCCACCCCTTTGGAACAGAGCCAGGTGCTCTCGAGGGAGGCAGGGTCCAGGGGTGCTGGTGGGATCATGGTGGGATCAGCTTCCCTACTCCACCATGAAATTCCCCGTGGGAAGCATTGCCCTTTTCTGGCATCTCCTGGCCAAAAGGGCAGCAGGGGGACCTGCTGCCAGGCAGGAAGCAGGGGATGGAAATGCCACTGCACAGTCGAAGATGCTCCTGGCTTTGGTGCCAAGCTGAACAATCGGCTGTGGCTGGCGGTGTGGCTGGTGCTTTGTCACCCTCCTCATCTTCTTTTGTGAAGCTGCCCACGGTGTTTAGCCAGAGCCACTGCAGCAGAAAGGGTGACGCCAGCCCAGGCAGCGTCTGAGGGCAGGAGCCGGGAGGACACGCGCACTGGCACACACATTCCCGCAGTCTGGCTTGGCCAGCAGCCGGCACAGGGAGCGGGCCAGCCCTGACCATTGTGGGACAGCAAAGCTGGTGGCTCCCTCTGGGTTGGTGAGGTTTTGCTCAGCCAGCCTGGCCTCTGGGAGCTGCCCTCTGGAACAGGCAGAGGTGTCCCAGGTTCAAAGCTCCATCCCAAGAGGATGGAATGCAAATCCCGAGGGCCAAACCCTGCCCGTGCCAGACAATCACCCTGAACCCCCAGGTTTTTCTCGCTGGCAGCTTTCTTTCATGACCATACAGCTGAGAGCCGGTCAGTGTGTGCTGACACAGCAACCTGGGCTGGCACCAATCTGACAGAGCCATCCCAAAACTTCCTATGCTGGCCAAAGGGAAAGCAGGCTGGCCAGAGAGCAGGGCACTCCAGCACCCACCACCAGCACACAGTCTCCCCCTGGATCCTGGCTGGCTGAGCAGCAGCGTTTCCTCTCACGCTGTCGGGTCATGGGCCGGCAGAACACACAATGCTTGGGGTTATCCAGGCCTTATCAGCTCTGGCCAAGCAGTGCAGGCAGGAAAAGGGTTTCAATCCCAGCCGAGCCCTGTTTCCGTCAGGAGCCATTCCCTCTGTCATGGGGGAGGGCTGGACCATGCTGTGCTTTTGACATGGGGACCAGTGAATCTGGGCTGTGGGGAGAGCAGGACCACAGGGCTCTCATGCTGTACCCCAAAAGCATTGCCAGGCCCTCTCCTTTGTGTTAGGAAAGCTGTCTGTCTCTGAGCAATGCAGCTGTTCCTGCCCCAACTTTACAGAGCATAGCTGGTGAGTCCCAGGAAAGGGGCTGCCATTAGGGCATGCAGCAGAGGTCTGGGCTGGCTGACACATCCTTTGCTGGGGGTCACCGCTCCCCATCCCAGGGAGGCATTCCAGAGCTCTGACATGCCAGGAAAATGCCTGCTCAGAGCTGTACAGGCAACCTGAGAAATTCCACAGCAAAGGTCACCAATGCCAGCCACAGGGGGTAAACTGAGGCACGAGGCAATAACATCCTTCCCAGGGCTGCTCCAGCCTCTTAAAGCTGACTGGAGGAAGAAGACTGTGACACAGGATCTCTTCTAGTTCCACAGCCCAAACCCACAGGATCAGGGACTGCCTGGCCCCTGCTCCTCCAAACCCTGCAGCAGCACACAGGGGGTGGAGAGGGGAGCTGGTGGAGGCACTGGCAAAGGCTGGGCTTGCTGTGATCCCCTCCCATTCCATGATTAATTGAACACAGGCTAAAATTAGCTGTGGAGGCAGCACCCCTGGGGTCTGCCAGCAGCATCCCACTGCCCGCCGGCTGCCTGCAAGTGGGTCAGGCAGCAGCTCCCTCCCAGCTGGGCACCCTGGGTGCTTGGGGGACCCCCATGCTCTGCTGAAGGTGCTGAATTGTTCCTGGCTCCATGGCACAGCTCTGCACCTCTCACCTCCCCGCTGCCGCCCTTCTCGGAGGCTTTTCCCTCTCTGGATTCACCGGGCTGGGCTGCGTTAAGAGGAGCAGCTGGGAAGGCACAAGGCTGCCTTTTGGGATGGCAGGAGTGTGGATCCCCGTCATGTTCCTCCCCATGCCTTCAGGGGCCTGTTATTTTTAGTCACTTTCCCTACCTCATGTTGCTAGCTCGGCTCTGGCTCTTTTTCCTCCCCTTCCCCAGCGTTAATTTGTTTTCTCTGTATTATTTGCAGATTCGGGGAGGCAGAACGAGGTGTTTTGGCACAGGGGACCACTCAGCCATGGCTCCTTTATGCTGCTCTCCACCCAGGGTTTTGGTTGGGTTTTCTCCTGGCTGTCTTTAACCCATGCCAGCAGCTCTGAGGGGATGAAACACCAAGGGGTAATGCAAATTTGAGGTTCCCTGTGGCTGATGTGCCAGGCCAGGTGGGAGGATGCTCATGCTTGTGCAGGGATGCTCCTGGGGAGGCAGGGCAGCACCTGGACACAGCCCCCAGCTGCACCCTCTGTGCTGGATTACATGCAGTGCCTCCTGCTCCCTCCTGACCCCCTGCACATCTAAGTCTGCAACCTCCCCCATGCCACACCAGCTGGGGAGAGTGGGGAGGCTGGGCTTTTCCCTTGGATCCAGAAGAAAGCAAACAGGGAAAAAGTTAATTAAAAACTTCAAAGCCAGATCCTTCTAATTTGGCTTAACACGGCAGTCCTGCTCAGCATCAATGCTGTCCCAGAGGTGCCTGCATGAGGCTTGGGCTGGGAAGTGCCCAGAGTGTCACATCACAGGATGTTCACAGGATTGTCACCCACCACTGCCACCACTGCAGCCCTGCTGAGCACTGGGGATGGGGTGCCACAGAGCTAAGCTCGGGGCTGGGCACCTGGGCACCAACCTTCCCAGGGACTGGATTCTGAAGCCACTGGAAGGGTGATTCCATAGGGAGGCTGTTCCTCAGTTTCCCCATGGCACAGGGCTGCCAAACCTGCTTGTTGGGAAGATGTTTTCAAGGCATGTGGAGTGGTGCTGATCCCCATATCCTGGCATGGTACCACTGCCCCACATGAAGCAGGGCAGGGCTGGGGCTCCTGGGGGGAAGCAGGGGGTGTCTGCCTCAGCAGGGTCCAGCAAAACAGTGGCCTTTGTCCTAGGGTGAGGAGGGGACCCTGGCACCACTGGTCCTGACCCCTCCAGCCACTGCTCTGAAGGAGGTAGGGAACATCTTCCTTGCCCAGTTCTCACTCCTTTCTCCAAAAGGAGCCAAAAATCCTCTGGTTTTTTCCAGAAAGCCACGTCACAGGACAGCGATGCTCCTGCCCAAGCGCTCTGTCGCCTTGCTCTGCCTCCTGCCCCCGCTTTTGGGTTTTTTTGGTGGTGGGTTGAGGGGTTTTTTTCAGACCTTTTGCCTGCATGGTGAGTAAAGGCATCCTGCTGTCTGAGGGCTAACGGCTTGTTGGAGAGATAATAAAGCAAAGGGGAGTAAATTAAAGTGACTATAAATAGCACCAGGAGAGGAAAAGGAGATGAAGTCATCTTCCTTCAGCTGAGCCGGTATTTGCATCACTCCTTCCCTTTGCCTCCCCCTGCCCCCTCACCCTGCTCGGGAAGCACTCATTCCCAGACACTGGGATCCTGCTGTGAGCTCTGTATGCCCCCCTGAGCCCCCATGGGGCTGAGAAATGTCCCCCTGGGGTGGCTGCCCAGTGCTGGGGACTCAATGGAGAGCACATCGAGGTGGCCTGCATGCAGTCACTTGCCCCCAGCTCCATGGCAGCTTCCCTATGGATCTGTGGCATTGCCCTCTGCAAAACAGAGCATGGCCCTGTGCAAACCAGTGCCTTCAGCATGACCCCAGCGCTGCATCCTAGGAATAGATTTCAGGAACCATCACAAACCCATTTTCTCCTTTGCAGCTCATAAAACGGGCAGCTAAAGAGACCCCCAGGAGCAACACCTGGAGGAAGGGACACTGCAAACCCAACAACAGCAAGTTCACCCAGAGAAGCCCCTCCAGGAAGCAAATTCCCTAATTTACATTTTTATTCTTTAAGATTTTAACATCCAAGACTCAAAACCTCCCCTATCAGTCCCAGGACACAGGGGAGAGAAAGGATCCTGGCCCTGCAGGAGCCTCCCTGGAATCAGCAGACAGCTTCAGATCTCTCCCCAAACCTCTCCCTGCCAAGGGGGCCACTGTCCCTGCAGCCCCAAGCAGCCCCGAGCCCCCCAGCTGCCCCCTCACATGAGGTATATTTACATGAGTCAGAATGAGGTCACACCACGGTTTCCTTATGTCAGCTACCGACTCCTATTCCTGTGCTATGCACACACACCCGCCGTGTTATTGCAGGGTATTTATAGCTATTTTACATGTATAATTATAAAACCACAACTCCACACACACACAAAAATAATCCCGGTGCCGGGATGCAGGGGAGTAGGGCCAGGCTGATGGGAGCAGGAGCAGGACCTGGACCGCAGCGCTAATAATAATTCTTTGCACTTTATATATAGCCCCTTTCATCCACAGCTCTCAAAATCGCTTTGCAGGCATTTAATTAAGCTTCCCAACATCCTAATGTGATGACAGCCAAGTAATAATATCCTCGCTTTTAGGTACAAAGAGAGGGGAGGTGGCAGGACTCGCCTGAAGTCCCACAGCGAGTCCAGGTGTCCTGTGTCCTGCCCCACACTTGTGGGATGACCACAGGGGAGGTTTTGAATCAGAAAGGTGATGATGACCTCAAGATCCTGCCCAACCTCTCTCCTCAGTTTGGGGTGGTGACAGCAGATGACACTACAAAGTCTGGGGATGGCAGCAGTGACCCCAGGGACTGCTGGGCTGCAGCTGCCCATCAGCTGGATCAGCAGGTGGAAGAGACAGATGCATCCTGACAAACTCATGGGTGTGAGCTTGGGGGAGAGCAATAAATGAGATGACAGGTCTGAAAGGGCTGATTTATGAGGAATATTAAGAGTCGTAATCCAGCCTGGCCTGGCCATCCCCCAGGGAGGCAGGGTGGTGACAAGGACCCAGAGACATCACAAACCGACAGGATTCACTGGGGCCAGCGCCAACATATCTCCAAGCAGGAGGGCTGGAAGCAATTGTGCCTCTCAGGCATCCAGGCAGCTCAGTGTGGGGGAATAGATGGGTCTCAGTGACAGCCTGGAGATGGGGTACTACAAGAATGGGTCTCTGTGGTCCTCAAGGTCTGGGGTTTTTGCTCCCCTGAGCACCCTCTCTCCTTCCCATGTACATCCCTACTTGGATGGACCAGTTGCCCCCATCCTTGGAGCGCTGCAGAGGGCACAGGGAGCATGGGCTTCAGTTTTGGACACTGATGGGGTCACAAGCTGCCACTCAGCAAGAGGGACATGGCGAGAGAAGGTGGCCAGCAGAGGAAAAGAGTGAGGAGGTGCTGGAGACAAACACTGGTGCTGGCAATGAAAGGGGCAGGACTGCAGCCCCGGTGAGGCTCGTTAGCATCTGCAGAAAAAGCCACCCTCCTGATTGCTGTCCATGCATGGAGAGGTGGGGGACAAGTGCCTATCCTCATCCCCACCCTGTGGGGGAAGCAGCAGTGGATGCAGCGTGATTCTGCACGCATGGGGACTAAATGCGAGTCAAAAATCATAAGCCCTGACTGGATCCTGTAGCAAGTACCATCCTGCCATTTTATGGTCATGCTGCTATTTTTTTTCCTCCCAGATTATATCCAGACCCCTGCTCTCCAAAACAAGCTGCACACGAGCCCCCCACCAAGAGCCCCCAGCTCACACCAAGCCCCCAAGGTGGGGGACCAGAACCTGTTTGCATCACAAACCCAGGAACCAGAGAGCAATGACAGAGACATGAAGCCAGAAACAGCAGCAAACCTTCTGAGGGGCTGCAAAGAAATGGCCCCAAATCAGTGTCTCTGAGGAGAAAGGAAAGAGGGAAATGGGACAGGAAGCCAGCACAGCCTGGGCACTGCCACAGGGACAGAAGCACCTTCTCATCATTGCACCAGCCACTGAAACTGCCCCATGACTTGCTGCTGTCATGAATGCCACACCTGCTGTCCCCCCTCCGCCACCAGCCAGACATCTCTTACCAGGAGCTGCCGGCAGCTCTGCCACCTCACTGGCCATGATGAAGGACTCGAGGATCCTTGCACGGAGCTCAGGGCCTGCCTCGGTGCTGAGAGGAGAAGGAGAGGTGTGTGAGGACACCAGCAGTTCCACCTCCCTGGAGACCCCCAGCTCCCTGGAACAGCAGCCAGCTACCCCAATGGGTTTGCTGGGGACTGAGGCAATGCTGTGGGACTGAGGCAATGCCAGTCTCGTGTGTGCATTGTGCCTGCTCACTTTGGGAACGGGTATGATGTGTGAGCAGCACAGCTGGAATGGCAGCTTCCAGATCTGGCCTCCCCCTTCGGAGAACGCTGTGCCTGGGACACTGGTGGGTTGTCCTACAGCAAAACCAGCTCGGTTGGGAGCAGCCTGTCCATGGGCACCCTCCTCTCACCCTCCCTGTCCCGTGCATGGCAGGGGACCTCACCTGGCCGCCCCAGGGCGCAGCAGCAGCTCCCCAAAGAGCTCCCCGAGGAGCCGGGGCGAGAGGCGGCTGCGGTGGCTGCCCTGGCAGAGGTGACAGAAGTGGCGGGCGAGCTGGCGCAGGAGCAGTGCCTGTGGCTGTGGCAGGGCTGGGGGGGCCAGCAGGGCTCTGGCTCGCTGGCCACACTCCTCCAGGCCTGGGGTCTCTGTAGCAGAGGGGACACAGGAAAAAAAATGGTCAGTTTGGGAGGTCAGGGGCATCCCCATGCCTCTCATGGGAGCCCAGCACCTACCAGCACACAGGGCATGAGCTGTGGTAGTTCTCTACTCCTCCTAGAGATCCAAAAAAAACGTGACCTCAACCTCTCCCACCACAATCTCTTTACAGCCCATCCCTTCCCAGACAGGCCTTGTGGATACCTCAGGGTCTGCAGAGATGCTTTCTTCAGGGTCTTGGCCACGTCTTTCTGGGTTTTGCCCGCCCCATTTACCCACTACCACCACCCCAGTTCAGGTTGTCAGGTGCCTGTAGCACATTCCCCCTGTCAGCACATCCAGGGAAGGAGCTCAGAGGGCTGACTGCGCACCTGATAGGGGCTGCACCTCAAAATCCCTCACCGCTGCTGGAATGGAGAACATTCCATGGTGCACAGCAAAGCCATAGTAGAGGCAGAACAAAACAGAGGTGAGAAAATGGGCACCAGCTTGAAGATCTGCTGAATTTAAAGGTTCAACCCTCCCCTGCAGAAACAGTGAGCTAGGAGGGAAAAGGGTTTTTAGGAAGAAAAACTAATGTGCACTTGGGCTGCAGGTGGGACTGCAGTGAGGCTCCTGCAGCCCCCTCCATCACGGTCTCATGATGAAACTGACTGGGGTGCAGCTGCTTCCAGTGATACTGGAATTGCCCATATGGATAAAATTAATGGCATTGCACATCACAGAGGTGCTGCCAAAACCACTGTCACGGGTGCCCTGAGCAGCCCACAGCCCACCAGTTCCCACCATGTCCCCGGTGCCCTTTGGCAGCTTTGGCCAGGGCTCTCTGGTCTTGTGAGCTGTGAGCTCAGCGCCCTGGGACTGTGATGCTGCCCCAAGCACAGGAAACAGGCACTCTCCAGCCATCATCCATTCCTGCCTTGTCCCAGCCCTTTTATCTGCTGGGGACAGGGAAGTCCCCAGGGCAGGGTTGCTCTCAGCCGTCTTCAAAGCCCGGCTGGGCCGGGGGCTGACTCAGCTCCCTGCGGCTCTTTGCACCAGGACTGAGGCTTGGCCAATGCCCAGCCAGCTCCTGACATCCATCCTTGGAGCCAGGGTGCACCAGAGCTGGGGGGGGCAGGGTCTGGGATCCCCTCCAAAGCGGGTCTGCAACCCAGCAGTGTTGGCAATGGGGTGTTGGTGAGCCCTTGTATCCGACAAACTGCTCCTGAGGGATGTTTAGCTTTGCTCCAGGCCTCCTCTGGTGCAATTCCTGCTTTTTTGTACCTTTTTGCACCTAGAGGATCCTGCAGGAGAAGGCTTACAGCCAAAGGGGGAATTTGAGGATGTTTTTCCCTTCCTTTTGAAGGTGGTCATCTTGCTGCTTTCCCAGCTCTCAGCCTCAAGCAGGGCAGAGGAGCCTTGCAGGGCCGGCTGCCAAAACCCAGCACCGTCTCCTCAAAGACTTATATTTTAGTATTTTCTTTTAAGCCCCAGAGAAATCCTCTTCCCATTGGTTTCTCCACCATTCTGCCCCCTCCTCCTCCTGCCCCTGTTGTGCCAGGAGCAGAGCCCGCTGCAGCACAGGCTGCAGGGAAAGGCGCTTCCCTTTGAAGTTGCTTAACGAGGCAACCCAGCTAATTGCTTCCTAATTGCATTTTTATCCTTGGAAGGGAGGCAGCCTTTGATTTCTCCTCTGACGGGTGAGGGGAAGGCAGCTTCTCTGTGCCACCAGCCCCAGGGGTATTTCTTCTGGCTCTGTGTCTCAGTGCAGGGCAGGGAGGATGGGCTGTGAGTTATCCGAGTTATCCCTCACCTTCTCCATGCGTCCCTTCTGCCTCACTGGAGGCCACAAAGAGCCCGTGGCCTTTTCCTGTCAGGACTGGGTAGGAAAAGGCCAGACTGGTCCAAGCACGGGTGATCTTATAGTGCCTCTTAAGGCAGCCAAGGATATGATCTGCCCAAGCACTAATCTGGCTTAGGATGGGGAGGTGATGCTCAGGGATGGAGGGTACTGCAGCAACTGGCAGTGAGATGAGAGCTGCTGTGGAAGGGGAAGAAATCCTGGTTTCATGAGCAGCAAGAGGTTCAGGTCCTGTTGAACACAGTGGGCAAGGGTTTCCTGTGTGCCTGGTGATGCCCACGGGCCCTCAGGCTGGGAGAGGTTGAGTGGCTCTGTGAGGACTCACTTGAAATGGGTTTTGGTCCAGCCTCACTGTTGGGATGGACCGTGGGCTCTGCTGACCTGGGTATGAGCTCTGCTCTGTTTATTTGAAAAGAAATCAAATAAAACCAAAACCTTGATGGTCTCATACATTTGCACAGAGCCTCAAAAGCTTGCAGGGATCTAAAGGCACTTCCTAATGGCACTAAGCTGAAAAAGCTGAGAATTTTTTGTGCCCATATAAAGCCAGGAGTTAATGAGATTACAGGAAAAAATTCCCAGGCAGCAGAGCCAAAATATTATAATAATGCTTTCTTCTGGGGCCAGCATCACCCAGCCTTGGCAGCTGCCTGTCCTGGCAGGCAGCACCTCCTCCTCCAGGCACTGCAGAGGGAGAAGACCACAGTGTAGTGGGGGCAAAGCAGCCCCCTGGATCTCCCTTCTTTCCCAGAGCATCTCCCATATGCTGCTGTGCTGGCACAGGTGATGTTCCCAATGACCCTTCTTAGAATCTGCCCTTAGTGCAGCATTGGGCAGGGGATGGGGTCAGAGCCAGCCTAGAGATGCTGGGAAGCCTTTCTAGGGGCTTCCCAAAGTTTCTCCAGCCCCAAAGAGACCCAGGTGTGGTGGGTGTGCATGTGTGCTTACCTTGAGCCATGTGGACCAAGTCACTGTAGAGAGCTGGAGGGATGAGGGGTGTGGGGAGCTCCTGGAGGTACCACTTCAGGGCATCTGCCAGTGTCTGGGCCTCATACAGGTCCATGTCCACAGCTGAGGCATCTGGAGGGAGAGAGACACAGGGAGCCCTGAGCCCATGGTTCTTCCCCTCTGGCACAGAGCCCCGAGCTCTTCATGCCTGTGGGCCTTCCTGCAGACATGGGGGCTGATTTCTGTGCCTGTGCCCCCATCTCCCCAGTGGGGCAGTACATGATTTCACTGACACCACTCCCCCAGCAAATATTCCTGTCCCAATTTCCACTGACCCTGAGTTCCATGTGCCCAGGGAGAGCACGAGGCAGCATCTCTGCTCTGAGTAAACTGTACATCCAGTGCATGGGACAGGGAGCCTCACCATTCCACTGGGGTCCCACTGCAGGACAGGACCCATGGGAAGAACTGAGCAACTGCCCCAGGAACCTTCCAGTTTCCAGGGCCAGGTGCCATGTGCCAACCCCAGTCCAGCAGGAACTGCTTGGAGAATGCATCCATGGAATGGGGTTATGGTTCCCAGGCAATTCAAGTTGCTAAAGCCCCATGTGATCCCCAGTAATCCCAAAATGCTGTGAATGTGCCCCAATTGGCATCACTTCTCCCAGCCCTGAAAGGTGGCTGCCCTGGGGAGGTGGTGAAGGATGCTCCAGGAATGGGGGAAGCACACAGGAGGCCACACAGCCTGGGCTCAGGGGCTCAGGGGTCCTGGGCTCAGGACAGGGGCAGTGCTGGGAGCAGAAATGTCCCATGACCTGTCAGGAGTCAGAGGTGGGATGTGTCTGTCTGAGCCCCATGGCCAGGCCAGCACAAGGACATTGCTTCACCATGGTCCAGGGGGAAGAAGCCTTTCAGCATCCTTTGGTATTGCCTCATGTGTTTGTCTTGGAGGTTTCCCATCCTGCCTGGGCTGGGTGGTGGCTGTCTGGAGGGTGATGGTGCCTTTTGCAAAGATCTGAAGGTTTCAAAATCTGGCTTTGGCTCAAACTGGACCCAAATGCAATGTTTTGAAATTCTTCTTCTTGGAGAATTTGGAGGGTGAGGGGTACGGGAGGTTGGGAATAATTTAAAAAATGAACATATTTGAGATGCTCTGTAATGGTTAATTTAAAAAAAGAAAATCAAATTTGTCATTTTCTTAAAGATGCTGTGTCAGGCCCAAAATGGCCTGGAATGACAGAGAAGACTGTGGGCTTGCCCTGCTCTGAGCCCCCTTCCACTCCACTCACTGGGTCTTCTCCCCCCGATGCAGCTTCACTGAAATTGGAGCCATTTTGGGAGATGCTCCATCTCCCAGGCCAGCATTTCCCAGCAGAAAATGTTGTGAGTCTCCAACCACTCCAGCTGTCCTTCCTTCTGGGGCAATAAACCCAAAAGAGGGGAGAAACGCTCTTTCCTAGGAGGAGGCTTTAGAGGCACACATTCAGCAGGGCTGGGATGGGGAACAGCTGGGAAAAGCTGGTTTTGAGCACCTTGACCTTGATCTCCTGTGGCTGCAGTGTCCCTGCTGTGCAGCAGACAGCCTGGGAGCCTGCCTGCCTGCGTGGGAACCCAAGCTGCAGTGGGTCCCTTCTGGCCAGTGCCTTCCATTTGGCTCCCAGACGGAGAGAAAACAGATTGGCCAATGCCTGAAGGGGAGCCTTTAACCCAGCCATTGGAGACGCTACCTCATTGTCAGGAGCAAGCACCCGCCCGCCTGGGAGCGTGTCCCGGGCCAGCCTGGGGACAGCCGGGACAGATGCCACCGTGCTGGGGTAGGCAGCCATCCAGCGTGGCCAAATGTGACCCAGGGCAAATGGGGTGCTGCCCTTCTGGCACCCCACGAGGTCACAGCATCGTCCCATGGAGTGCTCTGCCCTTGGCATCCTCGAGGTGGGGAGGGCTGTGCCAGCTGCACCCTGGCCCCATTCTGGCCTGTGTTCATGCTCCCATCTCCCAGCCACGCTTCTGGACCTTCTTGGCTGGCCAGAAGGGTTATTTCTGCCAGGTTTTGTGGGGGCATGACAGTCAGTTCCCCATTTTTGGTAGCACTTGCCCTGGAGCTGTGAGCTGGCAGGTTGTCTCCAGCTGGGCAGGTGGAGGAGAGTGGGGTCAGGGATCCCACAAGATGCTCCAACACCTGCTTTTGGCTGAATACTCACAGTGCATGGCTAAAAACCCAGGGATGCTGCTGGGGGGTCCCAGAGTCTCATTGCACTGCAGAGAGCTTTTCCCATCGGTGGAATGCACCGAGCAAGCCCCAAAGCCCTTCCCACCCGCCACGAGGGTTCCTGCAGAGACCTGTCACTCGCCTTAAGGATGCTGGCACGGATTGAGGAGAGCAGCCACAAGCTGTTCCTGCGCAGGGAAGGGGCCGCTGCCGGGCGCTGGCCCCAGGCGATCAGCCCCGGGCTCCACCGTGGCCTAATTAGCTTGTTTGCCTCGTTAGGCATGAGCCTGGGGGGGTGTTCAAAGGGAAGGCTCAGCCGGTTTCAAAGCGAGATTCAAAACATCTTTACACCCAGAGAGAGGCGTGATGGGGAGACCAGGGGGATTCACACCGCGCTGACAGAGACTGATTGCTGACGGCACCATTCTCCGTGGCACGTCGAGTAGAAGTAGCCATTAGCCCGTTGTCCCCGTCCTCCTGGAAATGCAGTGGCATCCTCCTACCCCAGGAGGAGTTCTCCTCCTGCCCCAGGAGCTGCCCTGGTGAGCTGGGCTTCCCGTCAGGCTGAGAGCACAACGGGGGATGCTCCGAGCTGTTCCCAGCACCGGCTGTGCCCCGGCAGCTCGGGGAGGCTCGGCCGGCAGCCGGGGAAGGGTTAACCCCGGAGCCTTCCCCGACAATTACCACCGGCCTGACCCCACGGATGCTGCTCTCTTCTTATCTGAGGGAAATGATAACCAGCTATAAGAAGTTAATGAAGCTGCAGGATGAGTCAATGCTCTCCTGCTGCTCTCCAGATGTTCCCATCCTTTCCCCAGGGGAATGATGGAGGAATGACGGAGGGATTCCATCTGCCTGCCATAAATAGAAGGAAAACACCCCAAAACCCCAACCTCGACCCCGTACCAACCCCCTCCAACACAGAACCTGCTTGCTGACCTGCTGGCAGAGCAAGCATCTGGGGACCAGTGGCAAGCATGCCTGGAGGGGTGCCATGGAGGGGTGAAAAGCAGGAATAATTCTGGACTGGGGACAGGGTGCGTGGGATGACCGCTAGCCCAGAGGGAAGGACCCCCAGCCTCCTCCCACTGGGATTCCAGAGGCAGAAAGGTGCTGGAGCTTTGGGCTGAGTCAGGCTGGGCAGGAAACTCCAGGACCTCTCCCGCAGCTGCAGCCGGCCGGGGAGGCGTGAGTAAGCGCCGAGTTTCGGTAAACGCGGAGGATGTTCAGCCACGAGGGGGCTGGAGGGGGAGGTGGCGGCTGTTTTGAAGGAGAGGCTTGAGCGGGTCCTGGTAGCCAGCTGTCCCCTGCATGTGGCCACAGGTGACGGCTGCTCCCACAGCCCCAAGTAGCTGGTGGGTGACAGGGTGCAGACACTGCCCAGCACCCAGGGCCCCTCTCCCAGCAGGAGTCCAGCAGGCTGAGCTGGACTTTGGCCATGGAGTGCTGCTGCAGTGAGATGCTCTCAGGTGTGAGGTCCCTGCGACAGAGGGGCACCCAAACCACCCTGGTGCTGACTGAAATACCGACCTGGGAGTTTCCCTACCCCTTCCAGACCTTTTAGTTTTAGTTGTCAGTGAGGGCTAGAGAGATGGCCTTGCTGTCCCATTGTACGTTCCCATCTGCATGGATGCTGACCAGGCACTCGAGCTCCTGGGCATCCCACAATGAGGGTTTACTGGGAAACTGTGCACCAAATCAGGGAATATTTTCCAGCTTTGACTCAGCATCATTGTAACATCTCCCAGCCAGCCTGCTGGTACCTTGTGCTGGGGACCTGGCAGCTGCCAGGACACCCCCTGCCCTGCACAGGAGCTCCTGCCAGCTCCAAACACTCTCCCAGCTGGGTTTCACCCCATTGTACCCTTGGCTTGCACTCAGCCAGGGTAGGGGTGCTGGGATCCCCTTTAAGGGTGCCCACTGAGACTGCCTTCCCCCACCTCACCTTCCCTGAGGCAATCCCCTTCCTCAGTTGTCCCAGCAGCTATGGGAGGGGGATGGCAAAAACTCACCCCCAGTTCTCCCTGATGGGCCTGGCAGGGATGTCTCTGCTGCTGCCGTTTATTTACCCTTCTTTCATCACCACCAAATATAAGAGATGAGCTCATGCCTCTCGCCAGGCTCTGACGACACGGGGTTTATTTCCACTGCAGGTATAAATAAAAAGCAGTGCCGCAGGCACCGGGGCGCCTCACGCTCGGGAGGAAAGTCATCCCGGCAGAATGAGCTTGGCCAGGGCAAACCAGAGCCCCTGGGGGCCTGCGAACCCCTGTGGCATCTCAGGGATGAGGATGGGGATGCGCTCGCCCACTGCGCGTCCGCACCGTGGTGATGGGGGGAGCGGCGTGAGGCCCCCCAAGCCGCTGCTCACTCCCCGACCCTTTCTGCCTAGCAGCAGCTCCTGGCAGCCCCGGGACCCACCGTGTCTCGCTAATCCCCACCGAGAGCTGACCTAATTCCCGGGCACGTGAGCGTGTCTCCAGGCAGACAGCTCCGTGCGCGGGCCGCGATCAAAGCGCGCAGGGACGGCAGCGCAGCCCGGCACGCCCGGAGACACCGGCTCCAATCCGCCGCGCTCTGCCGCCGCCTGCGCCCGGCAGCCGAGCCGCAGCGGCTCCTGCCCGGCCCTGACGACAGCGGAGCCTCTTCCCATTGCTCCGCTTGTATCTGGGGAAGGGTCTCGCTGTTTACGTCTGCAGCTGGGCTCCAAGCCCCGAGCAGAGCAGGGGTTATCCAAAGCGCGGGGGAGGTTTCGGTGCTTCGCAGCCGTCCCGGCAGGGTTCGGCCCCGCCTGAGCCACAGGCAGCACCCACGGACCTCTGGGGTGAGGTGTCTGTGCACTGTCCCCCGCCAGGGAGGAGGGATAAGGATGCACACCTTCCCTACTAATCGGTGGCAAAGGACTGCCCGGACATCACACACAGGACTTTGCAGCCGTTCCCAAGCCAAACCTCCCCAGCTTGGGTCCCCCAGGTCTGAAGGGTTCCAGCACCCACCAGCCCACCCTCAGCTCTGCTGCTACCACCCAAAGAATGTGCCAGGTTTCCAGCAGCAGCAGTGAGAAGGCTGCCTGCCATGTCCCAGGTGGAGAGGAGTGTGGACAGAACCCTGAGCAAGCCTGGGGGGGGCGGGGGGAAGACACCAGGTCCGGGCACTGAAGGAGCTGGTACACCTCATGTCCCCAGGCACTGGGGACTTAGCGGGTGATTTGTCCCTTCCCCGTACCCCAAACAGCCCCTGAGCTGCACGCAGGGGACAGCAGGAGTGCTGGCAGCTGGAAACTCTTGGGGCCAGTGTGTGGCCCCACACCACAGAAACACCCCAGGGCGTGAAGCAGCTCCCATCCAGGCACTGCGGGGAGTGTTGGGGGCAGCAGGGTGAAACTCTGCTTTATTCTTCTTTTTCAGCCCGTAGTCTTTCCCTGACACTGCAGCAGGGCTCCTGGCTGGCTGATTACCTCCCACCCTTTGCTGAGCTCCCCCCAGCCCCCTGTGAAACTGCAGTTTTTCTTTAAGCCCCTTTTTGGTGCCACCACGTGACTCTGATTCTCCTGTTTAGTGATGCTGCATTGACCCCCTTGTCTCTCTTAGTTGTTCTTGCACCATCCCTCATGGAAACACCAAATTTTGGTGCACAGGCTCTAGAGAGCAGTCAGGTGCCACTGACCTGCAGAATGTCACCAATGCCAGGATGGGACAGGCTCAGCTCAGACTGTAGAGCCATGAGGAGCCACTCTGTCCAATGCTGCCATGAGGACGGGAAACCTTCATCCCAAACCTGGCTGATGATCAGCTCAGGGAGTGCCCACAGGTAAGATCCCCCACGGTGAGGGCTCTAAAAGGGCCAGGGATGGGGAAAGGGTTCAATCAGCACAACTCAGACCAGTGCCTGCACTGCCAGCCCCGGGAACACAGTGCCCATGGGCTCCTAGGGACAGCCAGGAGCTGACTTGCACGGCTCCTTGTCTCCCAAGGTCCTCCTCTTTCTTCCCACTGGAAATTCAGATGCTTTTTCAGTGCAGAAAACATGCTGAGTTCTCCAACACATTGAGATACAGGGGTTAGAAAACCAGCATCTGAACTTTTCCAGCCCTTGCTCCTTTTTCCTTGCACTCTCTAGCAGTTTTCCTGCCCCCACTGCCAAACACCAGTGGGATTTGGGTATTCACAGGGAAGCTGAAACCCCCAGTGGGTACTCTGTTTTCCCACAGCCAAGATGTGGTTTGGTTCCAGGGGCCATCAACCCTGGCTCTGATTTCTCCCCATTCCCCAAGATGAAGCTTGACTTTTGCAGGCAGGCAGAGATGAGAGGCTGGAGGGGCAAACCACCAGGAGCATGGGAGGAAGGGAAATGTGACTCTGTCTGCTCACCCACGGGGCAGACAAACTCCAGTATTCTGGCAGGGCTGTTTTACTCCACCGAATCCAATGACAGGGCTTGTCTGGGACACAAAGCAGAGATGCTCTCCTGCCCTCCCCAGCCCAGTGTGGGCTCCAGTCAGGTCCTGGGGAAGCACCACTGGGTCTGTGCTCTGCAGGAGGTTGCAATAGGAGCAGGCTGCCAAGCTTGGCCTCTGCTGGGATGCTTGACTCCAGCAGGAAGGTCATTCCCATCCTGTTGCAGAGCATCCCTCTGGCATGGCTGAGTCCCTTCAGCTGAGAGCTAATAAGTGTGAGACCTGTCCTTCCCCCTCCAGCTCTGGGGAGCTCTGACTGCCCAGCTCAGTGTTGCTGAGCACAAGGGGCAGCCCCCTGAGGTGCCCAATTAAAGATTTCGGTCCCAGAGGAGACGTGGGCTTGGGAGTATCAAGTCTCCCAGGGCTGCTGGTGATTTTTAAGGGCTTTCAAATGTTTTGAAAACCACAATGACATTTCTCTGACCAGTGCTGGGCCCTGCTGTGGGAGATGGACAGACCTGGACAGACCCACCGAGTGCCCAAAGCTCTGGCCGAGCCAGGGGGGTTTGCCCTGGGCTGGGAGGATCTCCTAAGGCTGAGCAGGATTTTGGCAGTAGCTGCTGTGGTGCTGCTCTGTGGGGAGCCCTGCACCTGCCTGGGATGCTGCACTGGCTGCATGGGAAGAATGGAGGACCCATAACTCCTGCGTGCTTGGAAAACAAAGCACCCTTCTCGTGCTGGTATTGCTGCCCGTGCCCAGCCGAGGCACCAGTGCCCGGGGCAGCCCAGGGGATTGCTCTCGGATGCCTTCACCTCCTCCGGAGCTCAGCCAGCAGATCTAGCCCGGGGTACAAGGCTGTGAAGAAGATCACCACTGCTCCGGGCTTCCTCAGCCCACAGCTGGGGGAGATGAGTGGGGCGGTGGGGTGCCCCCAGCCCCCATCACCTCCGCGGGGAGCGCAGCCCTCTTGGGGCAGTGGGGAAGGAGCATCCCTGGGAGCTCTCCTCTCCTCTCCTGCATCCCTCCTTCCCCGCCCGGCGGGACTCGGCTCCCGGTGCGCGGGAAGCGATGAGGTCATGGTGCTTAATATAGCGATTTCATCACAGCCCTTCTCCCCAGCAACACCGCCCGGCTCCCGCCGCCCCCCGGCCGGCAGCGCCCGGGATGCGCTGGGATGCGGGGCCAGCCCGGGGCTGCGTGGGGCCGCCCGTGCCTGGTGTCACAGTGCCGCCCTCTGGGCACCGCGGCCGGAGGATGGGGATGCTCGATGCACCCCCTATCCCCCCAAAAAACCCAGATTTGAGCGGCACGCTGGATCCACCGCGTCCCCCCGCCCCGCCCCGCGCCGTGTGCCATCCTATCCCAGCCGTGGGTTTCCAAGCAGGTACGGGGAAATGGTTTTCTCCTTCCCCCCCACCCTGATCCTGCCCCCAAGTCCTGCAAACAGCTTCCCATTCTTGTAAATAATGAGCTTTCTTTTTCCTCTTTCTTTTTCTCTATCCGCAAGACGCTTTCTCCCTGCCCTGCTTCTCAGATACAAACCCTAGAGATTTAAAAACCCAAGTATTTTTGCCTCCCCCCACCTCCCCCCCCCAAAAAAAAAATATTCTCCTGAAGCACCCCTGCCCCGCACCTGCATCACTTTTAGCTGCATCACACGGGGAGAAGAGCGGGGTCCGCATGCAGGCAGGACCTCGCAGGGCTGGGGTTAGGGCTGCGGTGATGTTGGTGCCGTGACCCCTCCCTGCCGGGGCAGCATCGCCTCCACAGCCCCTCCCCCGCTGCCCTTCCCTCCGGGACTCACCCGCCAGGAGGGCCTGCTTCAGCTCAGCATCCCCCAGCGCGCCGGGCGCGGACCTGTAGAGCACCTCGCTGTCGAGCCCTGGGACACAGGCGGGACAGGGGGGTTAGTGCCGAGCCCACCTCCCCCTTCCCGACACGGGGGAGGCAGGAGGGGCCGAGAACATCGCCCTGCCCAGGGGGCTGGGGAGCGTGGGGAGCGCTTTGGCTCCAGCGATGCTCTCGGGGCGCTCTGAAGCGGGCAGAGCTGGTGGCTGTGCGTGCACCCGGGTGTGCCCTGCGGGTGCGGCCCCGGCTCTCCGTACCTTGTTTTTCCAGCGCCTCGATGAGCCTGGCCACGGTCTGCAGCGCCTGCTCGGGGAGGGCGGGGTGCTCGGCGAGCTCTGCCTGCCCGGGGAGTCCTGTATTGAAAAGAAGGGGAGAATTGTGTGGAAATTCCTGCCTGCAGGAATTCCACTTTCCCTAGCTGCCCCAGGACAGGATCAAGCTGCTGCTTTGGCACAGCCACAACCAATACTTTGGCTCATGCGTGTCTAATTTGGGAGCACTTCTCCCTTTATTTTATCCTCTTTTTGCAATAAGAGTCACCGTTGGGGGCTCAGCTGCTTGCTGAGATGCAAAGACCTGCTCAGGCATGTGCCCTGCCCGTGGGGAGCATCCCATCCTGGGCATGGAGATCCTCCAAGCCAAAACCCCTTGCCCACCTCTGTTCCCACGGCAGGGAGACTGCCCCTCTCATCACCCACGGCCCACAGTGACACGAGGCAGGAGCTGGGGACCAGACCCATGCCCACCACAGACACTTCTCGCTGCAGCTCTCACCTGCTCAGGTTCTCTGGTGTGCCCAGCAGGGTTGAGCACAGGCCCAGGGAGGACCCAGCCTGCCCTTGGCTGGTGCAGACCTCCCTCAGCCCCTAAAAACCCTTCAGCAAACAGGGGTAGGCACAAACCCCCATGTGCTGCTCACTCCTGGGTTTTAGACCAAGGACACCTCACTGCAGACCATGGCAGAGAGGAGCAAACCCCTTGGCAGGCAGGAGAGCTGCTGTCCTTACCCCAGGGCATGTTGTATCCATCCATCCATCCCTCTTTATCAGCTGATAAACCCTTCCTGTGTGGGTTAACCCCAGTGGAGACCTTGGCAGGGCAGTGCTGGGATTTGTCCCTTTTTTCTCTCTCTTTAGTGGCCTTGAGAACCCCAGAACAGCAGGGGGCAGGGGCTGGCAGGGGCTGCCACTGGCTGCAGCACACCAGGGCTGTGTGTGACTGCTGCAGCACGGACAGCATGTGGAAAAGCCAAAATAAATGTAAGAGGGACTTCGGGCAGGGCCACGCTGCCTTCAGCCTTTTGCAAAAAACACAACCTGGCTGCAACAGGTAGATCCAGGCTCTGATCCTCACTGTGGTGATGCCCTGGTGCTCCCTGGAGAACAGATAATGATGCAAACCCACCACTTGTGGGTGGCTGATCCAGGCCCCAGGCATGGCCACAACCCCCAAGCACAGCAAGGGGGTCCCCTCTGCCACCCAGTGAGGGTGTGTTGGTGCCTTGGGTGGGAGCAGGGAAGATTTCAGGGTTAAAAGCAAAAGTACATGGTTGGAAGCTCATGCAAAAATGTCCCCACTGCATCACTGGTTTTGTAATTCAGGAAACTGGGCTTTTCCTCCAAATCAATGGCTTGGGGAAAAGGTGGTGACTGCAAAAAAATAACTTTCTCCTGACTGGGAATGGCAGGAATGGCCCCAAGCTGTGCCAGGCTGGATCCCAGCATCCTGATGCTCCACTGGACCCCAGCCCCAGGGGAAGTGGAGGTGATGCCTTGTGGCAGTGGTGCTGCCCAGGACAAGTCAGGGGCAAAACAGCCAGCAAGATCCCCTGGGACTCAGATCTGCTGCAGAGCCATTTTCGGGATGTTATTTAATTAAGAGAAGGACCATTCCTCCCTGCAGAGCCAGCCCTGGCTCGAAGGCAAGGCTGGGACATGCAGTGTCTGTCATTCAGGGCTTCCTCCACGGCCTGAGCCAGCTCAGGGTCCCTGAGTGGCACCAGGGCTCGGTGGGGACTGAGGGCACTCGGGGGTGGGAGGAACGGGGTACGCTGCTGTCGCAGAAATATAAATTTGGGTGCTTTTTTGCCAGAAAAGCGTCCCTCAAACCTCTGTCTGGAAATGGAATCAGTATGGGAAGAATTTAAAAAAAAATCAAAAACCCACCAAACCAAAAAAACACAAACCAAAAAAATCCCAAACCAAAACAAAAGTACCTTCTCTTCCAAGAGGGTGTTGGAGATTTTTACTCGAAGGGGAAGCCTGTGAGCTGGGAGGTTTGGGTTTAAACTGACACAAAATGGCACACACTGCTCCCGTGCTGCAGAAAGACGTGGCTGTGGGACAAAACGTCCCCTAGTGAGGGGGCATCGCCCCAGGAAGGGCAGCCCAGGGAGTGGCACCCCATGGCACAGCACTGGGAAGGCAGCACCCAGTGTCCCCCTGACAGCAGGGCTGGACACCTGGCCGTGGCCAGAGCACGTCCTGCAGATGGCAGCGCCCTTCCCACCTACCCCAAAACCTGGCTTTAGGGCTTTTTTTCCTTACTAAAAACTATGGATTTTACATTTTTTAAATTTTGTTGTGCTTTTACCTGAGTGCACGAGGGCTGGGGTGCCTACACTGAGACCTTCCTCGTGGGCCAGGCTCTCTGGCCAGGATACGCTTCCTGCTGCGGACATTCCTCGATTTGCAGGGAATCTCCACATCCCCAGCACCTGTGGGCAGGGGTCCCTGGGCACATCCCCCTCAGAGAGGAGCCCGTGACACCCCCTGTGTGATGGGCAGCAAAGGCAGGAGCAAGAAGGTGACTTCACCTTCCCTGGTGAGCAGGGCTGGAGAGCCCTGGGGTCTGTTCCTGTCTGCTCCCAAATCTCCACACAGCACTGAGTTTTCCAGGGCTCTGCCTGCTGAACATTCAGAGAGCTCACCACTGAGCTGGACAGGGCAGGGGGCTCAAACCCCTCATCTGGCAGGATAAACACCCCCAAAAAGTGGCCTCCACTCTCCTGCAAATCCAGCACGTAGCTGCACACGGAGCCTCACCAGTGCTGCTGGGACTGCGGCTGCCGTGGCGCACTGGTCGGGGAGGAGCACCTGCATTTTGGTGAGGGGAGGTGTGGGGGGGCCCAGCATCCTTCCCATCCATCCCAACCCCATGTGGGGCTGCACGTCAGGAACTGCATGGCAGCCCCACACATGGACATGGATGGGGCCGTGCTCAGCCCAGGAGCCAGGTGGTCCCCACCTCAAATCACGGTGACAAGGGGGTCCTGAGCCGTATTTTGAAGGGAGGCAGACTCCTCATCAGTGAGTGCCCCTCTAAACCCAGACCCAGCACAGGGGCTGCTCCTTTGATTGCCACACTGGTCCCAAACTGGCCCAGGAGGGTGTCTGAGGTGCCAGACCAGCAGCTGGGCAGGTTTTCCTGCCACGGCTGAAGGCGATGCCGCTCTCCCAGCCCCAGGCCAGCACCGACAGCCATTTCTGCTCCATACATCCCGAGCAGGGGAGCACCATGGCTTTGACCGGGGTCACTGGGATGTGCCTGGCTGGAAGAGGGGCATTCTTACTTTGGTTTTATTTTTTTAGCTTGTGTACATTGTGGAACTGCTGAGAAATCCCTCCCAGCCCCAACGCACTTGGCCACGGTGCGTGGTGAGGGCCGAGCCGGCTGCACGAGCTCGGCAGATCCAGGCTGAGAAATGGCCACAGGCCCCTGTGCCAGGAAGGGTCCTGCCAAATGTCCCCCCAGTGCTCTGCTGCAGCCCCCAGGGACAGAGGAGCCCCCCAGAGACTGACCACACCGCTTGCCAGGATTGTCCCCTGTCCCAGCTTGCACAAAGTGACAGTGAGGCTGGGAGCTGGCCGAGGGCCAGCACTCGCCCGGGCACCGAGAGCAGCCTGAATCAGGTGCCGCAGTGGTGGGGAGAGGAGCAGTTGGAGAAAAGGTCTCCGGGGACCACCATGGGGCTGTCTGCTCCTCTCTGAAGGGCCGAAGGAGCCTTGCATCTTCTCCTGTGCTCTCATGGATGTGGATCCCCTCAGACACCCCATGCCAGCACGGCAGCCAGCCTGGGATGCTGCTGAGGAGCAATCCCTGCAGCACGTTTGGCTGGGGGGTCGCGACACTCTGGGCATCCCCTGTCCCTCCTGAGGCTGTCTCCATACACCAGGGCCGATAATTCCCAGGACAACTTCTTTTTGTGGGGCCTGATCCTCATCCCGAGCGTGGTTTCCCACCAAGCCACCTCAGCTGCAAGCATCCACCACCCTCACCATCTCGCAGGGACACCCACCCGTGGGCTCCCACCTTCCTGCTCCCCTCACACTCACCCCAGGCCGGGGGGGTCCCCGCGGGCGGCGGGGGCAAGGGCCGCGGCCTGGCCTTGGCGGCGGCG
>VZRH01007637.1:554548-583279 GCA_013397555.1 Urocynchramus pylzowi
TTTTTTTCCCCTAAATCCTTGCTTCTCATGCTGACTTCTCTGAAATGGTTGTGGCTCCTTGTCTTTGCTGCAGGTTGGACATCCTAAAAATAGATGGTACCTAAAACACGGGCTCTGGGAAGTGCACGCTGGCTGAATCCAAGCCACTGCAGGCAGCAGTGCAGGGGTGGCATGAAGTCCAAGAAGGAATAGCAGGTTCTGGGAAAACTGAGGGAACAGACACAGAGGCCAGCAGAGCAGTGCAGGAGATGTATGACCCTTCTCATCCATAATTTCAGCAGCCCCCCTCTCCTTTCCCTGTCGTGCATGGCCTGATGGTGCAGGGCAGCAGCATCCTGGGGGATTCCTCCTCAGCTGCACTTCCTTGGGCAGCACACAGCCCCCATTGCCCCACTCCCCAGCTGGATCCAGCCCAGCTGCTGGTCCTTAGGGATCCAAAGGGAATTTTCTCTCCCTCGTCCCATTTCTGCTGGCACTGTGCTGCTGTCACTGCTGGTGGGACAGGCTCAGAGCTGGCTGTACAGCCAGGTGCTGCCCTCCCCACAGTCATGCTTCCCCAGTCATGCTCCCTGTGCCCCACCAGGGGTGAAGAGGCCTTGCTGAGTGTCTGAAGCCCTGCCTGCTCTCCCCAGCGTGTCCCACAGGGCTGTGAGGTCAGCCAGGCTGAGCACAGCACCAGTGCTCTAGGGGCTGCCTGGGGAAAGGCAGGGAGGTGTTTCCCTCCTGGGGCAGGGTGGGAGCTGGGGAGGCTGGAGGGTAGATCACCATCCAGTGTCATCACCCATCCTGTCCCAGGACCAATCCAATATACAGGCCAGGAATCAACAATCCTGCAGCTCAGGGGCAGGGGAACAACCTGGCATGACACCCCTCATCTCTCCTTCCCAGGATGCTGAGTGGGATCCTTCCTGCCCAGCTCAGGGATCTTTCCCTCCTGATGCACCTTGAGGTCCCCAAACACAAAGGCACCATCTCCTGCTGGAGCCAAGTTCCACTGCCCCCAGCCCTGCAATGGCTGGGTGGGGCTGAGCATCACCCCAGCTCTCACTGGCTGGCTGCTGTCCCAAGAAGCCCCAGAGCACCCTTTACACCCCATTCCAGCTGCACTGCACCAGGATCATTCCCAAAACTCTGTGTCCTGGGCCACCCCTCACCCTGTGTCACCCCTACCTGGTTAATTTAAACCCCCTCATCACTCCAGCCCAGGGCTTGGCACATCCCCAGGGTGGCAGAGTGCCCTCAGAAAGCACCCTGAGAAGGCTGCAAGAGGTGCTCCAGGCCTTTACTGCTATTGATTGAGCCAGAGGAGCTGCTTGTCAGGCCCTGATTAATCCACCCTTGCTGGATTAATGAGCAGCACTCATGGCAATGAGAGCTTTGCCTTGGCTTGCCTGGCCTTGGCTGTTCTGTGGAGAGAGCAGGAGGAGCTGTCCTTGCTCCCTGTACCCCACAGCTCCCTTCAGGCTCCCTTTGCTCCCTGTCTGGGCAGCCCAGGATGGCTCTGGGGGGAGGAGAGCCATGTCTCCTCGCTGGGGTCCCCATGCCCTTCTGCAGCTTCTCTCCTCCCCTGGCTGGAGGGATAACCCTTGGTGGGAGCACCTGCAGGGAACCCTCAGCATCCACCTTGGCTGCCTATCCTGGCCTTTCCAAAGTGACAGGGGTGCCACTGCTCCCCTCTTTGCTTTTGGGGGCTGCCATGCTCGTGTCCAGGGAAGTTGGCCACATGGCTGTGAATAAATAGAGCAGAAATAGAGCTGTTAACATGCCCGGCTGGAGAAAGTGAGTCTGCAGAACTGGGCTGAGCCCTTCCCAGCCAGAAAAAACGTAGAGAAAAGGTTTTTGATTTCCTTTGACATTTCAGAGTTGGCTTTTTTGGTATCACCAGTGTCTCCTCGATTCGGAGTGGGCCTTGCTTTGCTTTCTCTTTAGGAGCAGGAAAAAGCCCTGTCTCTTGGTTTTCTTCCCAAGTGCCCAGGACTGAGCTCTGACTTAGGGAGAGCCTCTTCAAACAACCTCCCAGTGTGGCATCCATGGACAACCTCTCACCACTTGCTCCCACAGCCGAGCTCTGCCACCGCCACCAGCCTGCCTGCTGGGCTGGGGCTGCCCCAGCCTGGGGAGGGACAGGCTGGACAAAACCCAAGGGACATAAGGAAAGCCTGGAGGTGCTGCTGGGGCTCTCTCCTGCCTCTCTGCAGGGCTGAAGCTTCACAGCAAGGCAGCTGCCAGGAGCTGCTGGAGGGGGTGCTGGCAGGCCACCCCCGCGTGGGGACACAGGGCCCCTCAGTGCCACCTCTCCGGGCAGCGGGCACAGCACAGAGCCGGGCCAGGTCCCACACCCGAGCAGAAAGCTCCAGCACGCTCCCAGCCCTGGCCATCCCGGCTGGCGAGCCTGGCCAGCGTGGCCCGCAGCAGCCCCGGAGCGGCGACACTCGGCACGGAGCTGTCCCGGTGTGACCCCCGCGCATCCCCGCGCAGCCCGGCTCGGCTGTACGGCAGCACCGCCTCGGCGTGGCCCTTGGTAGTTCACGCAAGAGGAATTTGCCGGCCTGGACACGTGTGAGGGAGGAAATGGGGTCTGGAGGGTGGGCAGGCAGCGGCAGGGCTGGCTCGGAGGAGCCAGACCCGGCACAAAGGAGGGACGCTGTCACCGAGCCCCTCGTTGGCCGCGTTGTTAGCACTCATCGGCTGCGTGAGGCACAGGGACAGATCCTCCCCCTGCGGGACACACACAGGGCGAGGCGCTGCTGGCACACACTGGCAGTCCCCCTTATCACCCCTGATTTACACCCCGGGTCGTAGAGGTGGCTGCACCAGATGGGACAGCTCCTGCTTTTGGGACTCGAGTTGTGGTTCGGCACATAGCCACAAAAATGAGGAGGATTCCCCCGGAAGCGGGAGCTCCAGCCACGGGGAAATCGGTGTGGTCCCACTGCCTGGTCCCTCCCAAGGTGGGGGAATTGGGATTTCCCCAGCTCTCCAGCCAAAATGCTTTGACTCCTTTTGAAGCTGAGAACTGAAATATTTCAAGACATCAAAAACTTTTGGCTGATGCAGATATTTATTTCTCTGCATCAGGAGGTGGGAAGTGATGAATTCAGCACAAATCTGCAACATTCAGTAACTTGCATCTGCAAACCCAAAGTCGTGTTTGTCACTGGCACACTGCAGAGTGTCCATCCATCCTGACTGCCCAGGTGTCTGGGTGCTGGACAGACAGCTGGGTAGATGCTGCCAGCCCAGAACAGACATGTGAAAGCCCTTTGCAAGGGACTCACCTGGCTGGGGATATCCCAAAATCCTCTCAGTAACACACTTGGCAGGTCTCCATGGCTGGTGATGCCTGGGGCTTCTTACCCAGTGCTTTACCAGGAGGGAAACTGAGGCCACTTCCCTGCTCTCAGCCTCCCAGTGACAGGCTGCTTGGAGGAGCTTTGCTGCCCCTGCCCTGGTGAGAGCATCCCCATGCTCCAGGGAAGGGGATGCTCAGGATGCAGCTGGCCTGTGGGAGAGGATGGGGACAGCGGGGAGATGGCGTGGCCTTGCTGGGCAGCAGGGACATGGGAATGTCACTGGACTCGTCCTCCTGTGGTCAGGTCAGGCCTTCCCAGAGAACCAGAAAATCCAGCCCTGGCTCCTAATGGGGCTCAGGTGGGGGATGTTGGGGAGCAGCCGAACCCCAGGCTGCGGCACCAGCCCTGGAGGAGGTGAGGGGAACATCTGTAGCTTGTCCTCATTTTTCCCCTGTGGCTGGCAATGATTGGGAAGCAGAGCAACTATTCATGTATTTGCCAAAACTTTTTTTTTGGGGTGGGGGATTGTGTGCAGCAAACAGGGCCAGGCTGGGATGGGGCAGCTTTTGGGAGAGGGGCAATACGAGAGGGGGTTTAGGAGCAGCTGTCCCCCTTTGGGAGAGGAATGAAGGCTTGGCCCTGACTCTGAGCAGCTTCCTGGCAGCTGCTGCAGAAAAGGGCTGAGGCTACAGGCAGTGAGGGGGCGAGGGTACAGCCCCCAGCTGCAGCACGGGTTGTGCTCGTAGCCAGGGTGCCTGGGAGGGTTAGAGGCTTCCCCCAAATACCACTGCCATTTGGCTGGAGCCAATGGGGCTGACTTCATCCTGCTGAAATGTATCATTACAGCCAGGCAGGGAATGTGCTGTGGGGTTTTGGGGGAGCTGGGTGTGGGGTGGAGCGTGCTGAGCACACAGAGCCTGGTTTCCTGCAGGATGAGGTCTCCCCTGCCTCCTGCATCGCTCTGTGGTTTGATGACAAGTTGAAGGGACACGCTGTGGGTACTGGTGAGGGGACCAGCACAAGCTCCTGCCCCAAAGGAGCCCTTGGAGGACCACGGCCAGGCTCAGGCCTGGGGAGGCAGCATCCTCCCCCCGTGTGGTGTGGCCCTTGCAGTCCTCCTCTGTGGGAAACCAGCCTTGTTTCAAAGCGTCTTTCCAAAGAAAATAACTTTTGGCAGCCCTTAGGCAATGGCAGGTCTCCGCTGACTGCTCCAGTGCTGGCATCTGTCATGGCTGTCACTGTCCTCACCCCGTTGTGTCCCCGCCAGCAAAAATCCACCTCCCTGTGCAGCAGTAGGGGACGGCCTGTGCAGCTTTGGCTTCTCCTTTGCAAGCCGGCTCCTGCGGCCGTTCCCCAGCGCCCTCCTTTGCCAGCTTCTCTTTTGGCCCTGGATGTTGGAAACTTGGGCTTTGGAGAGATCCCTGCCTGAGCGGTGCCGAGAAGGGGAGCAGCACAGAATCAGCCGGCGGTGCCCCAGCTCGGCTGGCAGCGGGCGGCCGTGGCCCGGGGGCTGTGAGCGCTGGGGTGCCCGCAGCTGGAACCCCGAGCGCGGTGCCCAGCATGCGGAGGAGGCTGCGACACCGCCGCCCCAGTGTCCCCAGGGCGGGAGGGACCCCGGCGGCGTCCCGGGAGGCTGCCAGCAGCAGAGGGCAGCAGGGCTCCGGCTGCCCGCGGCACCCAGGGCTGGCCCCGGNTTAAAAGGCGGCACCGGCGGGGCGGCGGAGGCACAGCGGGCTGGGGTAGGACGGGACCGCGTCGGACGCTGGGAGCTGCTCTCCCTTCAGGTAAGTTGGGCTCTGTCCGTGCCCGCCCGTGGGGTCCCGCTGGAGGGGCGCCGGGCTCTCGGGACGGCAGCGGCTGTGCTGGGCGGGGGCTCCCCCGGTAACCTCTCTACTCTCCCCAGGTGCAAAGATGGGGTGCTTCACCTTTATCAAGGTCATGATGATCCTCTTCAACCTGGCCATCTTCGTGAGTGCGCCCCGGGGGCTGGACTCTGCGAGAGGGGGTCCCGGGGATTCCCCGGAGCCGGGGGTGGGGTGGGTCGGGTCTGGCTGCGCTCTCCTGCCCCTCCGGACTCCTGTCTGTGGGCGATGGGGTGCAGAGTGTGGGCAGGTGGGTGCAGGTGGGGCTTGTAAAGCCCAGAGGGCTGTGCCGTGCTCTGGGGACAGAGGCTGTTGCATCAGCTGCCGCTGTCCCTCGCTGTGCTGAAGCTTGGCAAGGTGCTGATGCCCCAGGACAGCCCCCCCCTGCCTGGGGGCTCTGCCTCTGTAGGGGAGCAGCCCCCGTGTGTGACTGTGGCTTTGGGGCTCCTGGATGTCGGGAATTCAGAGCACAGGCAAGCTCTGCTCCCACCCTGGGCAAAGGGAGTAGAGCTCACAGGAGCTGCCCTGGCTCTGCAGGAGCCTCCTGGAAGGGGGTGTGGTGGGATACAGCCTTGGGAAGGAGGGGGTGCAGAGCCTCCCGGCTTGTTCTGCTGAAACGCTCCCTCTGTGAAGCTCCTGCCAGGATTTGAGTGTGGTGGGAAGGTCGAGTGGGCAGAGGGGAGGGCTGGCACAGACTGCAGGCAGCCCAGAGTTGATCTTGCCCAGGAGTACTTGACTGTTTGGGGTCAGGGGCTGCTCAGCTTCTCCTCTGGGTGGGCAGGCAGCCGCCCTGTATGTCCCTGTGGCAGTGTGATGGTGGCCAGTGCCTGCACTGGCCGTGTGGGATCGTGGGGAGCTGGTGGCACTGCTGGCACTGAAACCCCTCGGGCTGGGGAGGGGGCAGCTGTGACCCTGCCCAGGGGACGTGCTGCTGGTGGGATGTGTTTCAGGGTACTGACCCATCTGGCAGCGCCCTGAGCTGCCTGCAGTGCCACAAAGTCTTGCTTTGGTCTGGTGAAAAACTGCTGAGGGGAGAAACACCTGAGCCAGGGCCTTGCCTGGATGTCAAACCTCGTGCCTACCTGGAAGCTGACATTGCCTTTCTCCTCCCAGCTCAGTGGCGGGACCCTCCTGGGAGTTGGCATCTGGGTCAAAGTGGACGGAGAGTCATTCCTGAAAATATTTGGGACGCTGTCCACTAGCATCCTGCAGGTTGTGAATGTGGCCTATCTCCTCATTGTCATTGGTGCCATCCTGCTGGTGATTGGCTTCCTGGGGTGCTACGGTGCCCAGAAGGAGAGCAAATGTCTCCTGATGATGGTATGGACCTGACTGACCTCCTTATCAAGCCTCATTTGAGCTGGGTCTGTGGTGGGGAGACCTGGTGGGCAGATTTCTCTGTGGAGATGATCTCTTGGATGTTTCCATGTGGTGGCAGTCTGGGTGGCTCTTGGAAGGCAGTGCTGGACTCAGTCTGCCCCAGGAAAGGGTGAGAGGAGGCAGGAGGGTGTGCTGAGTTGGGGTCTCTCTCTTGGAGCGTGTCCAGAGCGCTCAGCCCCGTGCAGCTGGAGGGCTGGAGGACCCCAAGGTTGTGCTGCTCCTGCCAGGAGCAGAGCTGAAGGCAGGGAGGGCTGGAGCCCTGCAGAAGCAGATGAGTTCCAGGGGCCCCTGAGGATTCTGGCTGTCAGTTTGACCTCCCTCCCCTTGCTGTGTCCTAGTTCTTCTCAGTGGTGCTGATCATCTTCATTGCTGAAGTCGCTGCTGCCGTGGTGGCTCTGGTCTTCACAGGTCTTGTGAGTGCAATACCTGAGTCTTGGGTTGGGCTGATCTGGGGTGTGTCCTGCCCCTTGGGAAAACAGGAGCCAGGGCTGGCAGTGCTGCCCATGGGTGTGGTTGCTGAGCAGTGGTCAGTGCTGCAGGAGGAAGGGATGCTGCTCACTGCTGGCACCAGTGGGCAGGCTGGAGTGGCCTGAGGGTGGTGGGAACAGGGGTTCCTGTTGTATCATAACCCTCATATTTTTAGGACAACTTTTGCCCACTTCTTTCTGTCAAGCCCCTCAGTCCCTAACCAGCTTAGTCTTGACACCTCCCCACCTCTGAGGGTAGGAGCCACTGGGGGAGGAAGTCCCTATTGCCTCATGCTGAGCAAACTCAGCCCATTATTAGGCACCTGAGAAACCACCTGGGGAGAAAGGTGACTGCCTCATTAGGCACTGGAGAAGTCAACCACAGGGCAAACTCATTCCTGGCTCCCTCACTTAAGCCACCTATCAGATGACTCACTGGGCTTAAGTGACTTTGTGCCATAAAGCACTGGTTGGTGGGGAGGAGGAAAACTCTCTGTGGGTCAACTGGATATGGTGTGACTTCTGGTCATGCTGGGTCTTCTTGGTCTCCTCTCCATAGGCTGAGGGCAGTGTGGGGGTGCTCAGCTCTGTGGTGCTCCCCAGGACCTTCTCTGATGGTGTTTTTCTGCCCTCTCTTCCAGGCAGAGACGTTACTGACAGGTCTGGTGACCCCGCTCCTGAAGGAGAAGTATGGGGTGGATGACACATTCACAGAGATCTGGAATGTCACCATGACACAGGTGTGCTGAGCCCTGTGGGCTCACCTGTGGGTCTGGATCCTCCCAACACGGGCTTAGGTGGTGCATGTCTGGGTGGGACAGTGAGATGGCAGTGGGGACACATCACAGTCCTGGATGTGCTGAGCTGTCACCACCTCGATTTCCCAGGTTCCTGGGAACTACCTGCTTGGGACCTAGTGAGGTGAGAGCTGTCTGTGGTGGTGTGTGGGGTAAAACCCTGGTCCCAGGGTGGCTGCTGAGCAGCCCCCTGAAGCAGGGTTGAGCTGGGTGACCCCCTCCAGGAGCCAGTGGGGTCCAGATGGTGTCAGAGCCTGGAGGGAGGCCTGAAGGATGCTCTTCCCATCCCTTCCTCTCTCTCCCTCTTAGGTTCACTGCTGTGGTCTGAATAACTACACAGACTTCGACAACTCCTACTTCTATGAGACACACCAGGGCTACCCCAGGCAGTGCTGTGACATGGAGGACACCTGCAACAGCACGGTGGCTGCAGAAATGGCTGTCCAGGTACAGGGGTGCTGCTGGCAGAGCCTGACTTGGGGTGTGCCTGGGCACAGCAGGGAGACCTCTCCTGCAGCTCCAGCCCCAGCTCTGCACGTGGTGGTCCCGTGGGATTTAAATTCTGGGGGGAGGCTGTGGAGGCCTTGGCTTGGCCCTGGTAGAAACAAGTAAAGCTGTTATGTTGTTCTGGTCCTAAAGGGAAGAGGGTGGTGTGCCTGGTGCTGGGCATGAACCCAGGCACCACTCTGCCTTTTTGGGTGATTTCCCTGCTTCTTCCCTTCCCTTCCTCGCTCCCCAGCCAATATTTGGTCTGAGAAGTGGCTGAGTTGCCCCTGAAGCCTCAGACCTTCTCCAAGGCTGTGTGCTCTGGATGGGAGAAGCAGTACCTCCCTTTCTGGGGGATGCTGTGCCCTGGCAGCTGGGCCAGTATCGCCACCTCCTGCCACCCTCACCCGCGTGGTTGCCTCGTGCAGGGCTGTTTCAAACAGATCTTGGAAGAAATCAGGACCAACGCGGGGGTGGCGGGGGGCGTGGCAGCCGGCATCGCTGCCCTGGAGGTGAGTGCTGAGCTCGGCTCTGCTGCCTCCCCCCGGGCCCGGAGTGGGGCTGGGGCAGCTCCACGGAGCACCTGCAGCTCCAGGCTACTGAGCCTCCTTCCCTGGGCACATCCAGCCCCTCCCCTGGGGTGCTGTGACCCAGACCCGTGCAGGGAAGGGAGGGAGGCTGCACATTCAAGGCTGATTTGCTCCTTGCCACCCCCAGATCGCAGCCATGGCAGTTTCCATGTACCTGTACTGTCGGCTGGATGAGAAGTGACCCCCCTGAGGCAGGAAGATGACCTGCCACCCCCCATGCTGGGGTGCATCCGTGGCGTGCCATGCTCTCAGGGGGACCCCATCCCTCCTTGGGTCTGATGCTCTCCTGTGCACTGTGATTTGTAGCTGTATTTTGATCTACTGAGCTGGGATCTGTAGAGTTTGTGTATATTTTTGTACTGATACTGCATACAGAGCCTGTACATAGAGATTTGGGGTGGTTTTTGATTGGTGGGGGGTGTTGGGAGAAGCTGCTTGGTCTGTCTGGCTGATGCCAGCAGGAGGGAAAGCAGCACAGGGGCTGTTCAGGGCTGCTGATCTGGCAATGGCACTGTGATGCCTTGGTGCCCCCCTGCAGGTGGGTGCTGTGCTACTGTCACACTGTCCCCACTGTGTCCCCCTGCATCACTTTGAGGGGGTAACTCCATCCTCACTGGGGATGTATCTACTCCTGCAGCTGTTTTCTGCCAGCCCTGGCCTTGTTGCCAGGTGGTCCCCTGAAAGAGGGGCTGGCTGAGTGCTGGCTGTCTCTGCCCCTTCCCTGGCATGGAGACAGCCCTGGCTCTGCAGGGGCTACCCTGTACCCCATTTTGTGCCTGAGCCCCTCTCCCTGCTGTAAAGAAATGCAAATAAATTTTTCATCTTGGATACAAATTATTTTCTGGAGTTGATCTTGCTGCTGCCTTTAATAAACACCCTCTCTTGGGGTGGGGGCTGCATTGCCTCCCTCCCCCCTTCCCTGTCCTTGCAGGCAGCACAGCCCTGCCCACAGCCTCCCTGCCCTCCTTGCCTGTGGCTCCTCACCTGTTCAGGTGCTTGGAAACAGAGCAGCCTCGTGTTTACACAACAGCCAGGGTGCGGGGGGGCACCACCCTTACAGCCCCTGCCCTCTGCAGCAGCTCACAACACCCAGCCAGGGGCTGAGCAACAGCTTGGCCTGGAAGGCAGGGCTGGCTGGGGGGTTCCTGCATCCCCACGAGCTGCAGGAACCCGGAATGGGGTGAGGGAGAGGGGTGGATCCTGCCCCCCCCACCTCTGAACATCTCCACTCTCCCACTTGGCCTGTGTCTGATGCACCTGCCCCTCTGTGTGTGGGGGGATGTGGGAGATATGGGTGGGCTTGGGGGGTTTCCAGACACCCTCTTTGCCCCCTGCTACTCCCTCTCTGCTCTTGAGGATCCACTCACTCTGCCTCAGTTTCTCCATTGCAGAAGCACAGCCAGGGTGGCTGCTGCCAAGGGCTCCTTCACCCTGCTTTTGCCATGGCTGTGGGGCAGGGGTGGTGAAGGCTGGGGGTGGTGGCAGGAGGCCAGAATGCAAACAGCTTCCCCAGCTCTGCCTCTCTCTGTGCCTGCTGGGGCACTCCCTGCCCGGTACGAGGCTGCACCGAGGCACTGCCGTGCTCTGGCAGCTCCCTGGTGCCATCCAGTACCTGCCACACGGGCAGGAGCAGCAGGGAACAGGGAGCCAGGCATGGGCACCCCCTCCCCACACCGGGTTACTGAGCCCTGGGGACACAGCGTTTGGCCCTGCCCCATGGCAAGGTGTGGGGGAAGCTGCCAGAAAACAGCCTTGTCCTTCCCAGACAGGTGAATAAATGGGTCCCAGTTCCACCATAAACTGGTATCACCTCATGGGTGGCATCAGGGCTTTTATGCCTCTTTTCCCTCTCCAAGGATGCAGGAGCTGCCAGGAAGCCATTCCTGGAGGTTTTATGGTGCCCAGGAGCTTGTTGGCACAGATCTGGGCACACCTGGCCGTGTCCTCTTCTGCCCCCTGTTTTTGGGATGCCTTGCAGAGCTGGCTCCTGGCACAAACCCTCTCACCATCACCCCTGTGGGGCAGAGCAGGCTCAGGGGCGAAACTGCTGCTTTCCACCTTTGCAACTCCTCCTAGCCATGGGGTTTCCATGGGTCAGGACAGGCTCTTTCTGTGGCACCGAGTTTTGTAAATAACCCTGCAACCACTGGCTTGGTTCCTCCCCTCCACCTGCTGGGAAAACTTGAAGGACCAGTTTCTCCTCGCGGATGCAATTCCTCCCCTCCCGGTTGCCCTTCGCGGCTCTTGGCCGCCCTGGCAGCCAAAATCAGAGCAGTGGGGGGGCAAACTGGGCTGGCACAGCCTCCCTGTGCTCCCACTGGGCCCCTGCCCCCCACTTCCACTGCCCAAGCACTGCCACAGCCTTTGGGCTCTCCAAGGAGATCCCGTTCCAGCTGCTTCTCCACAAGCCCCGTGGCACATCCCAGCCCACCACCCACCCCCACCAGCTCATGTGGGTGCCACCAGGCACCTCTGCACCCTCGGAACTGCCCATTTCTCACAGACTGGCACTCTGGGGCAATCAGAAACTGAGAGCACAAGGCCGAAAGGTCCCTGAGGGCTTCTGGTGGCAAACAGAAAGTTCCTTATTGCCCCCGGCAGATGCACGAGATGGCACATCTGGGTGTGTGCCAAAGTGGGGGTTCTTCTTTTCCACCTGGGATACAGAGAGGGGGAAGGCAGGAGGGCAAAGTCTCCCTGCAGGGACGTTAAGCAAGCAGACAGTGTCAAGAGGGGAGCGGCACAGAGACCAAAATTCCTGGAGATTTGCAGGGTGCACTCCCCACCGGCATCACCGGCCCCAGGGCACAGCAGGCGAAACCCTGTGTGGTGCAGGCGCCTGTGCTGGCAGGGAGTGGGCAGTGATCGGTAATTTAGGAAAGGAGCCGCCCCCTCCTTCCTGGGAATTAGCATCGATGGGAACAGGTACATGAAAAGAAGGAGGAGCTGCACCTCTTTGTGCTAATAAAGGGGGTAATAAGAAGCAAAAGCAAACTCATCCAGCATCAGCTGCCCAAGGAGTGCCTGCTGTGGGGAGTTTCCCCTGCCTGCTGTAAAAGCTGGGACAGGATGTTCCCAGACTGGGGAGATGAGGATATCCTTGAAGGGCGCAGGCTGGTCCAGGGGAAGAAGTGAGGCAATGGACGCTTTCCCTGGCACTGACTGCCTGCCTGACTCCCCTTCTCTTCCTCAGGGATAAACCATCCTGAGTGCCAGCCTAACCCCAGCAGTGCTTCCTAGGCAGCTCCCTGCCCTAATTATTTACTTGGGATCCCAGAGGAGACGATGCAAGGGCTATTCAGAAGGCAGCAGGCAGGGGCTGACATTGAACCTGGCGCGTTAATCATTAATGCTGCACGGGCAGGCACGGCACAATAACCATCACAGCAATCCTGGGTACCCAGTTGAAGATTAATTTGCCACCTACCTTAAATGTGGGCACAGGAGGTGGCAGCCCTGTGTCTGCAGGCACAGCAGGGAACAGGGACAGGAATGGGCTGGTGCAGGGAAAGGACCCCCCTGAAAGCTGGGAACAAGGGGAGAAGCCAAGCAGAGTCCCTTCCTGGGAGCAGTTTGGGCACCTTGGCATTTATGACTTTTTATTAATAAATTCTTTTAGCATTTATGACTTTTTATGAAGGCAGAGGGTGCTGAAAATTTAGGATCAGTTCCCTGGGCTGGGATGCAAGTGGCTGGGCACACAGCACCACTGACTCCCTCCCATGCAGGGAAGGAGATGGGGCCAGCACAGAGCATCCTTCTACTGCTGAGATCTCTCCATTCAAGAGGACTGGGTGTGTTATCCCAGAGGACTCCGGCTGGAAGATGCTTCCCTCCATCTGTGGGGCACAGAGGAACCCACGTGCCATGGGAAGGGTCAGCCTGGACCTTGTCTCCCACATACCAGCCCGTCATCGGAGCACAGGGACTTCCTGCTTCCTCGCACAGAGATCTCCAACAAAAAACTATGATGCATAAAAATAAACACCACCGGAAACTATGCAAAATTCCCCACCCCCCACAAGCTCTGGAAAGGTCAAGTTTCATGCCAACGCTATTTTGCTTTTGTTTAATTATCAGCCAGCTCCTGGGAGGTGGAGCAGCCCGGACAGGTTCTCCTTTGTAGGGCTGCACAAAGCCAGGGAGGCCGGGCTGGGGGATGCAGGGGCTGGGTGAGACCTGCAGCTCGGGCAGACCTGCAGCTCGGGCAGCACTGCAGCTCGGGCAGACCTGCAGCTCGGACAGCACTGCAGCTCGGGCAGACCTGCAGCTCGGGCAGCACTGCAGCTCAGACAGACCTGCAGCTCGGGCAGCACTGCAGCTCGGGCAGACCTGCAGCTCGGGCAGCACTGTAGCTCGGGCAGCACGTGCTGCAGCTGCTGCCGCACGGGGCTCGGCTGGGGCAGGGGAGGGGACAGTTGCCCGGCCAGCTCCTGGGACAGCCGGGAATGCTCCAGCACCAGCAGGATGCACCGGGAAGTGAGCGAGACCCCCAAAAAGGGCGGGATGGTGAGCGACCCGGCTCATCTAACAAGTGCCCCGGGGACTTGGGAAATGAACCCTGGCATCACCAGCACCTGGGGGTGATGAGCCGAGGCTCTCCAGCAGCCTCCACAGGTTCTCCCCTTCAAGGGGTTAACCTGCTGCTACTGTCATCCCTCTGTTCCAGGAGGGGAGGCTCCTATCAACGCGGCGGTTTGCACACACTGGCTCCCTGAGGTGGCCACCACACGGAGGGTGTCAGAGCTGAGCACGCATCGCTCTGCAGGGCTCTGCCCTCTCACCCAAGCTGCCCTGGCAGAGACTTGGCTCGGCAGGAGACAGATGTGGAGGCTACCAGGAGGTGAGAGCCCCTCACCAAAGCCCTGGGACTATGTAAAAAAACTTCTGCTTAAGGGGGTGCCCTGCAGAAAGCTGTGCTTGGTCCTGGGGAAGGGCTGTCAGCCCAGCCTGGCTGCAGGGGTCAGGCAGGGGAGCAGGAGGCAGCTGGTCCATGCTGGTGGCTGACACTCTCCCCCTACCACTTTATTTCAGTCCTGTTGTCTTTGCCCCAGAAATGGGTGCATGTCCCAGGCTGGATGCAAACCCACCCCTCCCAGGGTTCCTGGGGGGTCATTTGGAGAGGTCAAGAGGGTGACAAGGCTGTAGTTCTCAGGACACAGCAGCTGGTGGTGCCAGGAGGAAGACGGGGACAAGTCACCAGGCAGTTAGTCAGAGTTTCCATCAGGTGCTGAACTGAAGATAAAAGTGATAAAGCTTGAGAAGGAAACAGCTCGTAAACCTGAGCCAGCCCTGCTGGCACTGCATGGCACCACAGAGGACCTCTGCTGGCACAGGCCTGGGGCCACCCCTAGCCCACGGCCAGGCCTGTGCAGCCCTGGGCAGAGCAAGACACCAGAGGACAGGGGTCTGCCCTTTGTAGGCAGGACCCCAGAGCCAGGGACCCCAGCCCTGTACCCTGCACAGGGCCAGCTATGAAACACACGAGGCTCAACAGCTTTGCAATGTTTACTCTTGAAAAAATAATTCAATTCAGAAAGCGTCAAACCCTGGTGATGCCACATACCCAGCCCTGCCATGGCTGCCACTCCTGAGCCTTGCTGGGGGGACGGGGAGGGATGGAGAACAGCACCCTGTGGGCCTGGCCTGGCGTGTGGAGAAGGGGGAGCCTGAAGCCCACAGCTGAGTCCTGCTGTCACTGAGAGCAGGGAGCCACAGAGCCCTGTTTGGCAGGGGAGGAGAGGGGAACTCATGTTTAGCCATCCCCTATCCCTGGGACCACCTTCCCCAGCCCCAAGAGGAGCTGGGAAGAAGCCAAGCCCGAGCCCTACCCAGAAGGGCAGGAAGATGCATTTAGTTTCAAGGGGAAGAGAAACTGAGCCTTGGGAACAGAGGTGCCAAGGAAGGGCAATGGAGAGACATTTGGAAGTTCTTCCAAAGCAGGGCATGGGGAGCAAACTCCTTTTCCTCAGAAAGAAGTCAAGTCCCTTTTCCATCCTTGTAAAAGACCTGTTTTACAGGGCTAGCACAGGGGCCACCTGCCCACTGGCTGCCCCAGCAGAGTCCCAGGGAAGGGCAGCACTGGGGGTGTCTGGGGAGGCAGGGCTGAGCCCCAGCCCAGTACTGCAGCCTCAAGGGTGCCACTCTGCTCTTGCTCCCCTCCTGCATCCATGCCACCCCACCCCTGCTGCTGGGGCAGGCATGCAAGGGACTGTGAGGGTCAGAGTCCCTGCAGTCAGGCCAGAGCCGTGCTGCATCCACACTGGGATCATCCTGGCCAAGAGGAGTTCCCAAGTTTTCATTCCTATTCTGGGCAAGGGAGAAAAGCAGGGAACAGAGGGTGGAGTCAGGGGGGGCAAGAGACAAACCTCCCATGACTGCACCTGTGCAGGCTGGGGGCTGCCAGCTCTCCATGCTGCTTCCTGTTATCTGCCCCTTCCCAGGAGCAATAAATAAATAAGTTAGTGTAGTGTAGACCCCGACGCTCAGTTCACAGTGAGAAATGAAGGGAAGAGCCCCTTTACCTCAGGGAAAGGGCTGAGCAGCAACTCCTTCTCCCAAAGGCAAGCCAGAGCACTGCACCCCTGCCCGAGGCCAGGGGATGGGCAGAGAATGGATCTCTTGCTGCACGGATGAGAGGAGGAGCTGTGCTGAGCACGGGGACCAGGACTGCCCCCCGAGGAGCAGGGACATTAGTACCAAATGGCTGGGGATGGGAGGGGGCCCTGGGATCCTTCCTAAGGCACAGAACCCCCTCCCTGCCCCTCTGCATGAGGGGTGTACCACAGTGGGAGGGCCAGGCTGCCCACCACAGACCAGCTCATAGCTTCCCTGCCAGCAACTTACCACAGTAAGGGTGGGAATTCAGGAGAAGAAACTCCCTCTGCCTTCAGCAAAAGCAGGGGATACCAGGGCAGGGAGGATGGAGAGGCAGGGTACAGTACCACAGGCAGGGACCATAGTGCAGCATCTCTTGCTCCAGGTGACCCTGGCCCACCCAGTCCCTGCAGCCAGGGGATGATGCCTGCTGGCTGCTCCCTTCTCACTCTGCAAGGCACTTTCACCCCCTCTCCCACGCCCCAGGGGCAGGGCTGCTCCCACAGAGCAGGTGGGTGAGGACAGTCTGAGCCAGAGCACACGGCCTGGTTCACTTCCACCTGCCATCACCTCCAGCTTCCAGAACTGACTGCCCTCGTGCTGGGTGTGGGGTGTCCCCCCGTGTCTGCAGCACGTCCAGCTCCTCTCCAGCAGTCCCTTTTCTGTGAGCTGGGCTGCACCAGTGCCTGCAGCCCACGCAGCAAAGCCAGCCTGCAGGAAGATGTCCAACCCAGCACACAGCCTTCAAGGTGCATCCATCGTGCAGGTAACAGCAGAGAAGCTGGAATATCCCCTCTTCAGCACTGTGTTCACCATGGGGCACAAAGCCAGCAGGCAAGAGTTAATAAATAACACCCAGCTGGCAGGCTGCAGCACTTCCACCATGCTGCCTTCTCAGGACTTCAGGGCCAAAAAGGGAGAGCAGAGGTGTTTTTTGAGGCCCCCTCTAGGCTCCAGTTGAGCATCTCCTTCCTCCAGCCTTGCCCAGCCAGGGGGCAAAAGGAGCAGCGTTAGTAGAGTGTCTGTGTTAAAAAAAACCAAGTTCCTGGGATTGGGGTGGCATATCTACAGGGAAGGACCCTGTCCTGTGCAAGGGAAAGGGAGACCACAACAGGGGGCTGGAGGGAGCCCAGCATCTGCTTCTGCAGCCCAAAACAGGAGTCTGTATCCAGTCACCAGCCTCCGAGAGCTGCTGCCAACTCTGTCTCTGCACCGTGGGGGTCTCTGTGCTCCCCTGGTCCCCTTTGCTTCCAGGTGCCAGCCTCACGTCTGCTCTGCTGCTGCCACCGCTGGCACTGCCACCGCCCCCTCCTCCTTGGCAGGGGGCTCCATGTAGATCGGTGTCACCGACGAGGGCTTCTTGGACCTGCAGGTGAGGGGCTGGATGGAGCAGGCATAGCTGTGGGTCCCCTCATGACCCCAGTTTCCAACAGCACTGCCTGGCACGATCTCCTTCCCACTGGGACATCCTCCAGCCCTGGGAATGTATCCCGTCCCCCCTTCCACCACACTGGTTAAGGAGTGAAGCTGGTATCCCCGAGGACTGGGGTGGGACAGAAGTGGATGGTGGTGTGTGCCAGGCAGGGGACAGTGCCATAAGGATGGAGCACTACTCAGCCCTTTGTGTCCCTGATACTCACGAGTAGGGGGAGGCAGGGACCCCCACCACAAGGAAATGGTTTTTCTTGCGGAAGAGCCGCCACAGCCCCTTGTGGTTCCCGCGGACGTCCAGGTCCCAGATGTGGAGGCACTAGGGTGGTGAGGAGGGAGGAAAAGGAATCAGAGCCTGGGGATGGACACCAGGGCCAGGTGTCCCCTGGCATGGGAAGAAGCACAACCCCTGCCCTCACTGAGACACAGCAGAGGGGGCTGTACCCCAAAACTGGGGTGGCACAGGACTGCATCCCTCCAGCCACACCAAGAGCTTCAGGGTCACCCAGGGACAGCAAGAACCCATTTGGTGAGCTGTGCCAATGCCAAGGGAAAGCCCAAGAACAACAGCCAGGTGTTTCCCAGCAATGCAGAGACCAGAGCAGGGCTGAGGACAGGCCATGTCAGAGCCCTCACCTTGGCAAGTTGAGTCCAGGTGGTGAAATCTGCTTCTTGCTCCATCCTGATGAACATGACGTAGATCCTGCCCTCAGTGTCGGGCACGAAGGAGTCCTCACAGGGGTTCTTGCTGTGGTCCAAGACCTCAGCCTCACTGTGGAAACAGAAGAAGGAGTGAGAGGGGACCCCACCTTCTCCCTATTCCCACTTCAGACATGCAAGACCTGGCTGGGGCCACCAGGGCCACCTCCACCCTTCCTTCTGTTCTGGTTGGTTCACCCAGTGTGTCTTGTGGTCCTCCCACCTTCCAGCAGGCACTCACCCCAGGAGCCGATGAATTTCAGTCTCATAGTTATCCTTCCTCAAGCTGTAGGAGGAGGAGAGAACACGGAGATCAGGGCAGAGTCAGATAGTTTGATCCAAATTTAAGACTGCTCCAGTGTAACACTAAGGGCAGCTGGAACCAATAAATGGAGAGCAGGGACTGCCACACATTCTTGAGATGTGGCAGCAAAACCACAACCCTTGAACATGTCCACCTGGAGCACAGGGTAGCCAAACCTAACCCTGCAAAAACCACTGCCAGGACTCCCCAGCAGAGGCCAGTGTGCTGATGCAGGAGATTAAGGCCATTCCAGATGGGACATGACTCCAGCACAAGGAGACAAGGGTCAGACTAAACAACTCTTTCATCAAGAACTCACTGTGACCAGCACTCACCTCTCCACATTTTTAAGCTGGACATTTGGAACTGTGTTGAACTTGTGCTTCTTGAAATAGGCTTCCTGGGAGGAAGAGAGAGCGTAGGGAAGGAAAACCAGGTTTGATCAGGGTCAGCAATATCTGGAGAGGACCTCAAGCATCCCCACTACTTGTGGAGGTGCCTGAGTCAGAGCTCAGCACCAGGACAGGGCCTGGGGGCTGCTGCAGGAGGTCACTCACGTGGAAGTAGCCGTTCATGTTGAGCCCCACGATGCCGAAGTGGTAGGAGCGCGAGATGTCCGGGATGATGCACTCCCGGCCCTTCCGCTGCTCAGGCATCCGCATCCACATGTCCCAGTCCCAGAGCTGGGGAGGGGAAACTGCTACTCACACCCAACTCTGGGGACAGGCTTTAGTGGTGTGGCCAGCCAGGGACCTTTCTGGGTGCCCACACCAGGTCTAGCCCCTTTGGCCCCAGCTCTGTGGATGGTTATGTGCCTCCTCAAGTCACTGCCTGTCCCAAATCCATTCTGCTTGGGCATCATTCCCAGTATAAGCACAGGGATAGCCCCTCCAGGAGCTGTACACCCAGGGACTGGCTGAAGATCAGGGACTGATGGTGGGCAGAGAAGGGGGTGTAGAAGAAAGGGTCATTCCAAGGTACTCACCTTCTCAGGGGTTGGCCACTTTGGCTCCAGCTCATCCTTGTACAGGCTCTTCCGGAGCACCCATCCCAGGCCTGGCATGGTTTCCACACGGTACAGGAGTGATGGGTCCTCAGCTGTGTGCTCATAGCCCTGCAACGTTATGGGGAGTGCTCAGCACCCTGAATGCACCTGTCCCCCACCAAAAAAAGGGAGGCATCGTGCTCCACTGAGCTTCTCATTAGGTAAAGAGAGGAACAGCCACTGGGAAGCACATGGCAGGGACAGGAAGGCGATTTGCAGGGGCACTTCTGAAGAGTCCAGGGCTGGGGAGACAGACCCACTTAGGATGACAGTGGGGACACACATCCTGCTTTAAAGATGGAACCTGGACCCAGTCTGACATGGACACAACACAGGGCAGAGGGGGCCCCGCTCCACCGTCCTTCCCTGACCCACCTGGTCATTCCAAGCAGAGATGCAGTACAGGCTCTCATCCTCCTCCAGAAGGTGTATTGACTGGCTCAGAAAGCTGAGGAAAGAGTTGACCTGTGTCAAACACCCTTCTACCATGCAAACCAAGGCAAACCCTCCACAAAGACATCAGCCACCCCCAACTGCTGGAACCGCTTATCCCAATTTTCGGCCTGAGATAGCTGATGCTGGTGGGAGACCAGGGGAGGAGCACCCAAACAAGCTAAGCTGCATCTCACCATGGGGAAAGGACAGCATTGTCTCCTGCCCATCAGTCTCTTCTCCTTAAGAAGAAACAGGAGCCTCATTAGACACGGTCCCTGTCCTCTGGCTATGGGGCAGCTCCAACCATGTGAATGGATCAGTGTCCCCAAAAAGCCAAACAGGAAGAGATCCCCAACCCTGAAGTCACCCTGCACTGATTGCCAGGACAGTGGCCTCAGACTCTGAAGACAGAGCTCAGTTATGGCTTTTGCCTGGGGTCTGCTCAGCCTCAGATAAGTGAGCTACAGCTGGAGGGATCTGGCCTCTCCTGAGCATCCAGAGCGCTTCCAGGAAATTACCCCACACAGGAACCCCCAACTTTACCTGAAGAAGTCAACAGAAATGTCAAGATCTTCCTCCAGAACCACAGCAAATTTAGCATCCTGTAGGGCAAGGAGAACATCAGAAGGATGGAGATGAACAGGACAGAGCAGAGACACAAGCAGTGTGCTGTGTCTGTGCAGTTCCTTGCCCTGGAGGACTGATCCCAGCTCCTGTGGGACAGGGATCACAAATACCAGGGGAAGGCTCTGCTGTAGCAGTCTCACTCACCGGGAACAGGTTGAAGGTTGCAGTCAGACTGGCTTTGTAGTGCTACAAGACAAGACAATCATTGTCTGTGTTAGCATCAACCTGGCACAGATCTGGGGCTAAGCCTGCCTCCCTCAAATGCTATTCCAGGTTCCTGGAAATAACTGTCCCAGGATTTGAAAGCTCTCTCACCTGGGAAACTCTGGCATTTTTAATGCTGATGGGAGTGTGCTGTATTCCTGAGAGGCCAAACAGCTCCACGACATCCATTGGCTCCTGCAATGGAAAAGTACAAAGCTCATCAAATGTGTGGGTCATTCTCCTCTCTCCTGCCAGTGTCAGCTCCCCAGGACAGCAGGAACATTCCCTGCACGTGGCTGTCTTCTTGGAGACTACTGAGGCTCAATATAGACCCTGCAGCACAGAACTTGCCAAACCCTTGTGGCCCTTCAGCCCTCCAGTATCACCATGACTTTGTTAGTCCTTTTTGCAGACCTAGAGTTGTATCCAAGAATATCTGGGAGGTCCTGATTCCCAGCCCCCCACAGACAGTCCAGAAAGCAAACAGTCCCTGGTATAGCCAGAACCTCCTAATAGCTGCTTAATGGCAAGAGCACAATCAACTCAATTTTCTCTCACAGTTGCCAAGAAAAGGACCTTTCTGACCAAGGACAGGGGTCAGAAGTAATCCAAATTTGGGCTGAAGTATCTCTGCCCCAAGAAGGAGCCTTCCAAGGCCTTCTCCATCCCATTGTACCAACCCAGGAGCTCCCATTGTATCAACCTTCCCCCTTTCCCAGGTATCCACCATGGCAGCTCGAGCATCCAGGCTGCCCCCTCGTAGCTAAGGGATGCTGCTCCAGTTGCCATGGCAATGGATGCTGCTATCTTTAACTGCTCTGATGTGGTGCAGCAATAACCTGCATAAACAAGGAGCTCCCCCAGCCCCACAGTGTGGCAGTGGTGGGAGAGACCTGCAAGGGAACAACTGTCTCCATCCCAAGGCAACCAGGCAGTACCTCACTGGATGCTGCAGAGATGAGGCCTAGCAAGCTCCTGAGATCTACTAAGATCCCACATGCCTGCCCCAGAGTACATTCCACTGCCAGAGACATGGCTTTCAGTGGCACTCTCCAGGGTTGAGTGAGAGGAAGGTCTCTGCCTATAAAGGGCCAGTTCTCCTCCATCTGGCCCCAGCTTTCATGAACCCCAAGCTTTGAGCCTTGGGAAAACAGTTTTGTGTCTCTTCACCATGCAAAACCAATGGAGCTGCACAGGCATGGCTGGACTGGTCTGTTCCTCTCCATGTGAAGCAGCTGGACAGGTGGTACACCCAGAGCCTGCTCAAGGGGCTGGCCATGCTCATCAAGTGAGAAAAGGGACGGGGAGAGCCCAGCATGACCACCACGTGCCATTCCTGCACACCAACCCCCTCCTGACATGGGGATGTCAGTCCTGGGCTTTGGGGAAGGCCAAGGCAGCTTTATCCACACCCATGGCTTGGCTAACTTTGTGTAGGAGCAAGTGAGGAGCAGCGTGACACACAGCAGGAGGAAGGTGACGAGGCTCTCAACTTGCCACCCTCCAAGGACTGGGCCACCACTGGGAGCACAGAGCTGGCCACAGGGATCTCTGGCAATGCTCTCACCTCGTAGTAGCCATCGATGAAGACTGTGATCATCTGTGGATTGACGCCCTGAGCCGACAGCAAGGAACGCAGCATCCTGCGGGGAGACGGAGGGGCCTGAGCGCAGCACAGCCCCGGTGGGCACAGGCCCTTCAGCACAGGGGGTGGATCCCTTGGATGGGGCAAAGTCTGCACCATCAGGGAACAGGACCTACCTACGCCCTCCTTTCCCCGCCCCCAAGGTCTACCCTTGGTGCTCATGCAACCCCAGGAGGAGGCTGGATCCTGCCAGCAGGAGAAAGGGAAGGGCCTGGGCCATGCCTGGTCTTGTGGCACGGAGCAGAGGAGCTGTGCCCTCTGGGAGTGCTTACCTGTACAGGTAGTTGGGGCGGTTCCCTGCAATGACAGCTACTGGCACATCAAAGACTTTATTGTCTTTGAGCTGGAAGAGAACAATGTGTGTGAGTGGGGGTGGGAGAGGCCACGCAAACCAAAATTATTCTACGTCACTGAGAGCAGGATCCAAGGGGTAGGGACCCACTATTGAAACAGCAGAGCTGCATAGTCCTACCTATGGTTGGCTCAGGGCCACACCAACCCACCAGGATGCCCTCAGCACGACTGAAAACCCTACTAACTTCCCTTCTTCACCTCACCTCTGACCCAGCTCCAAAATCCCAGTTTGCATCCACTCAGAGACCTGTGTCTGAACCCTTCAGCACCATGCCAAGGACAGCCCAAAAGTTGCAACAGCTGCTCTGTCTGTAGATATTCAGGCTCTGCTGCTTATGCTGATATCCCTAGAATAGGGTAACTATTCCTGGCAACTCAGAGCAAAGGAATTTCCCTGCCCCCAGGTATTCACCCCACCTTTGCTGGGGCTAAGGGCTTGCCCAGGGGCAGTTTGCATCACTCAGCTAGTGCTTAAGGACAGTGCTCTGCATCAGCTGCAAAACACACCTGGTCCAGCCCAGCCCTCCCTCCTGGAGCCTTCCTGAACACTCAGCCCCTGAACTCACGGGGTCAGGGTTGAACTCGATGGGTGTGGGGTCCTTGCAGCTGCAGACGCTGCCGTACCCTTCCACTTTGCTGCAGAACCTCTTGCGGCGCCGGTTCAGCTCCGTGTCGGGCCAATGGCACTCAGCATCTGCAGGCACCAAGGGGGGAAACACACCTGTCACCCTCACAGACTCACCTGGGGTGCTCCAGGCTGGGAAACCACACACATGGCTCTCCCTGGGCTCAGCCAGAAAGCCACTTCTTGGCAGTGAACAAGCAACACTTTGGATGCCAGATACAAGCCCAGGAGCCATTCAGAGCCCAGCCCCATCTCTGGCCTCTCTGAGCAGCAGCGGGTTGTTCAAGGCAAACAGTCAGAAAACAGACCTGACCAGGTCTGGTTTGGAGAGGTGACAACTGGCCATGTTCCCTCTTCTCCATCCTCACCTTTCTCAACAAACATGGCTGGAATTGCCATGGAAGTAGGAAGAAAGGCAGCTAAGCCAATTTTAAAAGTTACCATCATCATCTCAAAAAGCCTTAAATGGCTTTGACTTAAAACCAGGCAGCAGGGAGACATCTCCCAGAGACACCACAGAGCAGACTGTACTTCTTACCTTCCACAGATGTCAAGTGAACTTCTGTCTTCAGCAGAACAGGGTCACCCCACGTTGAGAGTGCAGGTGACTTGGCGTGCTTCTCCCCATACACTTCTCCTGGAGCAGGAACACAGGGTCAGGACTGCCTGGAAGGGCCAGCCCCACTTTGTCAAGGCATGACCAGGGCCTGTCAGCCTGGGGGACAGCTTGGCACCTTTTCCCACTGGCCTCTGGCAAACTGCTGAAGGAACATGCTCTGCCTCCATACCCCCAGGTATATCCTCCTCACCCCCAGGAATGGAGCTGCCATTCTCTGGGACTTGCTCCCTGCTCATAAAGCTTGGGGATGGGCTGGGTTTCTCTTCACCCGGCTTCTCCCAAAGAAAGGAGCCACAAAGCCTGTGCAAGACTCACCCCCCTTCTTCCCCACAAATGTCCACATGTCTCTCCAGCTCAGGAATGGTGCAACTTGGCTCCCCAGGCTTTTCAGGACATTCTTGGCTGTCTCCTTGAGGTGAAAGGAGCCTTCGTCCTGCAACAAAACACAACCCTGCAGCTGAGGTCTGGCTCCTGACAGGGAAAAGTCTCCCATCAATACCAAAGAGGTACAGGGCCCACTCCTACCCTTGAACCAGTTGAGCCAGAAACCCTCAGGGTCTCTGTTCCACTAAAGCTGTTGGTGGCTTCATAATGACTCACAGGCAGGTCAGAGGAATCATGAACTCCTGTTTCCTTGAGACCAAATTGTTCTCAAGCAGGGCCATGTGTTAAGCAACACTTCACACAGCTAAACACAAAAACCTTGAAGCAGAACAGTGCTGTTTGCACAGCAGCCCAAACCTATCACAGTCCACAGGGCCCCTGTAAAGCCTGGAACTGGGAGCAAGAAGGATCCCACCACATCCTTCTATTTCCTCACATCCATTCTCCCCCTAACCCCTTGTCTATTGCTGTGGGCTCTGACACATCTGCCTTTTGCTCTCCTGCTTTGCTGGACACAGCAGTACCTGCAGCAAGAAGAGAGAGCAAGAGGACAAGGGAGGTGATCCAGACAGGGAGCCACAGCTCCATGGGGATGTGACATTTAGTCCTGGGAATGCCTGATGACATTTAGGAGGCTACTGCCCAGATGAGCTTCAGGACATCCTGACTCAAGATGACTTTTTTTTTTTATATTAGGATCACACATACCTTAATGGTGAAAATTAGGATCCGGCCCCGGGCAACCATGTTGAGGAAAAGTACCATGGCTTCATCTTCGTGGGGGGAATAGGTGTCAAAGACCCTCTTGGCCATCACATGACCCTGTTGGTATTCATACGTCAGATGGATCTTAAATACTACATGGTATGGACACACAGAATTATGGAAGCCTGCCCTGGGAGCCCTGAGCAACACAGGGAGTGGCTTTTCCGGTATGCCAGGGAGTTAGTCCCCAGAGTTAGACCCCAGGCAAGCTCAGCCCTCAGGCCTTCCTGCATGGAGGTCTATGGGAAGCATCACCCAGCCTCACAACTCCTCCCCTGCCCGCTCCCCAAGGACAGCAGGCAGCACAAGGAAAGCCTGCAGGGACTCTCTGGGTGACCGTGCCATGCTCTGCAAGCTGCAGACAAAAAGCATTCAGGGACTTCCCTCCTGGCTGCCCCTGGCCTCAGGCACCCAAAAAGTTCAAGAGCAAGGACAAACTTCCCAGCTTACAAAGACACAGGGATGTTTTACCGTGGCCTGATTTAAGACAATGACATGGATCCCTCTTCCCTGCTCCCGAGCTTCATCTTCCAGGACCTGCAAGTGGAAAAATGATGAGAATCATATGCCAAGACCTCCTCTTATTCCCTGCCCATTCTGTGCAGCAGAGCCACCAAACAAGAGGCAAATCTCTCTGGCTTTGCTGACAGCAGTAATGGGTGCCAGAGTAGAAGTCCCAGAAGCAGAACTTCTTGCCAGTCACTGAAGTGCTCTCACCACTGCTGTTGGTGGCTTCCCCCGTTCAGCTCTGTCCACCCCTGCTCACAGGACAGCCAGCAGCTGTCACTCACCGTCGTCCCATCCACAGCCACGTAGACCTTCGACCGGCTGGAGTACACCTCCACATCCAGGACCTTCTTGTTGTTGACAGGGTGCCTGGGGACCTCCACATTCAGCATCTCATCATCTACAGCAGAGAAATTCCCAGTTTCAACCAGTCCAGGCACCTCTAGCTTGTCCCTGCTCTGTGCTAACCCATCCCGAAGGGTGTGCCCGGCAGGCACCCCAGCCCAAGGAGTCATGGGTTGGGATTTACAGGGGTGGTAGGTAAGGGGAAATACCAAATGACAACAGCTCTGACCCCACAGAGATCTCTGCAGCCAAATGTGCTGTAGCCTTCAGGAGACAGATCAGGAAGGGAGCAGCATTTTCTATTAATTTTTGTTAAACCCACATGCACAGACCTGTTTTTCGTGATGTAGCGGTCACAAGTTAGCCCTGACTTAAAGAAACCCTCCAGTTTCCTTGCTTTCAAAGCACAACAGGATGCTGCCCCTCACCATAGTCCTGTGCAGACTCCTCTTCCTCCTCATAAGCAGCTCTCCTGGTGTCCAAGATCAGCTTGATGTTCACAATTACGGTCACAAGCAGGAAGAGGACAGCACCTGTCTGCAATGCAGGATGTTTTGTGTTAGAAATTTGTAAGTAACAGCTCCAAATCCAGCCTGCCTTGGCATGGGCTGCAGGGCATCCCAAGGAGATCCTGCATGGGATCACAAGCATCTGACATTTCCCCTGATTTTTTCTGAGGAAAGCAAAGAGAAAGAAATACAAGTGGCCGAGTTTCATGATGAAATGCATTCATCAGCTGGAGAGCACTGACTCCTTGATATGTCAGAATAAGCCCACTTCCAACATATCCCTGCTTCCAGATCTGTGAGCAGATTCCTGCTAAATTACGGCATCAAGTTTGAGGGTCCCTGCAGGCAAAGAGTTTGGTAATTCAGAGTTACAGCTCCCAGGGTAGCCTTAACTTCTGCCTCTGCTGCAGCATCACTTCTCCCATCCATCCCTCTGGAACCAGAGGATGCACTCAGGGTATTCAGAGGAGATGAGATCCTGTGCAGCTGAATCAAACAAAGGGAAGAAGCTGAGGTCTGATTTTAGGCAACTGCACTGTACCACAGGCTGCAGAGATCAGCCTGCAGCCTTACTGTCTGCAGCAAACTTCAATTGCAACCCTTGTGGATGCTGACACAGAGGGCTTGGGAAGGTCCAGGGGCTGTGGAACAGACCCTTGATTCTCTGAGGTCATTAATGGGGCTGGGATCACACACTGGCCTGCCCTTGGTGAGAGGCACTGAAAGGATTCCTGCCCTATCTGTCCAGCTACTGCCTCAAAGCTGTGTTGCTGCTATCCCTGCCAAGCAGGTCCAAGGAGTAACTGAGGAAAATGAAAACCCAGCAATAAGACAACACGATGGTATAAATGTCACTATGGCATTTTGGCTTGTTAATTTGCTGTTGACTCAGGACTATGAGCACCTTTTGGGATCTGTGCACAGAAAGCTTTTAATTAAGCACAAACAGAGCCGTGGGCTCATGGAGAGGCAGCAAGGCCACCTCACCAACATGCCCAGACCTTCTGCCCTGATCAGCATGAGGGAATAGCCCTGGTGACCAGAGCAAATAAGGCAATGAGGAATAAGAATTAAGCAAGACCAGCAGCCAGGTCCAGCAGAGCTGGCTTGGTCAAAGCTAACTAATGAATGCTTGGCAGCTGTAGACCTGGCTATTCCATACCTGCAGCTCTAGTCTACCTATTTTAAGCCAAATTTTCATCTGTGTTTTAAGCAGTGCCACAGAGATGTGTGCAGGCTCTAGCCTGTTGCCCCAGCATGGTGAGCAATGCCTGCCTGAATGACCAGACCCATTCCCAAGCCTTCAACACCGTATAAGACACAGAACTGAACAGTCTTCTTGCCCAGGGAGCCCTCACAAGCCTTTGTCCTCCCAGGCACATGCAAAACCTTCCCCTGCTCCTTGTAGATGCAACCAATTGCCAGATCGCATAAGCTCCTCTCAGGAATGGCCCCTTTTCTGTGTTTTGCTGCCATGGGGCCAAACCTTCATGTCCTTACAGCCCCAGACTCCCGCCAGGACACCGTCTCCACCAAGGATTAGCTGTTTTACAGCACAAGGAACCAAGCCTGAGGATTTCCCAGACACCAGCTGCCTCTGGGGCATGAGATCCTATTACCAAGCCCTATTTTCTCTGTCCACCTGTTGTGCCTTATACCAGGCTTGGTTTGCAAATCAAACAGCTAAAGGCTGGACCCTGCAGGAATCAGCATGGGTCCAGAGCCAGGTTTCTAGCTGATAGCTTCCCAAGGCCACCTGGATAATTGTATCTCCTCCCACAGCCAGGTCTCAACAGGTCTGCTGGCAGCTGAAAGGAGCTGCTGCACATGGCAGACCCTTCCACACACAGGCACTCGCAGGCAGCTCCTTGGGGAACAAGTTACGCTTCCTCAGCGTGTCAGGTCACCCAGACTGCCAGCAGACACACTTCCACCCATGCAGCTGCTCCATAAACTTGTAAATCCTGTAGATTATCCTTCCTAATCTACTGCAGGGCCGCGGGTGACTCACCTGGCACAGCTTCCGCAGCGCGCGCTGGTTCATCAGCTTGTACTTCCAGGCAAGGTACCAGCTCCGCTTCTTGTGGGGCTTCCCGGGGGGGTTGGGCTTCCACTCCTCCATAGTCCCGGGGCTGGCACGGGGGCAGCCGTGTGGGGCAGGGGTCAGGACGTGTGCTGCTCTCCTCTCATGTCCATCGGGGCTCCCTGCCGGGATGGGTGCAGGGTGAGGGAGCTGCCTTCAAACCCCCTCCCCAGCAAAGACAGAGCCTGGCCCAAGCAGGGGCCGTGGAGCGCAATGATGTGCTACGGGCAAAAGCCCCTTGGAGCCTCCCTGCCTGCCAGAACTCCTGCTGGGAGCAGTGCAGGAGCCCAGGCTTTGCTGCAGGGTGAGGGCAAGCCCCCAGACTCATCGGCCAGTGGCTGCCTCTGCTCCAGGCCAAACCCTCAGCGAGGCTGCTGCAGTGCCATGGGCCCGCTCCCACGCTCTGGGAAAGAAAAGCAGCCCAAAGTCACAGGCAGACGGTAGATCCCAGGCCATCATCGGCCATACGTGCCAGCGGGGTCCCTGGTGGAGAGCCACCCTCCCCACTAGCAGCCCCATCCCCGCTAGCGGGGTGCAGCCAGCCGGGCACGGGGAGCAGCACCGGGCCAGCCCCCGCGGGCAGAGGAGCTGCGCCGACGGGAGGCCGGGCGCCCCGCGGGGAGCGAGCCGCCGGGCCTGGGCGGGATGTGGAGCCCCGGCAGGGCCGGGGAGCTGTCT
>VZRH01007637.1:583910-609545 GCA_013397555.1 Urocynchramus pylzowi
GCTCCTCCGTGTTCCCGTTAACAGCCCCCAGCTCATTCCCCTTCCCCGCTCTCTGCCCCCGACCCACGCGGCGTCCACCCCCCGGGGTCCCCCTCGGCCACCTCCGTCCTGCCCCCCTCGCACCCCCGGCTCCGTCGGGGATCGCGGGCTCCGGGATTAGAATTTAGGGCAGGGACCTTCGCCAAGGGCACGGTGGCGGATCTCGTCTCCCCCGGCTGTGACCCCCAGGGTGACAAGGCACCGGCATCGCTGGGGGCTTTCCCGGGGTTCGGTTCCTGCGGGGGCTTCTCGGGTGAAGGGCTGTGCTGCGGCGGCAGCCTTTCCCGGGACCGGGGCAGTGCCGGGGCAGTGCCGGGGCAGCTTTCTCGCCTCCCTCTTTCGTGGAGGGAGCAAAGACCGGCGATGCCTGCGCCTCCGGGAAACGTGGCGAGGTTGGGCAATGGGTTCAAGTGCAGCTGGGGGAAGGGACTCTCCCACGCATGAACATGCCGAGCGGGTGGGAATCAGCATTGTTTCCATAGGGAAACAGGCTAAATACGCCCGCATCCCTGCGTGCCCCCGGGGGGCTGGAGCACCACCCAGCCCGAGCCCTCCGCTTCGGCTGATTCAATATTCCCATCGGTGCAAGAGCTTTCATCCTCCCTCTGCTTTCATCCTCCCTCCGCAGCGGCTTCCAGGCTGCACCCTGACCGGAGGAGAAAGGTCTCTGGGGCAGCGCGGTGTTTGCCCTGCCCCGGGGCAAGCAGCCTCAGCCCACGGCCAGCACGGCCTGGCTTGGGCCGGGCATTATTCACCTTGGCTCAGAAAGGCATTTCCTTGCCCTGCCCCGGCTCTTCTTCTTGGCCAGTGAGGAAGTGGGGACACTTCACACCCGGGTCAGCAGCTTGGGGTTGGAACCCAGGTGCCAAAACCCAGCACAGGGCTCTCCTCATCGCCCCATCCCCAGGAATAGGGACCAGAATTCCCCCCCCTCCCCGAGCAGGAGGAAACCAGCAAACCCAATGCTCAGAGGATAAGCTGGCCTGGGAGTGGGCGGTGGGAGGAGAATTTAGCAAATTCCCACTCTCGCCTCCTGATTTGAGGAGGAAGATTTATCCCTAGGGCTGGATATCTTGAAAGGAGAAGGCGCCTGAGGTTTCTTGTGTGCTGGGGAGGGGAGCAGGGCTGTGCCTGCCCGTGGAGAGCGTGAGGAGGAGTGTGACAATCCCCTGTACAGCCCTCCTTGGTGCGAGGTCGTGCAGTGAACTTCAGTGCATCTGGAGGAGTACAGAGAGCAGCCTGTGCTGGGTCTCCTCCCACAACAACCATGTCTTGCTGGAGAGGGGGTTTCTTGGAGTGCAATGGGGAGGTCAGGCTGGCCTGAAGTAGCAGCAAATTGATGGCTAACTCCTTCCAGCAAGCAGCATGGAAAGCAGGGAGTGTTATCCCACCCTCTGCTTTTGGGTTGGCTCCCCAGGCATCTCTGACAGCTGCAGTTCTGCATGAGGCAGAGAAAAATGGGGAATCCCCCCCCCCCGGGGTTTCCAGCTCTCCTCCTCCTTCGTCGTCTCCCTGCCAAGGCCAGATGCTTTAGCAGTGCGTGCAGAAAAGTCCATTGTAGGCAGTTTTTTAAATAACTTGCCTAGAAAGGAAATTTCTGTACTTGGAAGCTGGCTCCTGCCCCAATCCGGGCACATCCCTGCTATTTTTTATTTAAATCCAGCTTGAGGAGCATGAGGAGGGGGTGGGAGGGCTGCTGTTGGGTCTTAACAAATCTTTGACCCTTTTTTTTATGTCGTCTGGAGTGAGAGGTGTCACGTGCTGAAATCCTGGCTGGAGTTTTCCCAGGCTCCTTCCTCGGATGCTTCTGTGGCTGTGCTGGCTGTGGGACCGGAGACAGGGGTCTCAGGAGACTGTGGGGTCACCCGTGGGAGGGCAAGTGACTCCCAGGGTACCGGATGCTGAGGGTCGGGCGCTGTGCTTAAAAATGATCCCTGAGGAGCCCATGGATTTCTGTCCCAGCTTGCTGATGCTGGGCACAGGATGTGTTTGTGAAGGAGTCCATGGGCATCTGCAGCCCACAGGCTGCCTGTACGTGCCCTGCAGTGGGTTTTCTCCCTTTCCCCCCATCGTGGCCTTATTTCCTTTCCTGGCAAAATATTTGCGTCCCGTGTAGGGGAAATCCAGTGGCTTTTGGCGGCCAGTATCATACAGACAGGAATGTCTTGGCACACAGGGCTTTCCATTAGGAAAACAGATGTTTCTGCAGCAACTGAGGTTTGCAAAGAGCTTCCCCAGGCTCGGAGGGGCAGGAGTCGGTGAGGCGAGTGGTCTGATCAGCAATGCCTGTCCTCCTTGTGCTCCCATTTTGGGAGTGATTTGGGTCTCCAGATCTTGCCATGTGACATTGTCACCAGGCTTGGTTCAGACCCTAGAAGGTGAGAAGTAAAGGCATGAAGGGACCAGTCTGGGGAAGTGCTGGTGTTCCAGCCAGACAGTTGCACTGAGCAGTGCCTGATCCTCTTGCCCTGCCAGGTCTTGGAGGATGCTCTGGGATCAGATCTGCATCCAATACCTCCAGTTCCTTGCCTACTCCTTGTTTCCATAGAAGACAGCAACACAAGTGCCCTGGGTTTATTCCCTGAGGGGGTTGGTGGCTGGTGGGAACCATGAGTTGTTGGTCACCGATGCCGTGTCCCCAGGTCTTGGACAGGGCCCCCTGCGGGGCGTTCTCCCATACCACACTCTTCATCAAGCAGCTTAGGAGGCCTGTGGCCACCACAGTGCCACCTCTGTTGGGCTGGGACGTGAGGCCCCTAGGTCACCTCAGCCCCGCTGTGCTCTGTGTCCCCCCAGGCGTACCTGCGAGCGGTGGACGTGAAGATCCTGCAGCAGCTGGTGGTGGTGAACGAGGGCATCGAGGCGGTCAAGTGGCTGCTGGAGGAGCGGAGCACCCTGACCAGCCGCTGCAGCAGCCTGGCCAGCAGCCAGTACAGCCTGGTGGAGAGCCAGGAGGCCTCCCGGCGGGGCAGCTGGGACAGCCTGCAGGACCCCAACGACAGGCTGGACAGCATCTCCGTGGGCAGCTACCTGGACACCTTGGCTGATGACATGGATGAGTACTCCCACAACGCTGCTGAAACCGCCGCTGCCTCCACATCGGGCAGAGCCCTGGCCAGGGCAGAGCAGGATTGGGTCAGGATCGACCCCGAGAGGGGCCTTGCAATGCAGGGGAAGGACGCAGAGGAGCACGAGTGGCCCCACGTGGACCTCTCCCCTCCTGGGTTGCCCCAGGATCACCGGTTTGCTAAGGAGCCCCAGGTGGCCAATGGGTATTTGGGCCAGCAGTCCCCCTCTCTGGAACCAGACAGAGACACCAAATCACCACCAGGGGCCAGGGAGAGGCTGGGGAAGGGAAATCCAGATGGGAAGGCTTGGAAAGCTGAGGCTGACCTTGAGAACTGCAAACTCAACAGCAAACTGCACCTGGAGTACGATGCCCACTGGCGCTGGCTCCAGTCACAGGATGATGTGACATTCCTATAGCTCGTGGCTTCACCTTCCCAGTCCAGCTCTCCCAGCTGCCCACTCTGCTTCACTTGTCTGTGTTTGGGAGAGTTGGGGTGGCTGGAGAGGGGGGCCAGGCTGGCTTGGTGGATTGCACTGTTCCTCTGATGGCCCCAACAGCATTTGGTGATGCAGCCATAAGGGACTGGGTGCCTGCCCTGTGGCACATTTCTGGGAGAGGAGGGATGAAGTGGGTCCTGGTAGATTTAATCCTTTGCTCTAGGGTGTTGCTTGCAGGTGGCTGGATGCCCCTCTGTTGTCCTTGGTGGTGGTGGGGAAACCTGGGACAGTGGTGTTCCTGGGATCTCTCCCTCTAATCCTCAGCTTTGTGTGTGCAAAAACTGGGGACCCTTCCCCCAGAAAGACTACCCTGAGAGGACAGGAGACACTGCCATGCAGCCACAGCTTGGTGGCACCAGCATGCTCAGTGTGGGGCAGGACTATCAGCAGGGCATCCCCGTTGGATCTGCTAATTTCCATCCTTGTCTTCAAGGCCAGTGTCCATCCAGGGCAGAGCAGACCTGGGGTTTGGCCCCAGCACATGGCAGATGCTAAAACCCCCTTCCCTGCAGGTGCCTCTGTGAAGCCAGTCTGGGTGGGGCTGGGGAGCCTCTGTCTGTGCCCTGCAGAGGAGGATGGTGCTGCAGGCTTCCCGATGGGATGGCACGAGAAAGCACTGGGTGGGAAATGGAAATCCAGTTCTCCCAGTCTGTTCCTGGACTGTCTTCCACCTTGGGAGCAGTCCTGCAGGATCCCCAGGATGTGGCAGCACACGGGCAGCCTGGCAGAGCCTGCAGGGCTCAGACTCAGAGAGGCTCCTGCTCTCCCCTGACACGGTGTGGTGGTGGGGAAGGCAGGGTTTTCTGTCTCTGGGATGAATGGTGCCAGGTCTCTGCCTTCTACCAGCAACCAGAAACATGAGGCTGCTCTGTCGGGGTGGATTTGCAGTGACTCTGCCCTGGAGACATCTCTGTCTTCTTAGCCTTGGCTTCTGCCTGTGCCTTTTGCTGTCCCCACCACGCCTCCCAGCACGCCCCTCGCTGGCTTGTAGAGCATGGCTTGCAGCTGGAGCTGAGTGGGAGCTTGGCAGGACCTTCTGCCCTCACCAGATGATGCAGGAAAGGACCTGAGCATCCTGATTCAAGGAGCCAAGCTCTTCCACATTTGTGGATAAGCCTGGAGTGTCCTGACTTCAGAACCCATCTGTCCCCAGCCAAGTGCTGTGATGGCTTTGCTCTCACCATTGTGCTGTTGTTCCCTTGCCTGCTTGGGTCACAGCTTGGATCTGTCCGTGCTGGGATGGTAGCAGTGAGGACATTGTCTCGGGATGTCAGTGGGAGGCTGAGAGAGAGGGAGGTGACTGGCTGTGACTTTCCAGATGAGAGATGTGAGCTGGCTGTGGTTAGGAAGGTGGTTGGTGTCTCTGAAGCAGCACCTTCAGTGGAAATTACCCTCTGTTCTGAGAGCCCCGAGCACCCTCCCTTCCCCTGCAGATCCTCAGAACCTCCCTGGATGGATGTGGAGAGCAGCACAATACCCAAAATTCTCGGAGATGGTACCTGCTGAGGACTTGGGTGAATCCCAGCAAACTGGCAGTGGGTTCCCCTATGCAACAAGCATCCATCTGCCTGCCCTGGAGCAGCTGTGCTTGCCTTGCCATGGCCTGCGAGTAGCTTGTGGCTCCCTGCTGACACTGAGCCACCATGTCCCCAAGGCTGGCTGTCCCCTGCTTTTCTGCTAACCCTGCATGCAATGAATCAGCTGAGGGTCCCTGGGGAAGACAGGGTAAGTCCTTCAGCACTGTTAAAATAATTCTCAACAGAAAATAGCTGGCTTAATAAATGTTTGTGTTTCTCCCAGGCCACACTGTCGGTGCTTTGCTGAGCTCACCGGTGTTTCTAGGGAAAGGGGAGAGGCTGTGGGATGGAATGCCCTGGAGCCTCTGGCAGCCCTGCAGAAGGGCAGGTTTTACCCCAGCCCTGAAGCAGGCACAGTCCAAGTGTCTGGGAATCTTTCCCTTCTCACATCAGTGCTAAAAGTCACTTTTCCTGAAGCAGCTGGGAACCAGGGCACGTCTGCTGGGAGCAAGGGTGACAGTATTGATCTCGTCTGGACTATGTGTCAAACAGCACCTTCACCCTTCCTGCCCCACATTTCCAAGGAAGATCATTTTAGGTGTTTGCCAGCCCTGTTGGCTGTGCTGGAATCTTTGCTTCCTGTGTCCTGCAGTGGCAGCTTTGGCTCCCATGGCTTCCTCCACCCAGGAGAGGCAGTGTGGATCTGGGTGTAGAGCAGAGACTTCTCCAGCCCAGCTGGGGTGGGAGCAGCACAGCTCTGATATCAGGCTGTTGGGATTTGCTCCTGGGTGGATCCCTTTTAAAGCACTAGAGCCAGTGCTCATGCAAACATCAGCTTTCCCAAAGCAAATGCAATCGGCTTATCCAGCCCTGCCATCCCAGCCTCAGCATCCCTTCGGCTCACAGCCTTGACACCGTGTTTGCAAATGGGGAATTGGATGCTGGAGCCAGCAGGACTCAGCAGGATTTCCCCAGTTTCTGCTGGGCTGAGGTAAAAAATAGAACCATGAACAAAACCTTAGACATAAAATGCCCAGCCTATTCCTCTTACAAACCTAGACCTCAGCACTTGGATAACCCTGTATTGCTGCAGAAGAGCTTTTGCTGGGGCTTCCCTGGCCATGGACTCTTCAACCTGGCTTACATCAGCCCAAGGTGCCCACAGCCACAAAATCTGTGTATCCCCCAAATCCCAGCCCTTGGAGCTGGAGGGGTGGATGAGACCTGGTGGTTGTCTCCTGCTGTGTCTCTGGGCTGCCTGGGTGAGGGATCACCCACCTCTGGGCTTTGCCCAGGCAGGTGCAGAGCCAACGTCCCAAACCTCCCCTGGGGAAACACCCTGGGCACCTGTGTCTGGCTGAAAGGTGGGTGCAGAGCACCTATGGGTGGGAAACAGCCCACAGCATGGATCCACAGCCTTCCTCCTGGTCTGCCTGGCCTTGGCCCTGCCTGCTGCTGCCCTTGAGCTGCTCTTGGGCTGTTCAGTGCTGGTATCAGGTAAGAAAACAAGCAGATAAAGCAGGCGGGATCCCAGCCGTGCCAGAAAACACCCACCTCTGTTACAATAAAAACACCAGCCAGCCAATTTTTTTTCCCAGATATACACAGAGATTAGAGTGCCTTAACGAGGCAGTAAAACACTTCAATAGCTCTCCTTGCTCGTTATTAAAATGTCCCCTGGGCTTTCCCTTGCCTGCGTGCAGCTCAGCTCCGAAAGGGCCTGTCCCCAGAGCAATGCAGCCATTTAAGCAATTTCTGTTAGTTCCTGTGGGGAGGAAGCATGAAAATATCAATTTCTCAGGGGAAAAAGAGCATGGTCCCCGTGGTCAGAAGGGAGGTGGCTGAACCCTGTGGCCTTTGGCCTGGTGGTCCTGTGGCCCCACACCACCCCATGGGCTCGCTGGCATGGGGAGCATGTCTGTGGGGTGACCCTGGCAGTGGGTGCAGGGGGTGTGTGGGTGCAAGCACAGCTTGTGGGGCTGGATCACAGTGCCCCCAGCCCCCTCTTATCTGGAGATTGACCCTTGTAGCCCTTTCTAGGGAGCAGTGCTGTGAGCAGAGCTCTGGTTTTCCACGGCCTGACCCACTGCAGACAGTGTGGGGCAGGAGAAGCCAACAAATGGGACAGGAAAGGCTAAGTGTAGCCCCCAACCCCTGCTCTCAGCCTGCCCTGTTTTGGCAGTGGGGATGTTCTGATGGTCTCCTGGGCAAGGCTGAACTGTTGGTGCTGGTTGCAGCAAAGTGGTGATCCCCAGATCCCCAGGAAGACTCCATGATGCCAAAGCTGCCTCCAGTTTAGGACAATTGAATTCAGTCCACTCCTTTGGGGCATGGTACCCAGGCTGGCCCCATCAGCCAGCTCTCCTCCAGCCAGCACCCCTCACCCAGCCTGCTCCCCACAGTGCCCAGGAACCCCCAGTGCTGGGTTAAATCAGCCCAGTGTAAAATTCTTGTGTCCTGAGTTTCCTGCTGGCTTCCAGCTTTTCCTTCCCACTGCTCCAGGTTCACAGGTCTCCAAAGAACCTCCTACAGGTTTTGTGCAAAGAGGAGAACAAGAGACATCCCCCTCCCTGTGCCTGTCTTCTGCTGAACCTCTACAACACCCTGTCCACACTGGACAGGGGATGCTCTGCCCAGGGAAGCTCAGACACCAAGGGGGGTCTGCTGGTAACCTCCTGCCTCCTCTCCTGCTTTGGGAACCCCCTCCTGGGATTCTTGGTGTCTGCAGCCGAGTGAGTGTGAGGCTGCTGAACGGGGGTACAAAGTCAGAGCGTGAACCAGGAAGGAGCTGAGCCTTTGGGAAATGCCTCCCCAGGCTGTTTGTTCCCTGCCAGGGGCTGGCAGCAGGCCAGGCCTTTGCTTTGGAGAATAATCCGCTGGCTTTAGAGCTTCCCAGCACTCCTTGGGAGTGAAAAACAAGTGTGACTGCTCAGGGCCTCGTGGGTGTGTGGGCATGGGTGGGTGACAAGGACTCAGGACTTCATTCCCTGCCTGTTCCAGCCCAGCTGGGGGGCTGGGACAAAGTGGTGGCACAGCTGTCCCCTTCCTCCTCGCTGGGTGCTGGGCACCTCCTGCCCATCAGCATCCCTAATATGCCACCTTCTTCCCCCTTCCATCACCCATTGCTGGGCAAGAATCCCCCTCATCTCCCATGGAGGACATGGATCTGGGGATGTCCTGCTCAGTGCCATGCCAGGGGTGACAACCAAAACACGTGTGTGCCCAGGAGATGAGTGTGCTCCTGCCACCAGCTCTGCCTCGGTCCCCAGCGGGGAGCAGCAGAAAAATCTGAATTGCTCTGCTGAGAAATTAATCTTCTTTCCGTGTCTTAACTCAGCCTGACCTAGAAGAACCACCCCCCCGCCCTGGGTTGTTTTTTTTCTCCTCTGTGGGGTGTTTAAAGGGAAAATTACAGGAAATGTACTGCAAAGAAGCTGTGGGAGACAGGGTCCAGACCTCCAGCAGGACAAAGTGGTTTTAGACAGGATTTTCCTCTCCTGAGACCCTCTGATCTGGGGTGGGTGGGCAGAGAAAACTTCATCTGCCCAAGCATGGGCAGTAGAACAGAAACAGTAAAAGGTCAAGAGCTGTGTTGGGTTCCTCCTGGCAGGGTGCAAAGTCAGGACTTTTAGCTGGAGAGAAGTAAAAGCAGAGCTGCCCCAGAGAGAAATGGCAACGGGAGCAAAGCAGCTGCAGTGCTGGTGCCCTCCCTTGGTGGCTGTGGTCCTGGGGTGGTGACGGGGACTGGGCTGGGAGGGAGGACAGCACTGACCACCAGGACAGTGACAGGAGGGGAAATATGACTCTCCCAGAACCTGCTCCTGCCCCAGAACTTCCACTGGCCCACTTCACATCCCTTTCCCTCCGTCCCTTCATGCCCAGGGATGAAGCCTGGATGGCTCAAATGCCATCCATGGCTTCACAGGCTGGGTGAAGGAAACCAGACACCCCAAAATGATCCTGACAAAATGCTGAAGCTCATGTCCTGGGGGTTACACCAAGAAAAGGCTTCATTTACCTTTAATGCTCATCAGCTGCCCTGTGAAGGACTCTGCTCCTGGATTGAAGGACAGGAGCCCCTTCCCTGCTCCCTTCCTGCCTCAGCTTCCCTTTGTGAAGTTGGGGGAGATGGAAAGGAAGGAAACCCCCAGTCTCTTCGTGTGCCTGAGGACTCTCTTGTGGCTGTGCTGTGGGGTTGGTTCCTGTTCCTCAAGTCTTGGAGGAGAGCAGGGAGCCAGGCAGTTCTGGTGCTCATCCTTGTGTCTCTGTCTGTCTGTCTGCCTGTCCCTCCCTGTCAGAGTGCAGCACCTGTGGCTGTCCCACCCCTTCTGAAAAGGGGTCTTGAGTCCAGAACCACCCCCAGCTGGGCTCTGTGCACTGGGAGAGGGGCAATGCTGGGAGCCAAAGGGTTTTGAGGCAGTTTTTGGGCATCAGCCCCCGTTTGGAGGCTCAGCCCTGTGTCTTGGGCAGGAGGTGCAGGCAGTGTGAGCAGCAGGGATTAGGGCTGCTATAAAAAGCAGCAGCATCTCTCCTCTCTGCTCCCTAAGGCGCTTAGGGGAGGAAGGAGGGAATTAAAGAGCAACCTCCTGCACTAAAGAGGTGCAGGGATGGAGCAGCAGAATAGCCTGGCACACTCACGAGACCCCCTCCTCCTCAGCATCCCCCAAAATCCTCCCCTGGACAAAGAAGCCCCTCCATGCTCTTCCATGATCTTCCTGTTGGATCACCAGAAACTTCTCCCCTGCTCAGAGGTTGTGGGGGGCAAGGAGAGGGCTGAGGGGACAGCTGAGCCTGGAGAGGGGGTCCTGGTGGGCAAGAAGAGCACACTAGGATGCTGTACCTTTTGCACACCCCAAACAAAACCGTGGAGCACTCCCCCATCCTCACAGCCTCACTCATCTGCCTGGTCCTGTCCTGCCACCCTGCTTCAAAGGTCCTCTGAGGGTACTGGTGATGTCCTCCAAAATGCAGTCAGCTGCATGGGTGCATGGCTGGACAGGAAAACACTGAGATCTCGGAGGGACAGGGCTGTTGCAGCCCAAAGCCATGCTCTGCCTCCCTTCCAGTGTCTGGAGGCAAAACAGCTCTGTGGTCCTGAGGCTCTGACAGGCTCACAGTCAGCCTCAGAGCTCAGCGCTGCAGTGGGCTCTGGTGACATGGCTGGGGACAAAGCAGGGGGAAGGCAGGTGCCAGATGGTGGCAATGGTGCAGGGATGGGGGATGTGAAGGAAAGCGGTGTGGGGAAGAGCTGTCGTCCGTGGTATTCCCCCGTTCGTGGCAGGTTCCAGTGGGGTCAGTTCCAAGAGCAGCCGCGGGGTCCTGCAGAGCTCTGGGGCCAGCCCTGGCTGCTGGCATTGCCCAGGCGTGACCCCGCAGCTCAGGGACGTGGTTGGTGTTTCCCCTCACCGTGGACGCTGCCGGAACATCCCCCGGTGCTCGGTCAGTCCTGGAATGGACACAGCACCAGGATGGCCCGGCAGCCCTGCCGAGGAGGGATTGATTCCAGCCAGGCTGAGCGCGGGGCCTGAGGCCGCTCCCTCGCCAGCCCCTCCCGGCGGGCCCGGCTCCGCTGGCCACAGGAGGGAGCCGGGCTCCTTCCTTCTGCTGCTGCTGGGAGCACAGCGGCCTCGGGCTGGGGACAGCCGGGCTCCTTCCTTCTGCTGCTGCTGGGAGCACAGCGGCCTCGGGCTGGGGACAGCCGGGCTCCTTCCTTCTGCTGCTGCTGGGAGCACAGCGGCCTCGGGCTGGGGACAGCCGGGCTCCTTCCTTCTGCTGCTGCTGCGGCCTCGGGCTGGGGACAGCCGGGCTCCTTCCTCCTGCCCCTGCTCGGAGCACAGCGGCCTCGGGCTGGGGACAGCCACGCCAGCCCCGGTACGAGTCGCTGCTTGGTGCAGGAGCATCTGCTGGGGTCAAACCACGCCATGTGGGACCCCGAAGGTCTCGGGAGGGAGCGAGAGCCCGGCTGGACGGAGGGAGCTGTCTCCCCGCTCAGGGAAGCCTCCACCTCATCTCCAGCAGCTGATGGGTGACGGGGCTGCAGCGCAGAGGGGTCGCTGGGCTGTTGCTGCAGCCCTGGGGGGACCAGTTGTGCCCAGGGAGCGGCATGTCCCCAAGGCAGGGAGCAGTCTGTGAGCAGTGCCACCGTGAGACACAGTGTGTCACTGTCCCTGCCTGGCGGTGGCCAGAGGCACCTGGGTGACCCCGATGTCCAGCCTGCTGGTGCTGAGAGAGCAGGGGAGCAGGCAAACCAGCCCCTCCCTGTACAACCTGCTGTCCCCCGGGAATCCGGACCTTCCCGGTTTCCCCAGCCCACAGCCAGCTCTGGTGCTGCAGGGGGTTGTTCCCAGGGGGTGGCAGTCACTGGTGGGATCAAGCCCCAGCATCCCCTGGTGCTGTCCAGCTCTCCATCCCTGTCCATCTCCCCCCACAGCCCCAGCAGCACAGGGGAAGCCTGGCAGGTGCCAGAGCAGCCACGCTACAAACCCAGGATTTAAAAAAAACGGAGAAAAATGACGGTGGCAGAGCACTGTCAGATCGGAAATGGTTAATTACGGGGGGAGGTCTGAGGCACCGTCCTCCGCCTTGGCTTGCTGAAAAGCCGACAAAGCCCCAGCGTGGGACTGCCGGTAATGGCTCTCATTAAAGCCGTCGGAGCAGGAGTTTGAAACCACATCCATTTTCCTTAACCACTTTCAGAAGGGGAAAATGCTGTTCTGGCCCCTGCTGTTTGTGGTGTGCTGGGTACTGCAGGCTGCGAAAAGGCAGGACTTGTCTCCCTGAATGCAGAGGCAGAATTCTGGACCACGGCCTTTTCTCAGGACTGGCTCTGTGGCACATCAGTATACCTTTTTTTTTTTTTTTTTTAAGTTCAGGGAAGATGTGGAGAGTAAAGGGATCTTCATAAGGGAGAGGCACAAGGAATGAGCTTGGTCCCAGTGCCTCCACTCTGCTACACAGAGAAATTATGGATCCTGGTTAAAACCCTTATTGGGATAAAAGCTGAGCTTTAAACAGCAATGAATCAGGATGCTTCTTTTCCCACGTGGTTTGGGAACTTCCCCTAAACCTCTTAAACAGCGAGGAGCAGAGATCTCCCTGGAGTTACAAATGGGAAAGGATGTCTTTGGGCACAGAGAAGGGCAGTTTTGGTTGGTGGTGCTCTGGCTGGGAAGAGGAAGGCATCCAGGGAGAAGAGGAAGGTGTCCCTGCTCCATCAATGCACGTGGGGCTGACCCCAGAACAGAGCCAGCACCTCTTGGGGTGGCAGGAAGTTTGGGGGTGAAGTAGGAGGTGGTCACGCTGGGATGAGTCTGAAGGATGCAGACATACAAGGGCTGTTTTCCCCCACAAAGAGTTTGGATTTCATGCAGATGGGTCCCTGTCCTCCTCTCCAGCAACATTCCTCAGAAAAAGGGGCTGTACCCAGTCCCAACAGGGCTGCTCCCTGTCAGGGGGTGCTGGGCTCAAGCAGAGATGTGATGGAAGGAATGTGATGGCCCTGCCTTGGCTACAGGCCTAGAGGAATAAGGCTCCCTGGGAAGTTTGGGCTGTCACCCTGCTGTCCCAGAGCCACAGGACACACCTTCTGAAAAAGGCTGTGAGCTGGAGCTGCAAAACTAAAGGCAGGAGTGATGGCCCAGGCAGATCACCAATGCACTGGGGGATTTGGGCCCTACTGACCTTTCTGTGCCTTTCTGCAGCTCCCAGCTCCCTGCTGCGTCCTGGGCCTGTCCCCAGAAATGCAGACAATGCATTTCTCTGCAGCCTCCTTGTCCCCTTTGCCCTTTTCCCCACGCCACTGGACAGCCACACCCAGCCAAAGGACTGCCCGGCCTCTCTCCAGCTCATTTCTCTTGCAAGCTTTGTCTGGTGGGTGTATTTCGCATTTGCTTTTTCTTTTTTGCTATTCACAGGGAACAAAGAGGGGGTCACAAACCCAAGGGCAGACGTCAGGACAGGGCTGACAAGCCTGGGAGAAGGGGTGATGCCACCCACCCCCACAAGGTCCTTAGAGGCTGGTAAAACCAGGGGGAGAAGGGCTTTGCTCCACGGCGCCGGCTCTGCCCATCCCTTCCTCTCCCTGCCCGGTCCTGCGAGGCGGCTGCTGCACTGTTTCACTGCTCCATCCCGCTGCTCCATCCCGCTGCTCCGTCCCTCCTCTCCATCCCGCTGCACATCCCGCCTGGCCAGGACGTGGCGCCGGTCACGTCTGCTGTGGCAAGTGGCAAGTCTCGCTGATGGCAATGACCACGTCCTGGGGCTGCCGCTCCCGCTGCCGCGGCGCCTCGGGCATCTCGCTCATCTCGTTAACGCTGTTGCTGATGCAGTTGATGTCGCTTTTGTTGCTGTTGTCATCCGGGTTGGGGCCAAAGATCCAGTCTGAGGAGGGAAAAGCACAGAACAAGCCCCTGGTTACTTGCAGCTGTTTGCCCAGAGCTCAAGGCTCTGAAATTGCTCGAAAATTGCTGCCTCCTGCTACACCCTACCTCTAGCTCTGGGTGCTTCCCCCTCCAGGAGTGTCCCTTGCCCACCCCTGCCCCTTCAGCTCCCTCCACTCCCCTGGTGCTGGGATCTCTGCTCTTCCCAGCTCTGGGCTGGTTTTCAGGCTGCTGGTTTCTGGAAGCTCTCCTGGCTTAGGCAGATGAAATCACCCTGTTAATCCCAAAAATGAGAGTGAAGTGTCTCCAAAGTGAAGTGTGCATCTGGGATCTCCAGCAATCTATTTCCTAAAGTGGGATTTTGCTGTCAGACAGAGTAAGCGATTAAATAACTATCTATCATCCAAATGGGGCTGGGGACGTGGCTGGGACATGGCTTTTCTGCCTTGAGAGTAGATTACAGCCATGCCAGGGCCTCAAACCCTTGGTGGCAGTTTTGGGGATGTGCTTCTTGCTGGTCACCAGAGCACCAGGACCTGGCTCTGAGCTGGTCCAGCCACTGCCACAACCCTGGGGATGACTGATCCCCCTCCAAAATACAGTGTCACTGCTGGATGACAGAAACATCCCCTGCAGCACAAGGGGTTGCAGTGAGTGAAAGCAGGTGGTGCTGCTTCCCAAAGAGCTGTCTTTTAAAAAATTTGGGCAGTGGGAAGCCATGGCCCACTGAGATGGGAAGGCACCAGCAATGAGGATACCAAAGCTGGTTAAACCCAGGTGGGGGGAGAGTTGCCCCCAGAAATTGTGGCTGTGGGCAGTGGAGCACCAGCACTCCTCTGCTTTAGCTCTGCTACCAAAATAAAGCAGAGGTGCCCACCAGGAGGCAGACAAAAGGACCAGCCTGGTTTTGTTGGTGCTGAGGAACTCTACTTATTTGCCTCTGGATCTCTCAGAATACAATTCATCTCCTTTGTGCTGTGGGGTGTTTTCTGTCCCCACAGGACATTCCAATTATGGCTCTTCAGTAGAGGACACAGGTTTACTGATGGAGCAGGGACACAGAAATGCCATCCCAGTGAGATGATGTCATTCTCATGGGCTGTGGAAAAAAGTTTTGCAGCAAAACTAGGATTGAATAATGGCAAATGCCAGGGTGGGATGCCAGGTGTGAAGTGAATGGAAGATCTCATTTCTCATCTCACCTGTGGTGACCAGACATTTCTTCAGGTGTGAGCAGAGAGACAGGAATGATCTGTGGGCCTCCCTGTGCTCAGTGTGTGCACTGTAAGTCAAATTTTGGGCTTTTTTTTGGGAGACCCAAAGCTTCTCTCTCTCTTTTTTTTTTTTTTTTTTTTTTTTTTAAAAAAAGCCAAAAGTTTTGTTGCTTTTGCAATGCAATATTTGAATTTTTTCTCCAGCCTGAAGCCATTTGGCCACAGCATCCCCAGGAGAGCAGAACATGACTTTCAAAACGATGCTCATGCTCTGGAGCCAGGGTAGATGACCACTCTGCCAGGGGAACTGGACAGGGAGGGGAGGGGGTTGTGCCCCACTGCCAACATGGGCTGGCTGGAGGAGGGGGCTGTCTCCAAGGAGGGCAGAGCTCCCACCACACTGGGCACTGGCAGCATGTCCAGAGAGTGACTGTTTTTCCTTGGTTTTCCTATTTTCTTCACCTTCATCACTGTGCTAGCAGGGTTTGCTGGCTGTCCAACAGGAAAGGCAGGAGAACCACCACAGTTCCCTCAGGCCCCGCAGTGCTGGCAAGAGGGATTGGGAGACTCAGCAAAGTGGTCCAAAGGTTTTTGGGGAGCCCTGTGTCTGCCCTGAGTCCCAACCAGGACATTTAGCTTTCACTTGCATAACCCACCTGAGGCTGGGCTCCCCAGAACAACCCTTCCCCAAGGAAAATCAGCCAAGCCCAGAAGGCTCATTTAGGGCTTTTTTCCTTTACACCTTTGATTTTGCTTGGCTTTACTGGGTTTGGACTAAAGGCCAAACACTCCACCACCTTCTTTGTGGTCTGGTCCATCCCAGACAGAGCCTCCAAGACCTTGCAGGCTCCTGCACCCCCACACAGCTGCTCGCGGTGAGGAGAAGCCGAAGGCAGTAACAAGATTGCCTCCTACAAATACTATTAAAGTTCTCAGCTTGCTTCCCTTGACGTCAGCCGTAAAACTCCAGTGGAGCAGCAGGGAAGAAGGGGAATAATCTGTAGAAAAAGAGGTGATGGGTCCTCAAATATCCCAGGAGCCACTGGATAAGGATTGCTGTGTGCAAGGAGAAGCAAAGGGCGTTGCATGCCTGTGAGTAGGGGTAAGTGGCATCTGGTGGCCAGTGATGAGCCCCTGGTGACATTTGTGGGCACAAGAAGAAGCAAGAGCTGCATGAGGCACTGTGGTAAAGGCACAGAAATGCAGGGGATGGGTGTGTTAGGAGAGCACCAAGGGCACAGCAAAAGCCATTTGAATGGGAAAAGTGTCACGGTGCAATGTCACCAAAGGGGATGTGGCTGGCCAGGGTGCCTGGGGAAGGTGGCTGGTGTGAGGCTGCCACAGTCCAGCTCCTGGGTGAGAGCAGGCTGGATTGTGCGTGCTAATCCCAACCATTGCTTCCCTGGGAATTATTTCTGGAGCCTGCTGGATCTAATTACCCAGTAATCTGCAGGAAGATGTAATTAGGCTGTCATTAGAGGGTATTTACTTCGATGCCTTTATGATTTGACTGTGTAAGTAAGGAGTGAAGTAATTACACAATTACATGTTATTTGTGGCCATTTATGGCCTGTAACTTCAGCGTGTTGCCATGTGTGGAAGAGGGGAGCCAGGCCCCGTGGAGCTGGCAGAGGATCTCCTGCCAGCAGGACCCTGGAGAAACAACCATAAAAATGTCAGCGCCCTCATGTCCCCTGCCAGGCACCGCCAGCTCCGTCCCAGCCAGGCTCCATCCTCCCCACTTTCTCCCTCTGGCTCCTCTCAGTTTGAGGGTGAGGAACCAAGGTCTCCAGGGGTCACCCATGGCATATCTGGGGAGGGATGAGGGAGAAGAGAGAGGAGACCTGCACATCTTTGGTGTCAATGGGATTAAACCTTGCTCTGATGTGGAAGGAACTCTGCAGGGGATGGGAGGCACAACCTCACATCTTGTGCCAGCACAGGCTGGAAACCTCGGATAATGAACCCTGCACTGGGGTGTAATTGAGTAAGGGGGGTGGCCAAGGGCTGAGAGCCAAGGGGTGCTGGTGGCCGGCCAAAGGGAGCTGCAGGCCCCAGCACCATGTCAGGTATTTCTCTCTCTATCCCTTACAGCTGGCAGGGGGGATGCATGAGCCACAAAAAATAGACACAGTGAGGAAAACAAAATCTTCTTTTGTATCTAAGTCCACATATGGGTTCACCCAATCTCCAGCCAGAAGGTGAGCAAAGTTATGCTGAACCTAATGACACCTAATGGATCTGGGACAGCTACAGGCAGAGCTGGGGAGAGGAGGGATCACACAGTGTGCTCCTGGGGCAGTGGCACATCCACACCCAGGACAGTCACACTTTGGAGGTAAGAAAAAGCATTGCCTGCCCCTACCCAGCCACTGGAAGGAGCTCGTAACACATGCTGCAAAATCCAGGGCATGCACACGGGTGTGTGTGTGAATGTCTTGGATAAAAGAGAGGAACAAAGTGACTTTCTCAGCCAGGCTGGGGAGCAGCATCTAACCCAGAGACACCTCTTCCCAGTGGTCAGGTGCTGCCCAGGCTCAGCGTGCCTGCTGGGGTCTGCAGGGCAATGGAGAGGTGGGAAGTGCTGAGGTGGGGCGAGATCGATCCGGAGCGACTGATCCAAAGCAGCTGGAGAGAGGAGATAGAGCACACTGGGCAAATCAGGAGCTGTGGAATAGCAACTCTGTTGTTATTGCTGTCCCCAAGTAGCAGAGTGGTGTGGCACAAAATGCTCCTGCACCTCGCTGGCTCAGCCCAGGTCTCTGACAGCACCCCTGGAAGCAGGACCCCTGGGATATGCTGTATTTTTGGGGACAGAAAAACACTGGGTGTCACAGTGTGCCCTTCTCATACGAGCAGCATGAGGGCTGGTCCTTGCTCAGGAACCCCTGACAGGGCAGGGAGCAGCCTCCTGTTGTGTGGGTGCAGAGGGGCACAGGGTTGCTGTGTGCCCGGTGTCACCCCAAGGGGGTGGCACAGTCCCCTGCATTCATTGGTGGCAGGGTGGGATGTCTATGAGGCACTTCAGCTGCTGAAAAAGAGACATCCCAAGCAGGAGAGCAGAAGGGGGTGGGAGAAAGGGCTGAAATCTAAATGCAGCTTGGTGAGTGAGACATTCACAGTCCCTGTAGAGATGGAAACAGGAAAGGAAGGGGTGACATGTTCGATGAACAATCAAACTCGTGCTCTAGTTTTGCTTTAAATGGAGCTGGGTGTGAAAGCAGCTGCTAAAAAAGCTCCTTTCCCATCAGCAGGAGCAGAAGCACCTCTTTCTTTGAAACAAGTCCTGACCCAGCAATCACATTGTGCTCTGCAGCAAGGCAGGGCCAGCTCTGGCTGGGGCATTCCCGATGGACAAGAGTTCAAGGGTATGCCTCGTGTCTTTGACATGATGCAGCAGTCACAGCTGGATGGCATAGCTGTCTCATTTGCTGGACAGATTCTACTTATTCATTAGCAAAATCAACAGATAACTCCCAGGTTTGTTCTGATGGAAAATCTGTGTCTGCCCCTGGCAACAGTAATTTGTTAGAAACCCCCCTTTTCCCCTCAGATTCACTTCTTTCTGAATGAATTTGATGTTAGGGTTTGTTCTTCCTTCCCTGTTTGGCAGAAATTTCTGAGCTTTGCTGTGCTGGCTGAGTCAAAATTGTCCTGCACCCCAAACAGCATGAGCACTCTGCTTTGCTGATGGACAGGTAAGGACACTGCTCCTCTGCAGAGCTGTCACCAGCATGGAGCATCTGGTGGGAAAAGGGGTGACATGGAAAAGGCACTCAATTCATTATGATATTCTCTTAAAAACAGCTTCTCTGCATGCACTAGAGCAACCCTGGACCAGGCCTGCATGTGATCCCAGTCCCATCCATCAGGCAGCATTGCAGCTCCAGAGAGTGGGTCTCTGAGAGGTGGTGACTCAGGTGTGGTAGGTGGGAGGCAGCAATGGTCCTGGGGGTGGATATCTGCTATCCATATTTTCCAGAGTCAGGGTGAAGGTGACCAGAGAGTGAGGGGCCCTGCTTGGTCTCAGCTCAAGGGACAGCAGTGCTTGCAGGGCAGCAGACAAACACAGCCTCGCCCCAGGGCCTGACACAGCCCATCCCTGGACCACACATGGCAGGAATGGGAAGGCTGCTGTGGGATGGTGCATCCCTGAGGCCTTGGTCAATGCCTGGCAGTGTGTGCTGGAAGCTGTCCCTCTCCTCCAGCTCTGAGCTGCAAAGGTTTGGCCTCAAACGCAGCTGTCCTGGAGTGGGCCCCATCTGCAGGGCCACACCCTGTGGCTCATTGTCCAGCCAACAGCCCCAGCCTGTGAGGGGGAGTGGTGAATCACCCCACAGCAGCCACTGCTTCCCTCAGCAACACCTCAGGAACTCCTGATGCACCCCCATGCACCAGAAGGGAAACAGGCAGGAGGTCACTGTGAGAGGTGGGTTAGAACCGAGATGGAAAAGCAGAAGGGAACCTGACGTGGTTTCTTCCCACAACTTTGGGTGGCAAAGGAATTATCCTCAAAACAGAGCTTGAGAAGAAGAGGTGTAAGTCCTCTCTGATGGACCTAAGATGCTGTCTGCAATCCCTGCCGTGGGCTGCATTATCCTCAGAGCCCTGTGGTTCTGTGTGGAGCAATGAAAAGTGGATCCCGTGTCCCTGCAGGATCACCCAGCAGCTATTTTCAGCAATGCTACATTCATGCACGGTTTCTTTGTTCAAGGAGACCGTTTCCTAAAGAAGCCTGAAATGTGGAGGTTGGAGATAAGGCTGAAAAACAAAAATATGGCTGATGGGTCAAAAGGGCAAAGAAAAGAAAGACCCTGCTCCAAGGATGGCGTAGGGTTTTGAGCAGCCCCAAAGCCATCGACCAGCACAGTCCTGCCAGTGCCAATGAACCTGCCTGCCTTGCCCCAGCTGGGCATCTGCCTTGGGCCCATTCCCGAGGGAAAAGTTTCCTCCAAGGTCTCCTCTGGAGATCAGCAGCCTGGAGGAGACCTTGGCTGAACCGGGTGGCAGCAGCCAAGGTGTCCCCGCAAGGCATTGCTCCCACGCAGACCATCAGACCTTCCCGTGTGGATCCCGTGCAGGAGAGAGATGCTTTCCCCTTTCCCGGCGACCACACGCGTGCAGTCTCCATGGCAACGGCTTTGTTTCCAGTCAAACTTTTTATTTTTTCCCCCTTTTCCTCCTCCTTTTTTTTTTTTTTTTTTTTTTTTTTTATTTTTGAATAGGGCNATTTTAAATAAGAGCGATACTCAGCGAGCTGCTGGGGACGGAGGAGGGAGGGCGGGCTGATTCCCCAGGATTGCAGTAATTAGGCGCCTCGTACGATGGTGACAGCCTTGTCATTTGCCAAGCCAGCTCCTCGCCGCAGCGCCGGCTCTGGCAGCTCTCCAGCGCTCAGAGTTAAGCAGCTTTCCAAACGCTTCGACCCAATTTGCCTTAACTGGTGGTGGGGTCTGAGCTGTGCTCACGCAGGAGCCTCCCTCCCACCCTCCTCGAGGGGGGTCCAACCCCAAGCAGAGACATCTGATGATGAGTTTTGGGAAAGCCAAACGTGAGACTTGGTCAGCTCAGAGCAAGCAGGAAGGACTGGAGAGAAATTAAGGTGCTTGGGGCTCTCCTTGGCCAGGTCTCTCCAGGAAGAGCTGAAGAGGGGCTCTTTCAGAGCTCTCTCATCCATATCCAGGTGCTCTGCCTTCCTACTCTCCAACAATGCATCTTTCCTCCTTCTCCGATGCAGCCTCCCGTTTTCCACTCCTCCCCAGCCTGCTGGGCATCTCAGCAGTGTTCACATCCCCCTGGGGATGCCTGGGCGAGCTCTAATTGATTTTTTAAGAAGCATCTGCAAGAGAGGTGTCGGTGTCTCAAATACCCATTCAGATTTCGCAGGGAGAAAAACCTTGGCAGCATCCCGAGAACCCCTTCACCATCCGAAACTGAGCCCAGCATCTGCTCCTCATTGCTCCTGTGGGTGGGTGCAGGGGCTGGCTGATGCTTTGACTCCCCAAGCCGTGTCCGACAAGCTGTTAGTGAGGAGTCATCATCACCCCGGATGCCTCCAAGTGACTGTTTAAAGCAGCGATTAACTATTCCCACTTTAATCTCCCTGAAACAGGCTCCAGCCCTCTGGCATCTTATTTCCATCTCTCCCTGTGTATTTCTGAACATGATTAGTGCAGAAACGCTGATAGCAGAGGCTGGAGCTGAGTCTATAAATCCAGGCATTGTGTTAAGGCAGCTAATAGAGCAGATTCTTATTTACTGTCCCTTGGTCTCTCTGTCCAGTCCCTAAAGTAATTTTATGCAAACTCATTCCATTTAAACCCCTTCTTTTTAAAGGCTGTTCCTTGGCAGTGTTAACAAACACGGTCTCATCCGCTCTCCTCCGAGGACTGGCTCATTTGAAGTGTAAAAACTGTGGGAAGATGGGCCTGGAGTGCTAACTAGGATGAGTGGAGGCAGCCTTTGGCACTGAGAGGTGCTGCTGAAGTTCGGGAAATGCCTCCTCCTCTATGCCTGGAGGGGGAAGAAGCTCACATCTGGATTTCTGACCCTAACTTGGAGAGATATTAGCTGCACCCGGGGCAGGGAGGATGCTTTGCCCTCAGCAAGGGGTGTTAAAGTGGGAAAAGGCTTCTTTTAAAGTGCTGTCCCTGTGTTTGTCCAGCCCATGGGATGGCCGTGGTGCTGTGAAAGGCTGTGGCAGTCCCTTTGCAAAGGGCTTTGCAAGAGAAGGGGCACCCTGCTGACCTCGTCTCACGCAGAGCCTCAAGTTAAAGGTCACCAGGGAGCACTGGGGCCGAGCTGGAAGCAGCACATCTGGGGCCCAGGTGTCCCCTGACTGCAGCTGCAGCCCCTCCGTGCCTGGAGGGACAGGGCATTCCTGTCCAGGATTTTGCCCTGGAGGAACAGGGCATTCCTGTCCAGGATTCTGCCCTGGAGGGACAGGGCATTCCTGACCAGGATTTTGCCCTGGAGGGACAGGGCATTCTTGTGGATTTTGCCCTTGGAGGGACAGGGCATTCCCTCCAGGATTTTTCCCTGGAGGGACAGGGCATTCCTGTGGATTTTGCAGTACCCACCCAAGGGTGGTTTGAGCACCCACATCTGTGCTCTGCTGCATCAGGGGCCACAGCAATGGGGGCAGGGGTGGCTGCTCTGCGGGGCACTGGGACTGCACTGGCCCCTGCCTCGGGGGAGTTTCTAACCTGGCCTGACCTGGTCCTTGGAGTTTCTCGGGGCAGGAGTGGGTATATTTTTAGGTGCTGTCCCCACTGCCTACCTTTGTGAGGAAGGCAGCACTAAAACAGACCAGCAGCAAGCCAGGTGATGTTACAGCCCCAGCAAGCTGCTGATTAAGTGTTAAATTTAACACTTTAAGACAATATGTCCATTTCCTTCCTTCTGGAGTGAAGAAAAACGCCTCAGCAGCAGCTCCCTGCCGTTTTCTAGGCTCAGCCTCATGTGAGACCCCAAGTACTGCTCCCTGCCAGGAGGTTTGACCTTTCTTGTCCCAAATAACTCCACTCTAAATCTCTTTGTCCTGGATCTGCTGGCCCTTGCCCGGTCATGACCCTCTGCCCAAAGGACTCGGCTTGCCCTCCCCTGAGCAAGGCAGGGGTGCTGCCCACCCACAGGCACTGGTTGGAGTTTAGGCTGGTGTGTGTCTCCTGTGTCCCAGGAGCAGGGATATAAAGAGGAATCAGGAATGAACACGTGGATTTTGTTCCAGATGAGTGTGATCTCCCTCCCCCTGCAGAGATGGAGCCTGCAGGGCTTCAACCCTGACTGGGGGTCAGGCTCAGAGCAGGGCTGTGCAAAGGGATTTCAGCCTCCTTTCCCTGTGCAGGGCATTGTTCCCAGAGCTTCTGGGGATTGTGCACATCTGCAGGAGCCAGGAGCTTAAATCCCTCTGGGGATCCCTTCTGGCTCCCTATCCAAGCTGGGAAGCTGTCGATGGCACGCTGAAGCAAGGCCCTGACCCCCAAAAGGACACGATGGCTGTCAGGGTGTAGGGGCCAAAAGTACCAGGGATCCAGATGGGAATTTGGCACACCTGCACTCCCCAGCATGACCAGCCTTACAAATTATGGGGCAAAGAACAAGAGTATCATTGGAGGCCTGTCATAAGCAGCCAAGCACCTCTGCCTGACCACAGCAGCCAGCAGTGCTTGTGTTCTCGGCCCTGATGGTGAGGGACAGCGCTCATCAGCAACAGGATGAAAAGAGGAGCAAGCCAAATCTCAAAAAAAAATGTTCCCTCTTTGGGCTGTCATGGATTTGTTGCAGGGGCTGTGATGGCTGTTCTAAGGCAGCCAGACTGCTGAGCTGTGTTTCCTAGGAGTTTGTAGACTCACTGGTGTCTAATAAGGGGTTAAGCTCATATGGCAGATTTTCTTTCACTATGCACTGGTGGGTTGTTATCCTGTGCTCAGGTATCTGTTGCCATGAAACTTTTCGTGTTGGAGACCTCTAATCCAAGCTCAGTTGAAACTGGCCAAGGGATTTTAGAGTCATTTGGCAACACAGACTCAGGCACACACATTTATGCACATTCACACAGGCACAAGATCTGCTCCTTGAGGAAGGGGGCTAAACCCAAGGATTTTCTCTGGGAAGATGGTCAACACAGAACTCAATTTGGAGAACTCAGCACGTTAAATAAACTAACACTCTTGCAAATGTGAAAGGGTCAAAGCTTGGTCTAAAACCCACCCAAATCAGAGGAGACACGCAAGGCAGCATGTCCAGGCTTGGCACCAGGCTCTTTTTGGCCACAAGCACACAATGCATGAAGCCCACACTCACCTACAAAGTCGTAAATGAGGTCCTTGATGAGATGCCCGACGATGGCATACGCCACTGCCACCACCACCAGGGCTGCCATCAGCAGGTAGAGGACAGCCTTGGGCAGGGGAATGGCGTCTCGAGGAGGGGGTTTGTACTCCTTGTAGAGCTGGTCATTGTCTGAGTATGAGTACTGGAACAAGTGGTCCAGGCCAGCTGTGAAGTTGCTGGAGTTCATGGACTGGCTATTGGACAGGTAGTTGTCCTGTTCGGGGTCCTGGAGGACACTTACCACCGAGCTGGTGGTGGCTTCCACTTGCTGTACCAAGTTCAGAGTCTTGTTAACGCTGGGGAGGATTTGGGAAAGGAAAGTGCTCCAATCTTTGATGGCACTGATGTTGCAAATAATCATAATTGCAATGAGGAAAGAGGTCTCCAAGCTCAAGTGACTTAAAAGGGAGAGAAAGAAGTGAGAATTGCTGTGCTTACACCAAACCATGTACTGCAAAGCGGGCAGAGAAGGTCTGGATGGGGTAGGTTTCTCATTTGCAAATTCTTACATGATCCAGTAGGGATGTATCTGTGGTACCTCTGTCTCACTCCTGGAAATGCCTGCAGAAAACCCCTATGGGCATGAAGTTCCTTAGGAAAAAGTAGGAGTTGCAATGATTTTGACCGATATCATTTTTGTTCCTCAGCCGCCTGTCCCTTATGCTACTCACCGATGAAAACCGGAGAGACAGGATCCTGTAGATATTTTCAGTCATCTGGAAAAGAAAGATAAATTGCCCTTCTCCAGCTTATTTTTTTTTTTCAGAGGCGATGGTCCTTGGCGAGACAGAAATCCCCCCTGGCCCTGCCCCAGGCTCAAGGTGTGCGGTGCCGTCCTGTCTCTCCTGTTAGCGCTGCCCGGAGCGCTCGCACAGGAGACAAATGTTCAGACCCCACGAAGTTCAGCGGCTCCGGTGCGTGGCGGGGCCGCCGGCGCGCAGCTCCCGGCCATTCCAGCTTGGCTTTCAGCAACTTCTTCTACCGGCATCTCCCGATCGCTTCCTTTAAAAACAGAACCGACTCAGAGACAAGGAGCACGCCGGCAGAGAGCTCAGCACCCGGTCGCTAGCCCAGTCCAGAAGCGGCCGGTCTCGGGTTTTACCTTGAAGACTTTTCCAAGCGAACAGATGCTGTCTCCTGGTGCTCCCGCTTGTCTCATTCCGGGCTGGCTCCCTGCGGAGCTCCCCGCACGCAGCCGCCGCCGCTGCCGCTCGCTGCCCGATGCCGTGTGCGGGGCGCTCAGTGTGCGTGTGCGTGTGTGTGTGTGTGTGTGTGCGGGCACTCCTCCCGCTCTCTTCGCTCCTGCCCCTTCACCTGCCGCCCTGCCGGCTCTTCCCAGCCTCCGGCTCCGGCAGCGAGGGGGATTAGCTGCCGGGAGGTTGGCTCCAAAACTCCCGAGCGTGCTGCGAAGCAGGCGATGCGCGGCGAGAGCCTTGGCTCAGCCTCCGCCGCTGCTCCCCGCGGAGTTAATCCTTTCGATGACAAAAGATGAGCTTTGATCCGTCTGCTCGATGCTGCCGGGGAGGTGCAGGGGAAGGTGGGGAGCAGCCCGGGTCCAGCCGCCCGCGGGCGCTGAGCTCAGCCTTTGTCTGGGAGCGGTGCCGCCGGCAGCGGGAATCACACGGCGGGCGCTGCCGGAGCGGGGAGGGCACCATCGATCCCACCGCCGGCATCCCGCGGGAGTGATGATGCTCCCCCCAGCCCCGCTCCCCCCCCGGCAGCCTCCGCCCTGCGAAGTTTGGGCATCGGAGGGATGGGTGGTTTGCAGGAAGCACGGAGGGTTTGAGGCTGAGCTCCCTCACCGCCTCTCCTCCCTGCTAAGCTGTCTGTGCCAACTGGGAAGAGCCAGCCTGTCCTTGGCCACCTTGATAATGGTCTTAAACTGGTTCATGTTCCCTGCAAATACATCTCATCTGCTTTAGTGGTGGGATGTCTGAGATCACGGAGTTGCTGGCTTGGTTTAAAGGCAGTGGGACATATTTAAAGAGGAGGAAGAGGAAATCTTAGAGGGGGAAACTGTCTTTCTATATTTGGAGGTAAAAATAAATAAACCACAACCCCCCCCCCCTTTTTTTTTTTTTTTTT
>VZRH01007637.1:609628-669270 GCA_013397555.1 Urocynchramus pylzowi
CGGAGGCAAGAAAATCACCACAATAAGCCTGAAAGCAGCCAAATGGAGCTTCTGAGAAATAACAGCAAAAGATTAACTTTGTGTATGTGCATGTGTGTGTGTGTGTGTGTGTGCTACCAGCCAGCAGCAATCCTGCCAGCTGCCTGGGGGTTGGAAGAGTATAGAATAAATTGGCAACATCTCCTGTACAATAATATCACCAGGATTTGGGTTGGTGATGGACAGAGTGATTTGACAGCCCAGGAGTAAAAAAAAAAAAAAAAGTGGAGGAAAAAGCTTTCCTGCCCTCCCTGGAATGTGCATGAACCATGTCACAGTCACTTCTGGTGCCCAGGACCATTGAACAGCATCCTAAAATTTCTAAATTTCTTCTCACAAGTGACAGAGCTGTGGCTGGTTACAGAAGGATATCTGGGCAGCTGCATGGATCCATGTCCTGCAATGGGATGGGTCCTGATGTCCCCCTGCCCCAGCATCTTGATGTCCAGAGTTGGAGCTGCTACTCTGCCTCCAGAGCATGAAGCTGCAGAGATGCTTTGAGGGCCAGGGCAGGAGTCAGGAGCTAAGGGCAAATGGCTCCTCTGTCACATTCTCAGTCCTCCCACACCAGATTTTATCCTTCCAAGATGGAAAATAGGGCAATATTATTTGTTTATAAGAACTGTTCAATGTGAAGTGAGTTTTGGGCTCTGTGCAGGGGCAGCACAGTGCAGCTCTGCTCAGAGGCACATCCTTTCCTGGGGTTCTTAGGAGAAAAGAACAACCCCCAGGACATGGCCACTGGCTGTTGAGGACTGAAGCTGTACTTGCACCACAGCTGTTTGCTGTTGGCAGTTGCCATGGCACCAGTGCACCAGCCAGAGGGAACAGGAGAGCATCTGGCCCAGCTGGCCCATCCCTGTGCCTGGCTTTGGCTGTGGCTGTCCCAGGCAGGCTCCCACCGTGTTGTGCCCCTTTATTGTGTTGTACCCCTTTATTCCCTTTAGAAGGGGATGGAGCTGAGTGACTGGAGGCAAAGGGTTTGCAAAGCTGTGTGTACCTGGGGAGATTAATCAGAGCTGAGGGCAACAGGGGCAGCTCTCTGTGTGCCTGGGGACAGCTGGTGACAACAGCCCAGACCTCGCTCCAGTGGGACACAGGGCAAACCCCCTCAGTTTCCTAACCTCCACTGAGGGAAGAGGCTGGAAAAGCACTTGGGGAAGCTCTGAGTTCTGCTGCAGACACTGACTCCATTAAAAGGGCTTAGGGCAATACCAAGAAAATACTCCCCCACCATTTGTATTTCTCTGCAGCGGAAATAAAGTTGGCTCCTTTCATTTTCATTAACACCCTTATCAATTCAAAGTGACTAAATAGATGCTTAACTGTTCATTATACCCTCTCTGCATCTCTGGTCTGAAAGGGAGCCTTTATTTCCACAGTTATGGTTTTCAGCCCATTACAGAGGGAGAGAGCATGGAGAAATACACAAGTGTGGATTTTAATAACCTCATATTTCAATCTCTCTATTATTAAAAAAAATGTTTGCATTTTACTGTGATGGGGGGAAGATTAAAAGGATTGCCATGGATTCCACTTAGGGAACATTGCTAATGATTTCAATAAATCACTTTAAATAAAAATCACAATCTCCACAATTCCACCCAAATGCCATTTGGCAGAGGGGTTGATTATGGGAACAAAATGAATTTCGGAATTAGCTGCTTGTCCTAATGCAATTGGACAAATTAAATTTAGGGATACACACATATCCAATGACACATATATCTCATGCAGAAGAGCGGTGTTTTGGCCCCTGGGAAAAAGAACAAATAATGTTTTAGTGGGTTAAGACAGATCTTGTCCCTCATGATGGATGTCAAGTGTTTGTTACAGCTATTTCCTTAGTATTTTTATTTTATGGCTTACCCTCTGTGAAGCTACAGTCAAAGCATTGGTGTTTTATTTCCACCAAGGCAGGATCCAACTGACTACTGGGACACAACTTTGGAAATGGTTGTGTTATGCAGAGCTGGAAAGCCACTCTGACACATCCCTAGCAATGCCCAGAGCAGACAGCCTGGATTCCTGTCTGGGACTGGGACCAGCTCCCAGGATCTCCACAGAAGGTGAAGCCCTGGTTCCACACCAGATCTGGAGATCTGATGCTGCTCCCAGCTCTGTTGGGACATGTGAGGGACCAGGAGACCACAGGCTGTGGATGTGGCAACACCTGTCAGGTGCAAACAGAGCTGTAGGGGTGGAGAGCAGAGCTGGAGCTTATTGCTGTGCACTGTGCTGTGGCTTGGGAAGGCTTTGTGGCTCTCCCTGGCTCAGAGCTATGCAGAAGTTGGCTGAAAATGTAGTCAGGAGGTGCAGCTCCAGCAGCAGTACCTCCATCTGTACTTCTGAGTGAGGCATTTGTCTGCCCAAGGGTCATTTTTTCAGCCTGAAAAGTTTTTTTGTGTCTCTTTTCTGTGCTGGCTGCCGACTCCAAACCCTGATCCCCACCAGAGAAACCACTGCACCTGGTCAGAAGAACAGGCACAACAACTGACACCCTCCCATGGCACAAGGTAAAACACTCATCACAGGACTCCTTCAAACCACTCCCATTTTAGCTCTGCAGGGGGACATTCCTATCCAGATGCTGGCTCCTGGGGGCTGCACAGCTCCTGCTCCAGTCCCTGCATCCCTCCCCTGGAGCAGGCAAGCTGACCTTCATTCATCCCTGGCTGGGCCAGATGCTCTTCCCTGCCTCCCTGCCTGGCTGTGCTCGGCTGCTGCACCACACCCCGGAGCAGTGACTTCATTTCTGAGCAAATTCCAGACCTGCACCAAAGTTTTGACAGCAACCTTCCAGCATGACAAGAAGTTGTGAAATTTAGGCTTATCCTGCATTCCCATTCCTGGCATTCATCTTGCCCAGCGATTTCTGCTTGAACAAAACAAACAAACAAGGAGCAGCAGCAATTTTTAGCAGATGAATCAGAGTGAGCTATCTTTATCTATCTATATATAAAAGCACCTTTTTAAAAACTTTTTTTTTTTGATGCTGTGTTATTCATGTATCCAAAGCTGAAGAAGTCCAGATTATAATAATAATAGACATAATAAATATGCCCTATTAAATGCAGTGCCTAGGAAGACTGTTCCCTGTCTTCTGTCTCTGGTAAGCAAAGTAGGGTTTTAACTCTGCATGTGGCACCATCTCATGGACAGCTTGTCTTATTCAAAGGACTTGAGAGGCTGAAGGCAAGCACAAAATTATCCAGCATGAAAAGCTTGCTTCATGAAAGAAAGGGGAACATCTCCCAAATAAACAAACCCAGGGGAACAGGAGTAGTTGCAGTGGAGGTGAGGTGGGAAGAATGAATTACATGTTTTGTTTGCATCTCTAGAAAGTGCTGCTTGGCCAGGAAATGGGTAAAAATAGCTGAAAAGCATTTGTAGGGGTTATCTGTGGGTAAGTCTGACAAAAGCAGAACAGGAAGGCCTCATCCCAACAGGAGGGAAAACACTGTTTTTCCATGTCTCTTTCCACTCACAGCTTTGCTGTCCTGAAATCCAGTGAGAAGGTGAGCCAGGCTGTGTGCATCTGACACCTCCCAAACAAAGCCTCTCCAAGGGATCTGGAGGGAGAAGCTGGCAGTCTCTACATTTTCTATCTTCTCTGCCATCTAAGCTGAATATGTAGATCCAAAAAAAACCCCACCCTCACCTGCTGTTTCTTTCATGAAAAATGGAAAAAAAACTGTATGGATGCAAACCTGTTGGAGTTTTCAGAGAGCTTGAAAGGGCAGCACTGAGGTGCCTGTCCACTGCTGATATCTGGGCTTCAGGAGGAAACTTTAAGTGTCAACAACGATAGAAGAAAGGAAGAAATGAAGGAATTGAGCAAGGCAAACAGGAGAACTTACCTCCTTCCCTGAAATATCCCCCTCATTGCAGGCAGAGGTAGAGGAGCAGAGACCTCCCCAGATGCCAGTCCTCATTCCCTACAGACACACCCAGGAGGGGCTCTGCTGCCTGTCCCTCACCACCTCCTTGCTCAGTATTTTCTCCTCCCAGAGCAGGACCTGTTTCTAACGAGTGACATGTAAAGTTATGCTGGTTTTTCAGGTGTGGAGACAGAGCTGGGTAGGGTTGAGAAGCGCTGCTGGGTTGCCAGGCAGGTTACAAATGCACTCTGTGACTCCTGATTAATCTGCCACCTCACACGAGAGGTGATGCAGAGCTCTCTTCTGCATTGCAGATTGTGCTCCCGCCGTGCCCTTTCCCCACCACCTTTCAGAACCCTCACCTGCTATTTCCCAGGCACTCATTCAGTGTCTCACACTGCATCCACTGCATGCCTGAGCCCTATGTTGCTGCCTGCCCAGGTTGTAACTGGGTCTGCAGACTGATCCCAGCCTCACAGGTAGGGAAACAGTCCCTGAGGCCATGTCCTGGCCATCCCTGCCACAACAGGCACGCTCACATTAAAGGAACTGATGGCAGAGGGGGACTGGAACGTGTGCCTGTCTCCTGAATGGAGTGGGAAACACTCCTTCTCCTGTGCTCCAAAGCTGTGTGTGCAGGTGGTGGAGCCCAGATGGGAACATTCAGCCACTGTGGGTGCTGGAATGGAGGAGAGAAGTGGGCACAGCCCTCCGGGATGGAAGGCTGACAATGGCTGAGAGCATCCCTGTTCCCTGTTCAGGTCTGGCAAGGTCAGCCAACTCCTGGTGAACTGTAGGAGCCCTGGAGTGAGTGACAGGAGCATGAAACAGCTCCAGTCTGGACTGAGCTCTGCTGCATCCCAGCAGGGGCATTGCCTCGAGCATCCCGTGGTGCTCCAGCTCTAGCAGCAAGTTTCTCTTGTCAGCAGCAGGCAGCTGTGATTGGCAGTGGCAGCAAAATGCTTGATTACTTTGGGATAGGACAAACTCAGGAGCAGAACCAGGAAAAGAAAAAAATGTTTTCAACAAGTATGGAAACCACTTTTAACCCATGCACAACCAGAGATGGGACTGCATCCCTTCCATCTTTTTATTTTGAGATGGAAGTGCTGCATGTTGGTTTGTTTTGTTTTGGGTTTGTTTTTTTTTTTTTTTTTTTTACCAATCTGCCTGCCTACTGCTACCAAAGAGTAATTTAGCCAGGGAAATGTTCACTTGAAGTTTGAGTTGAATCCCCAGGAAAAGTCTGAAATTAAGAGTGAAGGTGACATTCCTAATGAGCAGGGCAGGATTGTTTTAGCATAAGCTGTTAACTACATGGAGACAGAATCCTTTGACTCCTGCACTTTACTGCTATGAAGGAATTAAATGTCTACTAATGCTACATGAAATTATCCACAGCTCACTAAAGCTCTTTGTTTTTAAAATGTTGGTTGCATGGTGTGTTGTTCTGGCTGAACCTGCTGTTCCCCAGATGAAGGAGGAACATCTCTCCCATCAGGAGAGCTTTGCAGTTGATTCCTGTCCTTCAGTGTTGAGTTATGGCTTTTCCTGGTGAATCCAACTTGAGTCTTCTTCCCTGCAATGGGAATCCACATCTTCTCTGTGCCATCAAGCACAGGGAACTTCATATCTCCTTCTTCCCAGGAGCACTCTTTGATGCTTTTGACAAACAGAATGATCTGTAGATAAGTCTGAAAATTAATTATGTAAAGTATTTTTTTATTTCTTTCATCAGAGAGAAGAGCAAGAAACTAAGCCACATCCACTTTGTCCATGCACATTCAGACAATTCAGGAAGAGCAGGTGAGTGATGGAACAGCAGTTCATGGTGATGCTGAGCTTCAATGACATTACACCAGACCTTTTCTCCAGAACTGAACTCTGCTGAAGGAGACCTTGGGATCTGGGCAGTGAGAGAGCCCAAATGCTGAGGTTTCTGTCTCAAAACCAGTTCTGTCTGTGGAGTTGTGCCCCAAGGAAAGGAAGCCTGACCCCAGCAGACAGACATCCTATAGTTCCCATCCCAAGCTATGCCTGCTTTCAGTTATCCTGTGCAACTGTTTGCTCATGCCAAGGAAGCAGAACTCTCCCCTTTCAATGTCTGAATGCACTCTGCTCCCCTGCACATCTCCTCCTACTCCCTGACCTGCCCTCCCTGCCCCGAGGCATCCTGCACACCGACTTTCTGTCCTCAGATTTGTTTTGCTGTTGTGTTTGCCTGTGCCAGCGTCTCGGCAGAGAGCAGACAAGCAGCCCTTCATCCACCACTTGCATGATTGATAACCCTGCCAGCACCTCCAGGGCTCCCAGCCACCACAGGGGTTAATGGCTGCTACCAGAAGACTTTGCACTTTTAGGCTTTCTTTAACAAGTGTCCAACATGCACCTGAAATGTAAGTGCTTTGTTTGATTATTCTTTGGTTCGGCTCAGTCCAAGGTCAAAGCCAAGAACAATACAAAGAAGCAATAGTAAAACACACAAAAGCCCTCTGCAAACTTCTCTGCAGGGCTCCAAAGCACAAGTGTATTTTTATTCTCCCTGTGGCTTTCAGAGGGAGGCTGGGAACAGCGTCCCTGTGTCACAGATGGGGAAGCTGAGGTGCGTGGCAGCTGAGCACCAGAGCCCAAACTCATTCAAAACAGGGATTAAATTCCCCTTGGTTTCAGTTGACTTCAGTTCCCAGAAATTTAGGTGAGATGCCCAGTTTGTTCATGATAAACAAGCTTTCCTAACCAAAACCAGGGCTGTTTCATTAATGCAGGAAAGTAGCAGTACTGGGAGGGAAGGAAGCATGGCAGGGGAACTGAGCTGCCGATCCTGTGCGAGGAGGGAGAGGCAAATAGAGAGATCTCATATCTGAGACCCCAGCATTAATTCATATGTTGATGAATGCCATAAATTAGATTGCAATCAGTCTGCATTCTCCAGGGACCTATTCCATGTAACGAGGCAGAGCCAAGTCTGTTCCAAATCCAGAGAACTTCTGGAGACTCCGAGCGCGGTTCCTTCCTTCCCCACCCTCAATAAATAAATGACGTTGAAAAAGAGGAAGGTATTAGCTGTGAATGGATTTTAATTGACGCAATGGTAAATTCATTTCATAATCTTTAATTAGCAGAGATGCTTGCCGGAAATTGTAAATTACAGGAAACTTGCTCCTTTGCTTGGAAATCGTTGGAATGTCCTGGTGATGGTAGTGAAAGGGGCTGTGGTCTCTGTAAATAATGCAAGAAGGCCCAGGATGAAGGAGTTTGTCTCTGAAGAAGGCAGAGCAGGCAGATTCTGATCCTGGCTCCAGTCAAACCTCAGTCCAGCTTCCAGCTGCAGCTGAGAATCAAGCAGGAAAAAATGATTAATGTCAGCTGATGGCTGGGCTTGATGGTCTGAGTCTGTGGTTGTCCAACCTTCACACACACAGCCCCTCTCCAGCTCCTGACCTTGTCCTGAACCTCACTGCTTCCTGCAAGCTCTGTCCCCTGTCCTTTTGTTTTTCTCAGTCTCCTGAGATCCTATGGATCCCCTCCTCCCGCTGTCTTCCAAGAACCCTGACCCACACAGGTCCCAGAGTCCATCTCCTGGCACAGCTGACTTGGTGAAGGGGACTGGGAAATTCTCCAGAGCAGACAAGAGAGCAGGTATGTTGGAGGAAGAGAGCAGACTCCTCTTCCTCCAACATGTTCTCTGCTGCAGGAAGCTTTCTCACCTCAGGACACATTCAAAGCTCATCACTTCGGAACAGGACAGGTCATGAGGGAACCCAAGAAAATTCTGAGAGCATATTATGAGTGGTTGAATGGGAGACATCCAGAGGTCCCTTGCAGCCAATGTGCCTCTGCTCCTCTGAAACCAAATTACCCTGTCTGGAGCTCCCAGTGAAAGAAATGGCTATGAGTCATGAGTGGTGATTAAGGACAGCTTTAGGTGCAGAGACTCAGAATAAAATCACAGCGCTCGCTTCTCTGCTTGTCTTCTCTCTGTTCATGCTCCACTTCTTGCCTGCTTATGCTGGGATGAAAGCAAGCCTCCTTTTATCTCAATTCCTAGCAGAGCTAGAGTTGTCCCAGCAAAGGGAATGTGAGCCGGTTCTACTCCTGATGTCTGTTGACATGTTGCTATAAAAAACCCCAATTATTAGGAGAGGAGAAAGAGAAAGAAAAGATATTCTGCTTTTCCATGCTGAAAACTTCATGGGGTGTAATTGAGAGATCAAAATTACCTTGGCAAATAATTGGTGCCAGCTGGGAAGAATTAGCTTGACTTGTGAATCCCATGTTGGGTTCAGACAGTCATGAGAAACCAAATCCTTCCCTGGTAATCTGAACACACTTTGCAAGGAAGCCATGGGGAAAGCATTCCCTGAGCCTTTTAATCAAGCATGATCTTCATAGGTGTGTGTAACACATGCCCTGTGCCTCAGTTTCTCCTTAATGGCACTGAATTTCTGGTGTAGAGCTCCTGGGGGTGCGGGTGTGGTTGGAGGGGGGGAGATCTTGGTATGCTATATCTGCACCCATGGCCTGCAGCCTCTGCCCACTGGGGTGTGGGCACAGGGAGTTATCCTAAAGCTGAGGAGTCCAGCAGGGACTGTGCTTGTGGGGCCCTGTGTGCAGGGAAATCTTCACTTGGGGTGGCCTTGGAGTGTCCCTCATGAGACCCAGGGATGGGCTGCTACAGGGACGGACAGGTCCAGCCTCCCTTGGTCCCACAAATAAAGGGAAAGAAGTAAAGCTGAAAAGAGACAGCTTTCTGGACGCAGCAGGGAGCTCCAGTTTTCTTTCCCCTTCATTAAATACAGTGTTTTCCTCTAATGAAGGGGCCATCCAGAGCAATAATGAAACTCTTCTCACATCTCAGTGCTTCAAATGCCACTTCCTCTTCCCGCGCTGAGAAGAACCCAGGCTTCGGCAGCTCCGAGGGTGGGCTCCTTGCTGCTGCCTCGCTGTTTCTCTAGCAAAATAAAAGCAAAATTAGTTCCCCTCCAAGAACTGCAAAGCACCCGTGCAGGGGGTTGTTTCATTCATCCCTTCTCCTCCTACATCAATAATGCCTTAATCTCCTTCCCGCTGGGCTCTGCCGCGTGCTGCCTCGATGGAGAAGGGCAGCATGGTGCTCCTGCAGGGCTCTAGGGCTGCCTTCTCCACACACAGGCTGCTCTGCCACCATCCATGTTACCCAGCAGGGAGTCACCACTGGGACACACACAAACCTCACTGGTCTGTGCTTCACCTGAGGTCTTGGTTTGGGGTGTGTTTCTACAGGGCATGTCATCACCAGGGTGATACCATCCCCAGGTATAGGGAAATCTTACATTTCCTGGGTTACCTGGGACTCCTGGTGACACCTGAGCAGCCCAGCTCTCCACAGCATCAACAAATGTCCCCTCTTCATGTTAGGGGGGATTATGTTCCCTCAAAGCTTTGAGCATCCTCACTCCTGTTGGAGCTTCGGCAGCTAGTGCCTGCCTCCTGAGAGCATCTGGGAGCCACAGAAAATATGAACAAAAGCAATGTGATGAGCCAGAGGGTGCTTCAGGAAGAATATGTGCCAGGTATCTCATCAGCTCCAGGCATCCCATCAGCTCCAGGCATCCCATCAGCTCCTGGTGTTTGCCCCTCAGCCATTCTTGATTTTGCTCAGGATGGGGCAGCCCCTCTGCTGTGAGGATGGGCAGGGATGGCAGCAGATCCAGGAGTGACTGTGCAGACACAGCTGATGGCCTGTGAGTGTCTCCTCATCTATCATCAACACAAAGTTCAATTACAGCCTATTGGGGTTTTCTCGATTTGCCAGTTAATTAATAAAATCTGCATCACAGATGAGTTCTATTTACATAAGAGCTGAAGGAGGCAAGTCTTCATCTTAATAGCAGTGAATATCAGATGTGAGATTAACTCATTGCTCTCTGCTTCAAATTGTTATTTACTTGGTTGTGTTTTAAAGATACTCTGGATTTCCACTTTCTTACTGTGAAAGAGGCAGAAATGGGATGTTTGTTTTCTTGAGCCCTGGTTGTTTTATTGGAACAACTTCCAATAAGCTGCAAAATTGGTTTTGTGTGAAGGGAGGACCCCCTGGCTAGAACAAGAGATGCCTAAAGGGACAATGACAGAGACCTCTCATAACATGGACAGTAGGGAGCTGTGAGGGAAGGATTGCTGCTCTTTCTTCATAACTAGGTGTTTCTGAAAGCAGGCAAGCAGTAGATTTGATACAGACAGAAACAAGTCCCTTTTGCATTTCCATGGAGCGTGATTGACAATGCACTGGTGGATGTTAAACCCCATAAGCTGAGTATGGCTTCAAATTGATGAAAACCCTTGAACAACAGACCACCAAAGATAGGAAGAGTGGGCCAAGACCACTTGGTATGTGCCCTGTTTCCCTGCATTTCTTTGCATCTGCTGCAACCATTGAACAAGCTGGGTGGGCCATTGGGCTAAGCCATAAAGCCATTTCTACAGCAATTTGGCTGATAATTTGAAGAAAAGGCAATATGGGGCCCTTTGCTTCTACAGCTGCTGGGAATCAAGCAGATATGTCTGAGGAGAAGAGTATGTAGGAACATTCTGAGTGGTGATGGGTTTTCATCTGCCTTCGCAGTTGTCATGAGCAACATTTTAAGGTGACAATGCCAGTAGCCAGCCCAGTGCACAGATGAACACAGCCCAGGAGAGAGCTTCCCTTTGGCTATAACCTGCATCTGACCTTTGCCTGCTACTGCCTCAGCATTGTCCTTGTCTGATGAGCTGCTTGAAGGACTGAAGAATTAAGAGGTTGTGGCAGTGCCAAAAGAAATTAGGGAATGTGATTGGGAAGGAAACCTGGGAAATGAACCTTGCTTTTTAATCAACGTACCAAGCAAAGCAGGGCTAATCAGCATTAATCAAGTAGAGCACTGTTGTTAGATGGAGGCCCTGCTTTAGAATAGGGGGCTCTCCTAATGACCCAGAAAAAGCAGGAGAGCCTTTCCAGCTAGAATTCCCTTGTCCAAGACAGTGATTGATCTGCTGATCATGTATTGATCTGCTTTCCCAAGTGCACAGCAGCTTGGGTTCTGCATCATTTCTTCTTTTTGCAACAGAAGTGCCTTGTGGCCTCCCCTGGAAGTGACTCACATGGCAGCAACCACCAGTCAGGCAATAAAACAGCATCCAGTGGGAGCGAGGCATTTTTGTTTTCATTATTCAGACAGCATGTGGGTGTGTGGCTCTGCCCCAGCAGCAGCTGTCATCTCATAGGCGTACCTGCACTCTGCTAGAGCAGGAATTCCCTTGGAGAGCAGCCACCACCCCACAGAGATGCCCAGGTGGTGTGGGAGAGGCTGAACACAGCCATGCTGAAACCATTTCCCTCAGAGCTGCTTTCGACTCAGCTCTTCCTGAGCCCAAGTTGGACACCTGCAACCTGAGCTGCAGCTGAACAGCGGGGACAGAAAGGAATCTCCTGTCACCCCCAGGGTGCAGAGATTGCCCCGAGGGGCCATGGTGGCCATATCTACACTGGGCCTGGGAGAGCCAGGGCACTGGCCCACAGTGGTCTGCCCTCTTCCATCACCAGCACACTCCAAGCCCTCTGGCCCAGTGACTTGGCCCAGCCATGGGGACAGGCAGGCCAGGAGCCATTCCCATGTGACAATATGGATGAAGGCACCTGAGAGCTTTTGGCTTGACCCTTGGATGAAGGCTGTGGGTACCGTGGCCACTGGCCAGCGACCAGAACCAGGCCTGTTTTATGTGGGTAGCCACAGATCAAGAGGCTGTTGTGCTGGATATTCTCCTCCTGCTGAGTGGGAGCCATTGCCAGGTGAAACAGTGGAGAAACTGAGGCACAAACCAGTTAAAGGCCTTGCCTGGAGTCAGTGGCAGAAGTAGGATGTCAGGCTTTTGAGGATGTGTCACATCCCTCCCCACACCCAACAGGAACCTCCAAGAGTGGATTTCACCTTCTGAGGTCACATTCCATGCTGCCTTTCAGCAAGTGATGGGGGTGCCATCTCTTCCACTTCCACAGTTAATTGTTCACAAATGATTCCTGTCAGCGCTGTTGGGCCTGGGCGTGTGGGTGATAACCTGGAGGCTGAGCACAGTGGGGAAGCTGAGACATGCTCTGCCTTCCAGATGAGGCAGCTGTAAGTTTTGGAGCCCTTGTTTCATTCCATTAGGAAAATTTTCCCCCTGCCTTGCTGTCCCCGATGTTTGAAGTGCCAGGCATGAAAGCAAAGGCAAGTCAATCAGATGAGCAGAGGCCTACTGGAGATAATTGCTAGGCTCTCTCCCAGACAGCTGAGTCAGCTGGGGAGAGGAACATCATAGAAGTGATGTCACCAATTCCTCTGTGATCTCTTCTTCTTCCTGAGCAGAAATGGTCTGAAAAACAGCTTCTGAAAAAGCCAAGGGGGAAAAAACAAAGTTGGTCTTAAGGGAGTTGGGCAGATGGGCCCATTATCTGTCAGAGAGGAAAGGGAGCGCTGTCTGGGCAGTGTGAGCAACCATAGATGTGCTCAGGAGGCTTTTGAAAGGAATTGATGGGGAAGTCAAATTTGGGCTCTTTGCAGTGGAACACAGCAGGAGAATGAGCAGCAATGGACATCCTGTGGAACAAGAGAGGTTCAGGCTGGTTATGTGTACACCCTCCTTAGGTTATGTATGCATCCTCCTTAGGTTATGTACACATCCTCCTTATACAACACAAACTTTTGTGTAGGGCAGTCAAGCAGTGGGACAGATGCCCCACTCTGAAGGCTCAGCCTTTGGAGGATTTTAAGCCCTGAGCAGACAAAGCCCTGAACAACCTGGTCTCATCTCAGAGCTGACTTTGCTTTGGGCAGGAAGTTGGACCTAAGGACCTCCTGAGCTGCCTTTCCACTTGAATTATCCTATGGCCTTAGGAACACATCCTTGTCAGTGCCTGAGGGGACAGGGAAAAAGAGGAGGTTCAGAGCTTGAGGCTGTAGACCCTCAAAGAAAGCCTTTCCAGAAATATGGGAGGGTAAACACAGAGATGCCTTGACATGGAAAAGGGCTTTTACTCACCACTGGAGATTTCTAGGAACAGACTAGATGAATGTGGATCAGGCCCATGTGGGCAGACCTAATGTGACCTTGTGTGCCTTCATGTGTGAACCCTGGTCTCTGAGGTGACATTCCTGGTCTCCTGCCATCCTGGACCTTCCTGAGGTTGAGTGCTGCTCCTCTGCCTTTCACCTTCAGCACTCTTGGGATCTTGGGGATATCATGCCTTTCTCAAACTCCCCTGACCCCCTCTCCAGGTCTGCTGCCACCATCACATGTTCTTACCCTTCAAAACCAGCATTGTCAGTGCCTTCTAGCAACATTCACAGTACTTTGGAGGAATCTCCATTTCCTTTCTTGATATTATCCTGGGTTCTTTCCAAGAATTTTCCTAATTTCTTTTCAGAAATTTCTACATTGCTTTCTAGGAATGTCCCAGAGCATTTTTCCAGGAATGCCTTGTTGATTTCTAGCAATTTTGAAGCAATTTCAAAACCAATTTTTTTCTTTTTAGGAATTTCTGCTTTGGTTTTTTTCTGAATGTTCTGCAGTACTTTTTGGTAACACATCATAAGTTTTCTCTGAATTTTCCAGAGCTTCCATAAGTTTTCTTCAAATTTTCTTTCTAGGAAGTTCCATGTTGTTTTCTGGAAAGTTCTCAGGTTGTTTTCCAGGAATTTTCTGCTAGACTTCCAGGATTGTCCCCGGCTGCTTTCCAGAAATTTCACATTTGACTTTAGAAACTTCCCTGATGTTTTCTGGACATTTTAACACAGGAGCTACTTTCCAGAAATTTCTTCTCTGCTTCCTAGAAATGTCCCAGTATGTTTTCCAATAATTTTCCTTTTCCTGAAATTTCTCCTTTGATTTCTTTTTGAGTTTAATCAGGATGCTCCCAGGCAATTTTTGGGTTCCTTCCAAGGAATATCTCCATATGGTTTCTAGAAATCCTCATATTACTTCCCAGGACTTCTTATGTTTCTTCCCCGAAATTTCCACATTGCTTGTTAGAAATCTCCCCTTTGCTTTTCCATGTCAATGTTGTTTTCAAGCCATTTCTTGTTTTGCTTTCTAGAAATGTCCTTGAGTGATTTTCAGGAACTTTGCAAATACTTTCCCAGTTTCCTCTAGGATTTTTGTAAAAAAAAAAAAGAACCAAAAAACCCCTGTTTTTTAGGAAATTCTTTTATTTCTAGGAATTTCGTCACTTCATAGGATTTTGCCTGTATGCTTTCTAGGAATACTAAAAATCCCTTTTTGTTGTTTTACTAGATCCCTTCCTCCTTCACGCACCTTTTTGAGGCTGTTTTCCCAATATTGGCGTGGGAAGGTGGCTGAGGTGGCTCCACAGAGCCAACCTTGCATTTTTTTTCCCTCTGCTAACTCTTGTGTGGAAGTGAGCTTGTGTACAACACGCTGGGAGCTCTTTCCTGGCTGTGCTCTTGTCATCACTGCCTTTGTGGAGCCCTCAGAGGTGCACGTTTCCTTCTGCCACTGCCTTCAAGCCCCTCTCCTGTTCCTCAGTGAACACAGATCTGCTGCCTGCTTGGGAATCTGACAATGCCTGAAGCCCTGGCAGTAACTCAGGTGACAAAGCACCATTTGTAAGCGTGGTTCTTGGCGTTCTAAGCCAGTGCTGTGAAGAGCAACATCGCCTTCTGCTCTGCCTTAGCAATTGAACCAGTGTGAGGGGGTCTCTTTCCCTGCACACAAAGCAGAGGTGGTTATTTATCATCTCAGTCGTGTCCAGGCTGCCCAGGTGGAGTGGTCCTAAAGCATGCTGGGTCAGCAGTGTGGATGATGAGGGAACCACCAGTTCCTGAGCAATAAGTTCCCATTAATCTCCTACGGAGGTAATGTAGCTTCCATGTAATGCCTGAGGATGAAAGATGGGCTGGAGATTCCAAGTCATTAGTGAAATCCTGGTGTTATAAAAGGCAATAGCAGATGCTAGTGAGGAATACAAAACTCATCCTATAGTTTCAATCCTTTGATGGGATGGTGATTTAGTGAATGACCTTGGTTATGACCTTTGTTTCCAACCAGCTTTGAGCCTTACCTTTCTATTTCCTTATCTCTGTTTGTGTCTAAAAGGTAGCAGATCTATTGAAGTGGAAACTCTTTTTGGGGGTAAAAAAAGAACAGCTTTGACAAATGTCTTGGTTTAAAAAAGAGCCCTCAAATTCTTGAAAAGTCCCCCTTTTACAACCAAGATTTTTAGTTTTCTAATTTGAAATGCCCTTGTTCTGCAATCTAAGCTGATTATTAACAGCATGTTCAGAAGCTACTGAAACAAAACATTTTAATTGACCCAAACCAGGTGGCTTTATTTCTATTTAGTTTCACAGGTGCTTGGGATTTTGATCTCCAGCTGGAACAGGAGAGGAAAAAAGAAATCTCCAGGAGCTTTGTGAAGTAAACCCTTCTCCCAGCCTGCTCTTAGCACTAGTACGTGGAAGAAAGCCTCGTGTCTTTGCATCTTTGCCTGTTGCTGGGCTCAGTAAAGCTCCTCTCTTCCAACTCAGAAGAACAGCAGCTCTCAGCTGGCTGTTGTCTTGCAAGCAAAGACACTCAGAGGTGACCTGAATGAAGCCTGTGCACACCTCTCTTTCTTTCAGCTGCTCTGCTGGCAGGTGACATCTCCCAGTGTAGCACGCAGGTATGCGGAAGAAACCGTGTTATCCCCTGAAAGGTTCCTAACCTGGATTTCTAAGGTTGCTGTTGCTGTTTCCTCTGTGGGAAAAAGAGATCAAAGCCTGTCTTGCCCTTCCCCCTGCAGGTGCCTGCCCAGCTCCCTGGCAGGCTCACACCAGAGGGGGGGCAGAGTCCCGTGCAGCGGGACCAGATGACCTTTTGTCGTGCCCAGCCGAGTGCGTGCAGCGCAGCTCGCGGGGCGAGCGTGGCAGATGTAAACATGCAGCTCATCTGAATGCTGAGACTTCCTTGATGGGGGAGAGCTCTCAGGCATGCTAAGGGGCAGATATTTGTTTTCCACAGCCCACCCTGAGCTTTCCAGTTGGCCAGGGAGACGGTGGTGAAGGGATCTTCCCTAGAAGCAGTCTCATGAGCTCTGTGCTGTCCCACCCTCTCTGCCATGGGGTGGCACAAGGTGCAGCTCTTGCCAGGCAGGGAAGCTGCCTAAAATTCTGGAGGGAAAGCCCACCAGCCCCAGTGTGTGAACAGACACCTGACTGAGGAAAATCAGTCTGCAGAGCAGTGTTCAGTGCAGATGTCCTGTGCTGGAGTGTCAGGAGAGCTGGGTAACTGCAGCAGGGAGATTTCTGGTTCTTGGAGCACCTGATCTTGGCAGTGCACTGGGATATCCACCAGGGAATAGCAGGTGGGACCATTCCTTGAGCTGGTGGCATTCCTGGAGGAGATTCAAATAGGACTTTGACTTGATATTGGACACAATGGGTGGTATAGCAGGTCTGTCAATGTGCCAGCTTTCTGCTAAGGTCATCCAGAATCTATTTAGCATAATTTGGCATTTCATAACTCTTAAAATTCTTTCCTGTGGTTCTCTAAATGGCATGTAGAAACAAAGACTTTGGAAGGAGGAAATAATAATAATAATATAAAAAAGGGCAAGTTAACAACCTTTTAACAAAAATTATGCACGGGGATGCGTGGCAGAGGGAGATATTCATCCCCCAACTGCTTCACTTAATATGCAAATAAAGGGCAATTGATCAGAGCCAGTCACCCCCACAGCGCTGAGCAAGGAAAGGCCAGGCTGCCAGTGTGGGGGAAGACACAACAGAATGAGGCAGCTCTAAATGCTTCATTTTAATGTTCTCCCCGTGTAGTCCTTTCTGCCTTTTATGTAGTGCCTCTTCTCTTCCAGCTCTGCTCAGGGAACTGGCAGTGGCCTGGGGATGTGCAGCTGGCTGGGGAGGGGCAGTGGGCAGCATGTGAGCTTGGGCCAGGAGCTCACAGCCAAAAACCTGGCACAGGACCCCTGTCCCATTAAAAACTAGTCCTCATGAATCTGCTCTTCACCTGAGACCAAACTGCCCTGACCCCAGAGGGATTTCTGTTTGAAGCAGAGCTTTGTATTTCATTGGTTGCTTTCAGACAATTTCTTTCAAATTTTTGGGATCTCTCTGTGAAGTGACAACTCAAGGTCATGTTTTCAAACCCTTGTGGCCCCAGAGGGAAGCTTCCAAGCCAAATGATTGACTCCAGCAATGCCCATGCCAGTATGAGCATCCTCTTGAGTGTCCCATGCTTGGGGCAGCTTTGCAGCCCAGCCAAGGGCAGAGGTGACAGTGCTCAGCAGAAGCTTGACATCAGCTTAAGTAATGGGATTATCTGGGGATGAAGAGGGAGAGGGAAGATGAATGGGAAGATCAGAGCAGGAATGAAGGAGGAGAGGGAGGGCTGTGTGCTGTCTCAGGGGAACCTGTCCCCAGGGACTGGCTACACCTTGGGGCAGCAAACCAGTCCTGCTGTCACACAGCTCCCCAGTGCTGCTGTGGGTCCATCTCTGGGACTGCCTCCCTGAGAAGTGAGCTGCTGGCAGGCAAGTGCTTTGTAAGAGGGCCAGAGAAATATGTTCTGCTCCAAGTCTGTCTCTAGAGGCTGTGAGATACAGCCAAGGTGTTAGAAGGACACAGTCCCGTGGTCCCTTTCCTCTGCCACTGACAGTCCCCGTGACCTCTGGAAAATCACTTTCCGTTTTCTGAGCCTTGATTTCCCCAGCCTGAAAAACAGTGCTGATTACTCACCTTTCCTCTGATTTCCTGGCTGATTTCTACCAGTTTTCGAGAGGGAAAATCTGACAGAGGAAATAAAGATGTTTTTTGACTGCATAGCAGCAGCAGGGCAAAGTTTATCTAACTCAGGAGGCCAGGAGGAGGTGACAGGCAGACAGCTGAGGAGAAGCAGGTCAGAGTATCAAACTGTGAATGACCTTGATTTTTTTCCCTTCCCTGTTCCTTAATCCTGGCTATTAGCTCTTCTGTCTAGAGCACAGGTGATTATTTCCAAAAACACCAGTCATTTGGAAAGGAGGAAAATATTTTCATCAAACAGGGAAGTGCTCATGAGAAGAGCATGAAACATGTGAACATCTGAACAGCACAGAAAGTGGTGGAACCAACTTGTCAGGTTCAAGGAGGCTGAGAGTATTGGGGAGTGATGTGACACAGAGTTCAGGGTTCTTGCTGGTGTGCTTCATGCCTGGATGCCCAGCTCACACCCAACTTCCAAACCTCCTGCTGCTGCTAGCATTGCTCCTGCAGCTTGTGTGGAGACCAGGGCATCAGCTCTGGGGATGAGGAGATCTCTGTGTCAAGGATGATCTTAAGTGATGGGTTTTATTAAGGGGATGAATGGGGGTGGCTTGTTTCCATTTTGCCTTGGTTGACAGCAGGCAGATGGTGAGTGAAAAGCAACTGGTTGTTGACTGTGACTGCTGTGGGAATGTTCAGCTCAGTTGTTCAAGAAGCTTCAGCTGCAGTGCCAATGTCTCCCTTCATTTACAAACAATGCAAACTTTTGCAGCCATTTGGGTCATGGGAATGAGCAGAATTCAGTGACACCTGAAGACAATATGAGCAAAAGAGCCATCTTTTCCACTTGAAAATAGATCACATTTGATCTGAACTCTGGTGGCACACCACAGTGTCTCTGTGGAAAGGGCTTTCAAACCAGAGGCTCACTTTCATGTAATTTTTAATATATTTTTGCAGAAGTTGCAGCTCTGGGCAGAGCAGAAATCCATCCTGACTCCATCCACAGAGCAGCTCCTGTAGCCAGAACAAATTCCCTTTGAACTGCTCACAAGACTGTATCTGCAGGAAGAACAATACTCCAGCTGCAGACATGAGGGAAAGTACAAAATTTCTCAAGGCCCAGTTGAAGGTGTTCTGTGCATGTTTAGTGGGAAAGCTGACACATGAGTGATTCCAGGAGCTGGGCCATGACAAACTAAACTCACCTGGCAGATGAGCCATGGTGGGCAGGGATTAAACAGCTCAAAGGGGGCTTGCAGGGCTCTGACCATGCCCAGGCTTTGCTTTATGTCCATGCTGAAGGACAGAGGTTATCTCCCAGCAGTTCCTGGGAGGTTTGACCCCAGGAAAATTAATAGGTTGGTGTTGGTAAGCAAGAAAATCAACCCCTGGCTCTAACCTTCACGCCATGCAAAATATCCTCATTTTTCTTCCTGAAAGAGGGTGAGGTGGGTGTTGCTCTCCCTTTCCAAGTAATAAGTGATAGAATGAGAGGAAATGCCTCAAGTTGTGCCAGGTACTCCCAGCAAATGGGAGCCCAAGGAAGTGGGAGCTTCAGCTAGTGAAAGTGTAGGCTGACTCTCCAACTACCAAATAAAAGTATGGATGGAAATTGAATGCAAAAGGGGATGATAATTTGAATCCAATCAGCCTGTGGACAGTGTTATAAGTAATCTTTTCACTTTCATCCCACTGGTTTTCTGAGGGATGGTGATGAAGATGGTGCCCTACCCCAAAGCAAAGACAGCCAGGAATGTAGAGGGGCTTGTAAGAAGCATAATCAGTATTTGTCTCCCACTGAAACCTTGTTTGGAGGGGTCATTAAGCAAAGAACTGGAGGGAGACATGATTTTTGCATGGCTCCTCGTGGCCATGTTGAAGATGATGATGCACTCACCAGCCACAGGGATGGCTCCACACTACTTTTGATCTAGGGATCTTCTGCTCAGGTGTAAACTCAACCTAAGCCAGGGAGCAGAGATGTCTCCAGCTGGGATGGCAGACCACCAGAGTAAACAAAAGACCACCAGAGCTGCACAAATCAGTTCCTAAAGCCAAAAAACTTAATCAGAACAACACAGTGCACGTCCAAGGAAATCAAGCTGTTTATTATTCATCTTGTATAAGGGAGGGGATAGTGGTGTTTCCTGGAAGAGGGACACCACCGAGTCAGTGACTGTGCAGGGAGAAGAGCCCAGTCTGACCACGATGCACGGAAAAACCACGGACATGGGCCATGGCTCAGGCTGAGCAGCACCTCAGGGGAGGAACAAGGGGTGCAAAAGGCCAGCAGGGCAGCTGCTCCGAGCCAGTCTGTCCACAAAGCCATAATGCAGCTTAGTGGTGCCATCCCAAAATAGCCTGCTTGAACGGCGAGAAGCCCTCTCCAAATCGGCCGCCGTGTTTATTTAAGGAGCCACTAATTTCCTTCAGCACGGCTCCCCCGGCTTCAGTGACCGAATAATCACCTGTCAAGTGGCTCACACGGTGACAGACTGGAGGAGGGAGCACAGAGCCACGAGGAATCATCACTCCAGGTGATTTTTAATATCCAAGAGGCGGTGGCAGACAGGAAGGTGATGGAAAAGTGTGGACACTGACAACACATCTGTCAGGAGCTGCCTGTCCTGCAGGCAGACAGATGGGCTTTTCAGCACATTTCATCAGGAGAGTAACCTGCAATATGGCATGAAAGGGGAGAGAAGCACCAAAGGGTGAAGACCTGTCCAAGGGGGACAGGGAACCACAGTGCCCCTGTAGTCAACAGGGGCTTAAAGAGGCTGTTTGGTCTCTTCTTATGAAAAAATGGCAGGAACTGGGCTGGATGGAGCCCAAATAATGATAAATTTTAGTTAGGTTTGTGTAAAGGGGGTGAGGATGTTTGGGCAGTGCTTCTGGTCTGGGGTACAGAGCCTCCCTGCCTTCTTTTTTTTTTTTCATAGTGTAAAGATCTGCTCATGAATATCTTGGTTTCTTGCTATTGGGACGTTTTTTACACAGCCAGCAAGAGGACTGGGATTAACTCACTCCCACACAGGCTCAGTAAAACCTTCCTTACCTTCAGGTGCTCCTTTGGGAGCTTTGCTCCACTCTGCAGGTCTGGGTGTCTTTGAGGATCTTGCACCCCAAGCTCCAGTTCTGAACTGTCCCTGCAGTGCAGGGCAAGGTGCTGTTCCCAGGGTCTGCACCTGCTTCCCTAATCCATAGTGTCAGCTGTGAGGAGTAAGGCAAGAGGGCTGTGAAGGCAAAGTTCCCTGGACAGTCCCAGTCAGATGCTGTGTTTGCTGCTTGCACCATGCTCAGCAGGCAAGCAGTGTGTTTTGTCTACACAGGCTGTCCAAGACAGGGCCCACTGGGAGCATCTGAACATTGGCTTCTAATGCAGCTGAGAGAAAGGGTTGCCCTGAATCCCCAAATCCAGTGTTTTGTTTCAAACAGTGGCCAAGCCACAGTGAATGTCTAGTTACTCATTGCCATGGCATCCCCCAGGCTGAATTTGCCTGGCAAATATCAGAATGACCAGTTCTATTGAGATATTCTTCTAGAAACATATCCTTTTTTTTCTTTTTTTTTTTTTTTTTTTTTTTTTTTGGTGAACCCCTCAATTTTTGCCATGACTTTGGGAGACCGCAGTTATAATTTATTTCTTTTTCCCTTTCCAACCATCCAGGGAAATATGTTCACATTTCAGGGCTGAATGTACCTTGGAAACAGATTTTCTATTTCATTTCCCTACTCAGCACCTCTGAGAAGGTACGATAAGAAGTGAATTCTTCCCTCGCTCTTATTTCTGGCAGGCAATAAGATATATAAAAAAAAAAAAAAATCTGGAAACACCCCTTGCTACTTTAGATTTATTTTTACCTGTCTCTCTGGGCCTGAGTTATCACTCTGCCTTAACTGGGTTGCCAATGGACCTGTCCAGGTGCTGGGGCTCCCTCCACCTCTGCTCCCAGCTCGCTTTCCCCCAGGAGCATCTGAGCTCTTGGTGCTTTCTGCCACCCAGTCTGCTTTTGTGTCCAGCTGAATTGTGACCAGCAAATGGCATAAATATAGATGTTAGCGTGACTATTTACTGAAGGGATTAAGTGTCCTTCCACCTCCTCTTTTTTTGGTTACTTCTATCCCATTACCTGATGTAGCTCTAGTTAAACCCCTCTCACCAGTTCAATGGGTGCTGTCCTGCCCCTCACCTGAGAGCAGCACCTGGACCTCGACCTCCAAAGCTGGTTATTCTTCCTTGGGAGCTGAAAGAACAAGAGGGTTTTTATCTTCCTCCTAATACAAGCCTGAATTGTCTTTTTCCTCAAATAAAACTTCCCAAACTGTGTGAAACTGTCCCCTGTGTGAAAAGCAAACTGAGCTGGTCTCAGCCAAGAGATTCTCCTGGTGGACTGGTGTCAATTTAACAGAGCTTCTTCCATCTGTGTCCTGTTGGTGCCATTAGCATTGAAGAATATTCTTAATTAAAGCAGGATCATGCTCCTATGGCCTGCAGATGGATGATCCTAGGGAAGGCCATAGACACCTCATTTCCCCCAAGGGCCCTGATATTGATTTCTCTCTGGGAAAGTTGTTTTTCCCAAATGCAGGACTTGGGAAATTGGAATGCCTTGTTCCCTGAATATTTGGGGGCTGGATGGGCCCTCCTGGCTCAGAAAGGAATTTTTCCTGAGTTTTGATCTCACTGTGCCAAAGAGCTCCAGTGCTGCTCTGAATGCATGGGCGTGGAAATCAGAGAGACTGGGCAGGAATGAAGGAGCTGAAAGATGAATGGAGGGGTGGGTGCAGCAGTAGAAAGATGAGTGTGGTGTAGACATACCAAAGTCCTGCAGTGTGTTACAGGGTCCCTTGCTCCACTTAAGGAGTCTGTGGGCTGGGACTTTGTCTGAGACTCCAGAAGTAACAGGGGGAAAAGCTCCTGCCTGACTCCAGCGGGATTTGCTCAGTTACCATCTCTGTGTCTCTGTATTTCTCTGTGTATATCCAAATCCTGCTGCCTGTAACAGGATCTGCCCAAGGGGAGGGTGTTCTGACCCCAGCAGAGCACACATTCCTCCCCAAAGCACCTGCCTTTCTCTCAGGTCTATTTCTGTCCTCCAGTGCCCTTTCATCCCCACTTCCAGGGGATGCTCTGACTCTGTCTTCTGCTCTTCTTCTTCTTTTTTTTTTTCCTTTTTTTTTTTCCTTGGTGTTAAATAAGCCTTTTACTTTAAAGTGAGAAGACAGGGGTGAGCAGAAAGGTTAAACCAGTGACTCTGGCACCTAGTGAGAAACCCATTTCCATCCACACTGGGGAGTGTATTATTTTGACAGTTGTTCCAGGTTGCTTCACTTCCTCATTCCCTTTGGGGAGCTGGCAACATTATTAGATTTGCATCTGGTTTGCAGATGATTTTGCACGTTTTCCCTCTGGTGCCAGTCGCAGAAGGTTCTTCACAGCTCCCAGTGTGACAGGAGGGACTGTGCACTGTGTGGTGCCACCCGACAGTCAGGGGGCTCAGGGTCACCAGCTCCAGGCCCTTTCTGCTCTTTGGGGTGTCTGACACAGGGAAAGAGAGGGACAATCCTAAGCACCAGTCCCATGCTGGAGCTTAGCTCTAGGCAGTGGTTCCAAAAGCTTTCAAGGAGACCTAGGTGTCTCCTGGGAGTTGTGTTTGAGCTCAGACCCCACTGCCAGCAGGATTTTGATTTGGGAGAGGAGAAATAGGACTTTTGGCAGGGTTTAGGTGACCTGGTTGTTGGGGAAGGCAAATTCTGGGCAACAATTCTGGGGAGAGGCAAATGACAAATGACAGCAGACAAGAAGTGCCACGGGGTTCATCCTAGGGGCAGCTGGTGGCATGCTGGTTTGTGTGCATCATGGGGCCAAATTCATTCTGAAAGCATCTCCTTGGGGCTGACATCAGAGATGCTCATGAGGCAGGGACTGCTGGCACTGCATCTGAGCCCTGGGAGTGGGATGACCCCCCAGCCTGACTGGGGACAGAGTCCTCAGGGAACAGCTGTCAGCCCTACCCTGCCTGCTCCTGAGGGTGAGGAAATGTCACCTCCACGCTGTGCCCAGGCCAAGGCTCCAGCCATCCAGGGTGTGCTTCTTGGCTCTGCAGCCCTTGTGGGGTGGCTTGTAGGTGCAGAAAGCTTCTCTTCCTGATCACCAGGCTTTAACAGGGGCTGGAGCTTTCCTCCCTTGGGTTCTCAGCTGCTCAGGCCACTCAGGCCAGTGTGGAAATCACAATCTGTGCCCTCCTGTTCCAGCTGACCACTTCAGAGGCTGGTGCAGCTGTGCAGCTGCAGCTTTTGCAAGGCAGGCTCTCCCCCAGCGTCTCTTATTTGCACCCAGTAGAGTTCATTGCTCTCAGGCTCTCAGCTCTGAGACTTTGCTCTGATTTTCCTCTCCACAACCCCCCACTGGGTGCTTTCTGGTCCCTCCCCAGCTCACTCTGTAATCAGATCAGCTCCCTGCAGGGATCCATGGAGGGACACTCATTCTCAGTGTCTCACTGATTGGGTTTGTTTCAACACAGGCTGATTGTGAAGAGGTGTTCTCAGGGCTGTGTGGTAGTCAGCCTTTGGAAAAGGAAACGCCCTGCTACTTCAGCAGTTAATGATGGCCCTTTGCTGATGAGTCCTGGCTGGGCTTTGCACAGAGGTTTTTCTTTGGAAGGTTTTTATTCCAGGTGGTGTGGGTCCGTGGTTCTCTCTTTTTTTTTTTTTTAATTTTTTTTGTTTTGTTGGTGTTTTTTGTTTTTTTTTTTTTTTTTTTTTGGGGGGGGGGGTTTTTTTTTTTTTGTTTTTTTTTTTTTTTTTTTTTGGGGGGGTTTTTTTTTGGGGTTTTTTTGTGCTTTTTTTTGGTGTCTGCGTGTATGTAGTATGTATTTTTCTCTTTTTTCTCTTCCCTCTTCTGTCTGAGGCTGCAAGAGGAAACAAGAAAAATATTTGACCTGCAGCCAAATATCTCAGCTTGACTTCCATGGTCAGATTCTTCCTTTTGGAAGATGTGAGCCTGGGGCTGACTTAACTGTTTTCTTGGTTTGTGCCTTGTGTTTTGAAATGGCTCTCACCTGGATCAGAGTTGGGTTACCTTTTTAATGATTCTGCTGCAGGTTTATTCAGAGCTCATCTGTTGTAAGAGGTTTCAATTATCCATCTGCATCTTGCCTCTGGTCCTCTGCATTTCCTGTACCAGTCATACTCCCATCTGCCAGGCAGAAGCACCACGCAGTGATGACAGCAGTGGTGAGCCATGAGCTCAAGCTCCAGCTGGGTAGAAGTTTTCTGGCAGGGTGGTTGAGCTCGAGATCCCACCTCAAGGCTGGAAAATGTCTCTTGGTGTTCCCTGTGTCGGGCACATTCTTCGCGCCCTGGAAACTTTTTGGTCTTGTAGAGGGCTGTGGAAATTCGGTTTCCTGCTTTTCCCAAAAGGAAAATGTGTTCATTAAAACAGACTCTGCTCCCTGCTCAGTCTCCAGACAATTGCATTCCCCTCATGGGCTTTCCTGTTTAAACCAATAGTCCTGGCCTTCTCCCAGTGAGCTCAGTCTCCTTTCTGCTGTTTCTATAGCAACATCTTATCCTAAAGGAGCCTGAAATCCCTTTGTAAACACAGCTTGAGGATATGCCCACAAACCTGCAGGAGGGACCATGGCAGGTGCCCCAGAGCCCAGAGGGGCACCCAAGAGGAAGTCAAGAGTCATCTTGTGCCACTCTGGTTTTGCAGGCAGATTGGAAAGATTTATTTTTGCCAGCCCAGCTGGTGCTTTAATAACTCTACTGCTGCTCTGCCCTCAGAGGAGAAGGGTCAGGAGGAGGCCTGTGGTGCCTGTAAGTGGCTGTGCCTCTGGGCTACCAGAGGACCTTCGTGGCTCACAGCCCTTGGTCTTCTCCTGGCAGCCCTGCATGTAAAGAAGCCTTGATCCAGCATCCCTGGACAGCACAGAAGAGACTCCCTTGAATTTCAGAGGCATGGCCCACATGTGATACGAGCAGGGCCCAGCCTGCTTTGCCTGGGAGATTGTAAATCCAAGCACAATGTGCCATTCAAATGGAAACAGGGCTAGCAAACTCAAATACAGTCCTATATTTGTGATGGACCATAAATCCTTGTTGCTCCCCTGGATAAATCCAGCATGGGTCACAATTCTTTTGAATACAACTTTGCTGGTGCTCCCAAGCTCCCCAGTGATCCTGAATCTGGCTGAACACTGCCTGACCAGCGTGTGCTGAATGCAGTTGCTCATAGTTTAATTTGTCTGTGATGGCACAAAAAGGCACCAAGGTTGGTGGCAGTATGAGCAGCACATCAGACAGGTCTGCCCTCAGGGACACAGAGCTTCATCTTGCCTCTGGATCCATTTGGGATCCTTGAGCTCCTAAGTGGCCCTATGGACTTTATCTGCTCAAGGACATTTTTCTACCCTTGCCTGTGGATTTGGGTACTGAAATTTTCTAGAGGAAATCTCTTGGCATAGAGAGCACGTTGTCCTATCTCCTGCCTGGGATAGATAAAGGGGTGGCATAAATTCCTCATGAGTGCTCTGAAAGAAAGTTTCCTGGTCCCCCATCACCACTAAGACCAGGAAGCAGTGGATGGACACCCAAAACGTGTTTCCAGAGTGGGTTTCTTGAGGCAGTACAGAACAAGGGATGTTCCCCAGCATGCAGGCATTCCAAGCCATCTGGAAGCTGAAATCAGTGTTTGATGATGAAAATGTCAGGAAAGCACATCTATAGAGGTGTTAAATTCTGCTGTCCCCAGGCAGGCATGGTTGACCACACATGTGGGTAAGCTGATGGAATCCTTTCAGAGCCACCTCAGAAGAGGCACCCAGCCACAACCTCTTCTCAACAACTTTTCTCTCAAAGCCCTCAAATACTGACTGTGCTTGACTTTTTATGTGTCACATCCTTCTGAGGATGTGCTTCTGCCTGTGCCCAGCTCTGTCACAACACCAGTTGTGTGAATGATTCTGAGGATGTGGAAGTCGTGGTCTAGCACTTAATCAATTCCATTAAAAGGAGCAGAGGAGTTGGGTAGCAGAGGAACACAGAATATCTGTGGTGTCAAAACACAAAACAATTGGCATGAAATTATGCTGATTATTCATGTATTAATTGGAAAAAAGACACGCTCTGGAGGAGGCTCCAATTGCCAATTCCCCTCCTGAGACAGGCACAGAAAGGTCTCTTGGAGCAAAATCCACCCCCTGGGAAGCCCTCCCTCAGCCTAAGAGGAGGAACATTAATAATACAAACCCAGAGAACTTGTCCTGGGGTTAGTGTGACTGTTTAGACAGGGTGAGGTGGCAATGTCTTATCACAGGCTTTTTTTTCCACTTCCCAGGGATAAGTCTGTGTGGAAACAAGAAGCTGTCTTGTTGACACTTGGGCATCAGCCCAGACACTGTCACCATCTGTTCAGCCCTGGAATGGGGTTGGGAATCTTCGCAGATGGAGGATGAGAGCTGATGGTTAGACATAAACCAAGAGCTGTCACCTCTGCAGGTGAAAAGATCGTCCTCATGCTAGACTGAAGCATCAGCCCCTGCCAGGCAGCCCTCGCTGCAGGGAGCCTTGTTTGTTCCTCAGATCTCTGCCAGCTGTGAGGTGCTGGAAGGGGAGCAAGGTGGAGAAGACGTGGTTGTTGCTGGGAGACAGGGAAAATGACAACGGTAAAAGTCACTTCCCTGGTTTGTTGGTTTTGTTGTGGTTTCCCCCCACCCCCACAGATTTGCGACTCTCTGTACCTGTGAAGAGCAGACTCTGAAAGCTAAAACACAGGAGAGGGGGTGGTGTGAAAAGCCTGACCTTACAGATGCAGAGTGTGATTGTTTTGGTGACTTCATTTATTTTGCTGCTTTACTCCAAGGGTGTGCTGCTGTGCAGCTTAAACCCTGGCCAGAAGTTCAGCTCGGTCTTAAGTCCTTGGTGTAGACTGACCTTTAGTTCCCACTCCTTCTTCTTCTTTACAGCTGCTTATTTCCAGTCCAAACAGCCTGGTGCTGCGACCTGCTTCACCCCAGAGGTGATTTAGGCCCTCAGGGTTTCTCACTATAAGGAAGTTGGTCACCCCTTGAGCAATGTTGCTTGTGCACAACACTCAGCAATTTGGTGTGGGTCAGGATTAAACTGCTGGGCAGGGGGAGGTTGTTCCTTCCTGTCACCACTGAGGGGACAGGAGGACTTCAGTCATGGCAGCAACAACTGAGATTTTACTAGAAAAAGGGCAGTTATGGAGGCCTCAATCTGCCTCACTCAGACTGACATCAGGGTCAGTCTTCCTTACAACAAGCAGCATGTAAAGTAGCAAGAGCAATGCCCCTCTGCCTGCTAAACCAGATTATTTGCCTCAGGAATGAAGGAAGAAAACATGAGCAAAACCAAACTGCTCCAGACCTGCTCTTTAGCCTGTGCACATGTGTTGCTAAACACAGTGAGCAGCCTGGTCACAGCTGTGTGGGAGTGGGCTCAAGTGACAGACCAACACATGTGAGCTCCAGGTAATGGATGGAGAGCTCTCCCTGCTCCTCAGGGAGTGTGAGGAGTGAGCATTCTTGGCTGAATTGTGCCTGTGGCTTGGACTGACTTCAGCTTTCCATGGGAAACCCTCCCTGTCCTTGCCAGTCTGGCTGCTTGCCTGGGTCTGTGCCTGGGTGATGGATGGTGGCTTGGATGTCACCCAGGCAACGAAACCTTGCTGTTGTGCTCCTGGACATGTGGCATTGCCTGTGGCTCTGTGTGGAGACTCAAATTCCCTGCTCTTCCCCATGGCTCCTGAAGGCCATGGGCAGCTCTGACCTCTCTGGAGGAGTATGGAGGGATGGAATGGGAAGCCTTTGAGAGCCAGTGCCCAAACAGGTGACTGGGAAGCGTGGTGTTAGCAGTGGGGCTGTTGTGTGTGTTGCAGGAATGACTGTGAGGAGGGATGGTCAATTGCTCAAACCAGGTCTGGGTCCCTTGAGAGGAGCCCTGTGCAGCTGCTGAGCTTGGGTTGGGGTGTCCAGTTATCCCTGTTCAGCCAGCCCAGCCTGGAGGGCCTGAAAACCCCTTGGGAGTCTCTCTGGGACATGGGATGTGTCAGTGCTTATATCAAACCAAGGCTTTGGGAACTGCCTGCTGGCAGTGCTGTGACAGGACAAATGGGGACAAAGAGCTCAGGCCCTGCCTCCCCTGGGTCCTGTGCCTTGGTGCTGGCTCCATCCTGGACCAGGGAACCAACAAGGGCTTTAAAAAGCCCACACCCTCTCTTTCTGTGTTTCTCTGGTGTTTAAAAGGTATGAGGTGGGATTGCATGCTTTCTCAGGGTGCTCTCTGGTATCTGGTAAGGGGCTGGTCTGTCCCCACAGACTGTCCTGCTGTCCTGCAGCTCTGCCTGTCCCTCTGCCTGTCCCAGTGGCACGTGCACAGACTGAGCCTCTGGCAGCCTCCACCTTTCGAGGCCTGTGGGTTGAAATCAGCTGACCAATTGAGGAGTTACAAGGGTGGGCTGACACACTGATGGGTACACGTGGTGTTCTGTTGCCTTTCTTCAGAAAACCAGGTTAATAACAGTAATAAAGCCTTCAGCTTTGTTGCTCTGGTGAGGTATCAGCGTGCTGTCATGCACTGATGGTAAAACACTTCAATCCAAGTGAGCAGAAGGTGATGGCCCTGTGGAGAGACATATGTTCCTGCTCTATTATTTTTATTGCTCTTAACAGCAGTGTTTTTAAAAGCCCTCCATTTCCTGATCACACCTTTAAGTGCCAAAAGCTGGTCTCCATGGAGGGGAAGGCAGGAGGAGCAACCTGGAGGAGGCAGGCACAGCCTCTCAGGCAGTGGCTGTTTAAGCTCCGTGACTGTGGGCAGAGAGGGATGTGCTGTGGAAATCTCAGTGTTCCCAAAAAACCACTTTGTGCTTCAGCCTGCCTGGCTGCTCTGAGCAGGGTGTGCTGTGGGAGCCCTGCCATGCTTGGTGCCCCATCTGTGTCCAAGCTGCCTGAAGAGCACTCTGCTCTCAGCAGGCCAGCAATGGCCCATCTGGACTGATTCACAGGCACAAGGAGCACCTGGGCTGGTTTCTTTGCTGTCCCCCCCAGAGCCAACATTGACACCTCTCTCTTGAAGCACCAGGATCTTGGCAGCCAGCTTCAGCTCAGCTGGCATCACAGATCAGGAGGGGTTGAGGGTGCATCCAACCCCTGCTGCCCCAGCTCCTAATCAAAGCAGGAATGGAGCATGCAGCCCCCCCAGCAGTCTGATGGAGTGGGATGCCTCTCAAACTGTATCTTTTGCTGAAAGTTGACAAATTTCCCCCTGTTGGGGTGACCAAATGATTTAGCTGAGCCAGGGGCTGGGGTCCCTCACTGTGGTGTCACTCCAACACGCACTGATACACAGAATGTGGCCCATGGGCTGGTCACCTTGGTGGGGTGGAAATCTGCTCTGTGCTCAGAAGTCCTCAGAAGCTGCTAAATCAGAGATACTTGGAGAGATCAGAAGGAATCTGTAATGCCAGTGCTGAGACTTCTGGCATGCCAACGTCCACTTCTAAGAATTAGAAAAAAATGTCCCCCTGAGATGGCAGTGGGGAGTGCACCTGGCCCTGGGCTGGTGATGAATTGCAAATCACTGGTGTTTTGTAACAGGGCAGCTTCTTGCTCTTCTCTCACCCTCAGGAAGAGATATCTCTGCTGCAGATCAAAACAAAATAGATTGAAGTAACAGTTCAGATGAAGGAACCTGTCCACCTAGGGAACCCTGCAAATTGCTCTGCCATCTCCCTGAGAGAACAGAGGGATACACATGTATTTTCTCTCCATTTCCAAAGAAAATGAGACGCAGTGAGGTTTGGAGGCAGAGAGATGGAGTTCAGAGGAACCTGCCTGTGTGGGTGGAAGTGCTGACAACCAGGGAACGTCCAGTCTAATGGAAAATGCTACCTGATGGATGCATTAATGACAAGGAAATCTGGGGTTTCAGTGCCTGACAATCAAATGTGTGAGTGTGCATGGAGGGAGGCTGCTGAGCAGATTCTTGATCCAGCAGCTCCCGTGTGCAGGTGAAAGCAGGATCTGCCAGGGAGTTTAAAGCTAAGCCATGCCTAAGCGATGGTTTGAGCTGAGCTGACTCTTATAAATGGGGGAAATGGTCCAGCCTTTCCCAATAAATTCAGGATACTTCCTTCCACATTCATTAGTAGAGGGGTCCCTGCCCATCCCAAGCCCACCTTTATTTGCAGCACTGCCCCAGTGCCTGGGCCAAGCTGTCTGAGCCCAAACTGCAGCATGGTCTATGTGACCTTTCCAACCTTCATGGCCCACAGCCAGGGCATTCCACTCTTTTTTTTTCCCTTGCTGGCCAATGCAAAAACGACTGTCCTTTGCTCTGCAAAATGCTTGGAGCACCAGCAGGAAGAAAGAAACCAGTTTTGTCTGAATGGAGCGAGGAGGAAAGGGAGAAATGAAAGGACATGTCCCTGGCACTCTGTGAGCTGGGCTGGTTTCAGTGATCAAAGGTGACATTAGAGCAGTGCTGGGAGAGGAGCTGCTTTAAATAAGTGGGTTTCATCTTAATTGCATCTTTCTAAAGCCAGTGTAGCTGTTGTGCAATGAAACCTTTCTGAGCCAGAGCCTGATTGAGAGGATGGAACAAAGAAAGAAAGAGAAGGGGAAGAGCATGGCTGTGTCCCCAGCATTTGGTGAGGAGGGCTGCAGGAGGCTGAGATTTGCCAGAGCACAGTGGTGTGTGTTTCTCTGGCATTCTGCTATGCTGGGGTCTTGGTTTTGAGAGCTCCTTGGGGACAACTGTCAGGATGACAGACCCAAAAAGAAGAGCAGTAGCTTCTTCAGGAAGTCTCCAGGGTCTGAAGGTAGCCCAGGGGGTTTCTGTCCCATGTCACAATTGTGAAGGAGGCAGGATAAGATCAATAGTGACTCTTCAGGGCCTGACTCTTGGGGCTGCCACATCCATTGGAACATGGAAAGGAGTTTGAACCAGCCTCTGCTGGCTCCAGCACTGAGGGTCCCTGCTACCTCCACCTGAGGGGTCAGGTCTCTCAGTGTCCAAAATTCCCCGTGTGAGAGTCAGAGGCACAGCTCTGTGGTGATCAATCCACAGCCTGAAAGAGGCTCACACCTGCTGGGATGAGATTTGCTTGCCAGATCCCAGCTGTGTCCTGGAGAGCCCTTCCCCATCTGTGAGCAAAACCAAGTGGGGATAGCAACAAAGCTGAGGATCTTTGCCATCCCTGGGTGACAGAGTTGGCCATAGACCATGGGGCTGGTGTTTTATCAGCTGAAGCCAAGCAACCCTAATGAGCAGCTGATTAGTATAATCACAGCTTCACCTGTTCATCAGGAATGGAGCATTTCCTAATCAGCTACATGAGGGGCCCCCAGAGGGGTCCAAGGTCAAGGAATTTGAAAAATAGCTCAGCAGGCAGAAAGGGGACATTGGTCTTGGCAGGAGTTGGACACAGATCCATTTTTTTTGTTTTGTTTTGGTACCCTTTAGGTTTGGTAGCAGCCTGAGAGCATTTGGTCAGAGAGCACTTCTGTTTCTCTGTAACACATTGGTTGGAGGTCACATCCAGAGGGTGTTGGCCAGTGGCTCTGGACATCAGTGACAAGTGGTGTCCCACAGGGGTAGGTGTTATGTAATACCTTCATTAGTGACACAGATGAAGGGATTGAGTGCACCCTCTGCAAGCTTGCAGGTGACATCAAGCTGAGTGGTGTGGGTGACACACCTGAAGGATGGGATGGCATCCACAGGGACCATGGGAATCTCGTGAGGTTTAACAAGTCCAAGTGCAGGGTGCTGTGTGGTTTGGGGCAATGGCTGCTATAAATCCAGGCTGGGGGATGAAGAGATTGAGAGCAGCCCTGCTGAGAAGGGCTTGGGGGGGTTTGTTGATGGATGAGAACCTCTGCTATGAGGGAAGGCTGGGAGAACAGGGATTGTTCAGGCTGGAGAAGAGAAGGTTCCAGGGTAACCTAATTGCAGCCTTCCAGCACCTGAGGGAAGCCAACAAGGAAGATGGAGAGGGACTATTTACAAGGGTCTGGAGTGACAGGACAAGGGGGAATGGCTTCAAACTGACAGAGAGGAGGTTTAGGTTAGATATTAAGAAGTTCTTTACTGTGAGGGTGCTGAGGCACTGGAATAGGTTGCCCAGACAAGTTGTGGATTCCCCATCCCTGGTGGTGTTCAGGGCTGCACTGGAGGGGGCTCTGAGCAACCTGGTCAAGTGGAACTTGTCATTTTTCTGTCCACGGCATGGGGTTTGAACTGGATGATTTTTAAGGTCCCTTCCAACCCAAACCATTCAATAATTCTACAATTTTTGCTCAAGATGTGGCTGTAGTCAGAAATGAGAAATGCTTTGCTTGCTGCAGGAATGCAGCTGTCCCAGGGAGCAGTACCACATTTCACATCACTGAGAAGTGCTCAAGAATTGCCTTAGGGCTCAAGGCACAGCACAGACTGTGCAGTCTCTCTGTGCCTCAGTTCCCCCACTGGATTTGACTGCTCCTAGAAGTTGCCCAGAAAGTGCCCCTTCAGCTGAAACCACCAGACCTTCCACCCCTTGTAGCTGGTGCCCCGGGGGGGAACCCTAAACTGTGAGGCCCCTAAGCTCTGCTCTGGCTCTTTTGTGCCAAAGCTCAGCTGGATGGGAAGGGCTGAGCCTTCTTCCCTAAGAGAAGCTCCCGATGCCTTCACCCTCACACACAGGCATCTGCTTTGCCCTCTGTTTTTGCCTGCCTTTGGCTCTCAAGCCCACTTCTCCTGAGCTCTCCCGAGCCCCACGCTGTGCCTGCTGCCAGCCTGGCTGTGCCACCGCGGGAGGACAGGGACGGTTGCATAAGCCACTCTCTGTCCTCCCGCCCGCTCCCGCATCGGCATTCATGCTGCACAGCCCCTATTATTGGGCTTGCAAATGACACTAATTTCCCTTCCCAAGCCCTCCCTATAATTTAGCAGCAATGTCCTGTACTCAGATATTATTAGCTGTGCCTTACGTGAACAGTTGCCCTCTTTCTGTTGGTGGGGGGAGATAATGAATTTGATAGGGAGGGCAGACCCACACCAAGAGCCTTTGTCTTTATTTTTTAATTGACCTGGGTTGGAATGGCATTACACAGGCTCTGCTGCAGCCAGCCTCATTCCTCCTCAGCTGTCACCAGCAGCTCAGAGGGGATCCCCAGACCTCTGCACTTGAGGAGCAGGATGTATCATGAAGCGGTCAGCGAAGGCAGTGGACAGAGGGCTTTCTGAGCTCCAGGTAGCTGTGATCTATTTCAAGTCCCTTCACTCCTTGAGAGGCTCAAAGCCACCCAGCTCTTTTGTTATACCCCATTCCTTTAAGATTTCATTGTGCTGGGATGAATACAAGGTGACCTTGACCTTCGGCACACCACACATACACCTGAGCATGTTTTGTTCAGAGTAGAGAGAAGAAGGAATTGTGAAAAGATGAGCTGCAGATACACTGACCTGCCCCAAGCCAGGGCCATCCATGCTGTGAGGAGCTCAGCCCACGCTGTGCTGCCTTCCTGGCCTTTCCTGCCCATGCCTCCTCTCCAGACAGTGCACCCTTTCCAGTCCAGGATGCTGTACAGGGAATTTCTGGTGGCTCCACAACCATGTAATAATTCATAGCTTGGCCTCCAGTTCCTCCTGCTCCTCCAGCATAGATCAGACATATGTGAACAGACAAATGCAGTGTCCCCACTATCCAAGTGACACTTTGTCCTTGCCCCAGCAAGAAATAAGGTGGCCATGAGAGGTTTCTACTCCAGCAGAGTGGTCACTGGGATGCTTCTCCAGCTCTCATCAAGGAAAATAACCTCCAACCAGCAGGCAGGAGGAAGCAGGGTTGTCTCCAGCAGGCACAGGATGCCCAGGGAAGGGGTCTGTATCCCAAGCTGCTGTAGCTCTTTCACCTGCTTCTGAGCACACTTGGAGATGATATAACCACAGAATATCCTGAGCTGAAAGGGACCCACACGGATCATTGAAGTCCAACTGCTGGCCCTGCAATGGTTTTGCAGTTCATGCCATTCCTGTGTTTTGAGGCTCTCCTTGTCTTAGTTCACTGGCCATGGGCAAACTCTGCTGCTGGGTGTGGACAAGGGCAAGACTCAAGCCCTGGGGAGCCAGGGAGGGAGAGCAGCCAGCACAGGCAGGGAAGCCGTGAGGTGCTGGGCAGGATTTCTTGGTTGGAGAACGCTGTTGGAAACTCAGCTCTGTTTCCCTGGACACTGGAAAGAGTTTTCCTTCCTCCCATGCAGTCACCAGGAGTCTTACACTGGCGATAGATGAGGGATTGATGCTCCAGCTTCGTTAATTTTCTGTGCATGCTTGTACTCAGCAGTGCCACGAGTTTGCGAAAAGGATTTGCATGTGGCTAAGTAAACATATTAGAGATTCAGTCTATAGAGGAAGACTTAGAAGATCATCTTCTGTTGACCCCTCTCCTCCTGATTACCAGCCCTCCCTCGAGCAGATGCTCAGCTCTGCAGCAGGGATCACAGATGCTGGCTTCTTCTCAGCTCAGTTTCTGCAAGAATATAATATTCCTGCCGATAATTAAAGATAAAATCCAGGGCTTTGCTACAGGCTATCTCTGCTGGTGACCCAGGAACTTAATCTGAAGCTTAGCAAAGGTTTTGCTAATTTTAAACCTGGAAGGGCTATTGGGCTGGGCTCAGTAATGGAGGGAGGGAGAAAGCCCAGACAGACTGAGTCGGATCAGCTTGTGCTGTCATTTCTTCAGGCTTTGATTCAGTTCTCCTGGGAAGACACCCAGCTGGGCCCTGCTCCTTCTCCATGTCACCTGAGGTTGCTCTGCCAGCTGGCTTCAAAGCTTCAATGCTGGCAGAAATCTCTTTGAAATATTTTGTGTTCACCTGAGAATATAAAAAATAAAAGGAAGAGGAGGAAGAAAGCAGGGAGAAGAAAAGCTCCGTGGGCTTTTGGAAATGTGTGATGGATATGCCCCTGCCAGTTGTGTGCTGGATCAGCTGTGTAAATCCTGGGGGCTTTGAGAAGATCCACCCACCTGTTATTGAAAGGATTAAGGTTGGGATGAGAGAGCAGAGTGGGTGGAGAGGACAGCACCAAGCACTGGTGTCACCAGAGCCCTTCCAGGACCTGCCAGTCCTTGAGGTTGTTGGTGGCTGATAGGAAGGGACCAAGACAGTTTGATTATGGGGGGTTGGGCAAGGACCAGGACTGCAGGGAGGGGACACTGGTGCTGTTGGGAGTTTCAGGGCAGTATCACAGCTGTTGATCTCTAGTGTCTGCCTGAAGGATGTGGTGGTGATGACAGCTCTTCTTTCCTGGCCAAGATCCTTGTGGGGGTGGATTAGCAGTGGTCTCAATGCCTCCTGGCTATTAAGAAACCTCCCAAACAAACGAGTGAGTGAGTGGAGGGGGTGAGCTCTTGCTGGTGTTTATCATCACTCCCATCAGAGACACTCTGCAATTGTGTGGTCTTCCTAGGAGACAATGAGGTGATCTTTATCAGTGCTGAAATCAGCTGGGTCTATCCCTTGAGGAGGAGACAAACCAGGCAAACCCTCCTGTCTCTCCTGCTGGCCAGCAAAAGCCATTTACACATTGAGTGCCTGGAGAAGCATCTTCTGCTCCTGATATCTCCCTCCTGCTGCCAATGGCTGTTCACCTCCCTGGGCAGCAGGGTTTTATTTTCCCCTGTTAACCTGTATTTTCCCACCAGCACTGTGATACTGATGCCTCTTATCTCCTGGGGGAAGAGGTGGAAATGCCTTCTCTAAAAGTTTTGGAACTTGGTTTTGGTCAGGTGATCTTTCAGGATGTTTTCCCCTCTTGCTTTCTTCAGTGTAGTGATACAAAGATCCTCCCCTTGTTCCCCAAATGACCAATAATCAACCATTAAAAGCAACAACCTGAAGACATGATGTTTTTCAGCAGCTATAAATAGGTTTTAACATAGCTTCAACTATTCACTGGTTTGGCCTTTTGTGTCTGGAGTGGGCAAAAAAAAAGATTAAGAAACCCAAAAAAACCCAACAACTACCCCAAAACACACACAAAAAAAACCCCAAACCCCCAAAAACCCAAAACAAGCAAACAAAAAAAAACAAACCCAAAAACCCAACCAACCAACCAAAACTCCAAAACAAATGAACAAACAAACAAACAAAAAAAACCCAAAAAACCAAAAACCCCCAAAACAAAACCAGACCAAAAACAAGCCCCAAAGCAACCAAACCAAACCAAACAAAAAACCCCACAAAACCCCAAGATTGCAAATACCACATTTTCCTTCAGTTGGAGGAGGATAACTCCACTTAAGGCCAGCAGCCTCTTTCTCTGCCAAAAGACTCACAGCTGCACATGAATCTTGCAGGTTGTCTTCTGATCCTCTGGTCCTAACATCTAAGTAAATAGATGGACAGTGAAAGGAGAGGCCAGCAGCATCAGACCCTAGGGATGATGAGTATGGAAAGGAACTGTTGTGCTGGTTCCCAAGCCCTGACATCCCATGAGCCTGCCAAGATCTCCTGCAGTCTGGCAGCAGATCATGCCCAGAAATATTGCTAATGAAAGTGAAGCAATATTTTTATTGCTGTTTATTGCTTTTAGAAGTGTGGAAATTTGGGAGTTGCTGCACATTCCCTGTGGGGGTGTCTGGGCTTCTGGAGGTTTCAGAAGCTGTGGGGAGAAGATCCTGAAAGGGTGGGATTTCTTCTGAAGCTTGGTCGTGAACTTGGGACTGGATCTCAGCTCTGCTCCACGGTCCTGGAGAGTTGCACAGGTTTGCAAAGCACTCTTGTGACCTCTCCTGTTGCTGCAAGGAGTTATTAGGAAAAGACAAAAGTGAGCAGGGAATGTCTCTGAGCCACTGTACAAATCCATGAATGAGAATCTTGAAGACTGGGTTTCCTCCTCACACCCAAAGTCCTCAACTCCAAAGGCATGGCAGGACTGGGAGAGGCAGCAAGGATGGCCACCAGTGTGTGAGGTGTCTGTGCAAAGGACAAAGGAGGCAGGACTCTTTATTCTTGGAGCAGATCTTTGTTATATATTTATATATATCTTGGAGGATATATTGGATATATTTATTTATATCTTGGAGGCAGGACTCTTTATTCTTGTGATCTTTTCTCTTTCCTGATGCTCTTAATATGAAAGCAAATGTGCCTTGATTGAGCAAAACAAGGAGAAAACACAAAATGCATAGCACAGGGCTGATGATAGGACACGTCTCTTGCTCTGTATCTGGGGGCTGATTTTCCCAAATTTCCACACACCGAGCTCCTCCAGAGAGGCAGGAGATGTCAGACAAGGAGCTCTCACAGCCTCGGAGGGATCTCTGAGTTGGTTCCACCTGGGAGGTGGTGCCTGCCCCCCGAGCCTGCAGCTGGAATGTTTCAGGCAATGGAGGCCAATTACCTGACACTCGAGCAATTTGGGAGTGATTTCACGCTGCCTGGGCGTTCCAAAGCTGTGCCCGGAGAACCCGTGCTCTTGGAGCAGGGATGCTAAACATCAAACAGGACTTGAAGTTTCCAGCGTTTAATTTCCCATTTAGCCAAGGCAATTAAAAGCATCACCATGTAAAGTGGAGGATTTTCTCCTGCATTTTTATTTGCCTGTGTTCTTAAAGAGAGTGGCTCATCCATCCTCCTGCAGCAGGAACAAGCCTGCTTGCCCCTGTCAAGGACATCTGAGTCTCTGCTCTGTATTTCCACAGCCCTGGAAGCCTGGATTCTAAGAGGATGCCCTAATCCACCTGAGGAACCACAGAGCAGGCACATCTCCATATGAGATGGCTCTTCTGTTGCTGGCATAGCCAGCAAGGCAGCAAGGAAAAGAGGATGAAAATTAATTTTGATAACAGGGCCACTGATTGGGGTGGGAAGGTGGAGCAAGATTCTTCTTGGAGATCCCAAGTGAAAGGAAGAGAACAATGGATGCAATTTGTGGCCAGTGAGATTCCAATTAGACATTAGGAGAGAAATTCACCCTTAGGGATGGTCAGACACTTGGGACAGGGGTCCAGGAAGGTGGTCTCAGTCCTTAGAGGTATTCAAGCCTTGACTGGACAAAGCTGTCCCTAGCCAGTACAAGAGGGGTGCTGGCTGGCCACCTTTGAGCTTTGCTGTCTGGGTCATAGCTCTGAAGGCATCAATTTCTCTCTAAAAAAAGGGAACAGCACTGATGACTGCAAAACTGGTGAGAGGCACCTGGATGGGATGGTGAAGGTGCCCCTGAAAGCACCACAGGAATAAGCCAGCCCTCCAGCAGTGGGAGGTGTGCTCCCAGGGCAGCTCATCCCTGCAGGTGACCATCCTCTGGTCACTGGCTGTTCCACTGGGCACACCCAGGTATTTCCTCTCAGAGCAGGCTCTTGGAGGGCTTTGAAGTGCATTTCCTTCCATGCAATTATCTCTGGGAGCTCTGAAGGGTGGTGGCAGAGGTGGCTGCATCAGTTCATTTGTTCTCCAGTGGCCCGATGGGTTTTTAACCAAGTAATTAAGGGTTGTATTCAGTTGTACCTGAGAATCAACCAGTGAGGCAGAGATAAGGTAATGGCATCGCAGCAGGTCCTCCACTGTTATTTCTGGCTATGAATTAATCACAGCCACTGAGGCACTGTGAGTAAGTGCATTGATCATTTGCTACAACAATAAGGATTTCAACCAGTTATGCTCTTTTTCTCTCTAGAAATACTTTGGAAACTGCTGACTTAATGAGCATGAGTCCAGGCTCTTCCCAGAACACTAATAGCATCCATTAAGAAAGAGAAAAAATCCAGCCCTTTATTTTGTGGCTGCTGAAAAGCCTGTTGCTGTTAACTGCCCATGTCTGGGGTCTGCTGAGGGAGACTGAACGCTCCAATTCACAGGAGGATCCAAGCTGTTCCCTCAGAAAGACTGGGAAAGATTAAAAGCAGCTGAAAGCAAACCATGCTGGCTTGATGAATGGCATTTGGATGCTGTCATGTTGTGGCTGCTGGCATTGTCTTCCTTGAGAGCTGGAGCATGAGCCTCCTAAAAACCAGTGCTTGGGGTAAAGCCTTGAGGAGCCACAGGGTGAGATGAAGATCCCACCTTGCCTTTTTACTTGAGAGCTTTTCAGTGATGAGATGAAATCCCAGATTGAGAAAGGTAGTCAGATGGTCCCAAAAGACTCAGAAAAAAATAAAAAAATGAGCAAAGTGGATTATTATGTTTTGAAGTCATGTATGTGCTTTTTAACCTTTGAATTTCACTGCCTGGGGTGAGGAAAGAGGGTGAACTCAAGACTGGTTCGTTCCTTTAGCCAGAGAAGGACAAGCCTGTACCTTGGGGGCCTTAATACAAAATATTGTTTATTTAATCATCCTGCCACTACCCACAGGGACAGTCTCCCTGGCATGAGTGCTGTTGGGCTGGGATGCTGTGAATGTGTATGAGGGCAGGATTTGTCACTCCTGCTTTCCAGAAAAGCAGCAGTGATGGTGCTGAGCAAACAGCCTGATGTTTGCATCCCAACAGGAATGACACCAGCGTGTGCTCAGCACCTCACACCATCCCTGCCACACTCCTGGGAAGGGTGGCACAGCTGTGAGTGACAACAGGGACAGTCTGGCTGGACCAGGATTGTCTCCAGATGGCTGCTGTCACATGTTCATATCCTCATGTGGCTTCCAAGCAATAAGAGTGATTAAACACAACTGGAAAAGCCACATTTAACAGTGTGTTTCCCTCGTCCCTAAGTAGTTACTTGAGAAAAAAAGTTCATGCTCTTAAAGGATGTTTTGGGCAAGTTTTTTCCCATGTGCAGGAAGGGTGATCTACTCAAAACAAGGAACAGATTCAGAAAATCAAAGTTAAGTTCTGTGCAGACTCTCCAGCCCTTACTGGAATTATCAAATTCCAGATTGTAAGGCTCTGGCCTTTATTATGGACTTGGTAAAGCAGGGCTAACAATGTGTGGTTTGTGTATTTACACTGCAAACACTTCCACATCAAGATTACCTCCTAGCTTGTCCAGCTGGGAATTGTTGGTCTAATTTTCAGATGGAAACTGGGCACATGCTGTTTTGTAGCAAAGAGTGGAGAGAATTCCCATATATCCCTAATGACTCAAATAGGCATGATTATTCACTCAGGTTTCCCACCCAAACAAACAGAGGAAACAGCTGTCACAACTAAAATACCTTTCAAGAGCTCAGAAAAACTTTCCAAGCATGGGCTGGATTGGAAAGCTGAACATTGACTTTTGTTACACTACCAAACTACTTAACCCTCAGCATGGGTCAAATAATATATATTTTTTAGATACTCTGTTAAATTTTATTTTTTTTTTTTGGTAGTTAAACTTTATTTGAACTTTTAATTTATAAATTAAATTAAGTTGAAAAGATGAATAATTTTTTAAAAGCTGATGTATGAAACTGGATTTTTTTTATTTGTATAGCCATATAAAGAAAGAATGTGGAATGAATCAGAGTGTTTTTTTAGTTTGGGTTCTGAGTTTTTGTTTTGTTTTTTTGGTTGTTTGTTCGGTTGGCTGGTTGGTTGGGTTTTTTTGTTTGCTGGTTTCAGACAAAACAGCTGCCTTCAGCAGGGTTTGGCAAACATTTGGCAGGGTAACCCATCTTTGGCCCATTTTTCCCACCTGTAGATGGAACCTCACTACAACAGCTCATGGATTAAGGAGAAAGAAGATGGGTCCAGTCACAGCAGGATTTCTCTCTGGTAAACACCCATTACTGACAGGAAATTATCTCCTACTCTTCACCAGAACTTTAACTGTAAGTTGAATAATCTGCCTTATTTACCAGACAGGGGAACCCAGGAAATTCCTTCACACTCAAGTGGCAAATATTTAAATACTGATTTCACCTGCAAACAGCCCCTGGGCCGGAAAGGACTTGCTTGGTTTATTTATTTGTTAATAGTTTTCTTTTATTGAACACAGCTGTTCAGAGAAAAAAAGGAGAAAACACAGCAGTACTAAAGAGGGAGCTGCCCAGACATCCCAGGAGAATCCAGACTTAGAAACCTCCTCTTATCACCAAACAGGAGGGATTCAGATGAGAAACACAGAAATTAGTGTTTAGAAGCTCTTTTGCTTGAGCTTGTGTCTGTTCTCCAGAGATGCACAAAAATGTTTGAGTTAGAAATAGGTCAAATTGAAATTAAAAAGTAAGAATTTTCCTGGCCAATCCAAGATAAGGCAAATTGCAAATAGTAGCATTTTCTTGCATAGTATTTGTATATACAAAATGGTGGGAGAGAAGTCTCAACAATCTTGAATAGCACAAAGAAATGGCAATTAGTAAATATATCTTGCTCCTCACCTCAAAAAAAAAAGGGTACCAGTGAGAATCAGAGGATTTGAGATGAGCAAAAAAAAATATATGTTTCCCCACATTATTTAGTGATGAATGTTACTGCTCCAGGCAAAAATGTAATAGATCCAAAACCAGCCTGCAGTTTTCATGGGAGAAGCACCAGGGCCTGTTAATAGGCCTGTGTCAACATCCACTTCAGGAGTCCATCAATCATAAACTGCTTGAAAGAATGAAGGAATTCCAATAAAAAATCACTCCAAACTTGAGTGTTTTTTTATTTTAAACAACCTCCTGCTAGAATTCCCTACTAGTGTCAGATACAGGTGCGAGATCATATGGACTTCTGGTAATCTTTTTTTGGTGTATGCTTTTCATTGGCAATGTCTTAATTCCTACCCACGACAGCTTTTCCTTCCACTAGACTGGAATTTCTCAGCAGCATGTGGCTGGTCCAATGCCAGGAGGAACAGGCTCAGCCCACCAAGCCTTTGGAAGCACAGGCCCCCAGGATTCAGTTTGACTTCAAAACCATGATCACCGAGCTGAGTTCTTCCTTGTGACCATCCAGGTTGTGCCCAAAGCTTGTGCTCAAACATTTTTCTGTCCTGGCAAGACCAGAAACTTGGATTTTCTTGCAATTAGGAGACAAAGAAGTGCCAGAGCACAGTACCCACGTACCACAGACTTCTAAATGCCACCTTGGAACCAACCCGGCTCCTCTCTGGCTTGACCATGTTATCCAGCTCCCACTTGAAGGCAGCCAGGGATACTGAGGCCATTCTCCTTGAGTTTGCTCTTCCCCTTTATCTCCCCTCTGCTAAAGATATGCTCCCCGTGTCTTATTTGCATTTGTCTGCCTTCATCTCTCAGCCACTGGCTCTTGTTCTGGCTTTCTCTGATAGATTAAAAGCTCTTTAGAAACTGGTGTTTTCTTCTGCTGACGGCACTTAGGCACTGTAATCAAATCACCTCTTGACCTCCTTTCTGATAAGCTAAATAGACTCTTTCAAGGTCTAGTTGAATTTTTTTCTGTTGCTCTCAGATTATTTGCAAGCTCTTTCCTGCAGCACTCAGCCTGTATGCAGCACTCCCGGCCTCCTCCTAGGATGGGGAGGTGGAATATGTTTTTTTTTAAGAAATGGGAAAAGCTGTGGCATAGCTGAGGCTTTGGCATGGGGTCTGACTTTTCTACAAGGGCATCTACCTGCCCACAGCCTACCTGATACCCATGGCATGCTCCTCCTTTATCCACACAGGCCCAAATTCCCCCTCCATAAAATGACTTCTCCTATTTAGGGTACAAATGGTCTGATCACATGCCAGCCCCAATTCCCAGGCAGGAATCCTTCTCTTCACCTGGAGCACTCAACACCACTGAACAGACCTGCCAAAGTGTTTCTTGTGGACTTGGGGCAGAGCTGTGCCCCAGCAGATCTGGTGCTTGCTGCTGCTCTCTCCAGCTGTCCCCTTCCCAGAGCACATCTTCCTTTCTTCTCCTGCACCCTTCACTGCTTCACCCCCTTTATGGGCCTGCAGCCCTTCTGCTCAGGACACAAGAGCAGCATCCTCACCCTGCACATGTCCCTTGCAGAGGTGTCTCCCTCCCTCAGTGCCCTTCCTTTGCTGCAGGATGACCAAGCATCTTCTCTGCAGTATTAAGAGAACTGCAGGATATGGAAGATCCTGCTTTTTGCAGCCAGATGTTGTCAGCCTGTAGTTATTAGAGATCCTCCAGTGCTCCCACAGCCTCTGCATTTTTTCATTGATGAAGCAATGAGTTCCAGATTTGAAGCCCATCCTAAGTGTGTCAGACTTGGAATGACTCCACCAGCTTTTCCCACCGCTCAGAGGCATTCAAAAGATATTTAATTAAACCCACATAAGATTGCTGTTAGCAAGCTTTCTCCAATTAGCAAGGTGGAGAGGACTACATGTCATGGGGGGAAATGAGCAGACGTGAAATGGTTTTGTTGCCTATGCCTTCCTCAGTGTCAGATTAATTGGCACTTTTCTTCCAATTTGAGGCAGAGCTCTGGGTGCACACGGGTCACAGCATCGCAGAGCAATCCCATTCCATTTTGTAGTTTCCTCTCTCTCTCAGTATGATTGAAAATTTCCTTAGGCACTTGAATCATGTTGTGCTCTGTCTGCTAGAGAAAAAAAAAAAAAGAAGGAAAATTAGTGGCGCTCAGACTGGTCCTAGGCAGGGCTCCTTCAGGATCTCCACTCTCCTCTTCCTCACCCATCTGTGTGCAAGTGTGTTGGCTTTTTGTGCTGTTTGAACATATGCCCCAAACCACAACTGGTTGAAATCAACCTCAAATGGACTTGCAGTCACTCAGGCCCTCTCTGTATGAAACAATTTGAATTAGTCAGAGGGTGATCCACCCTGACTGAGAATCTGCCTCTGTGTTTGTCACTTTGAACTCGCAGGGATCAGCTGCAAGGAGAGCTGCTCCTTCAAAAGCAGTACCAAGAGACTTGCCTAGCAGAGGTGCTCTCTCTGTGACCCCAAGGACCTGCTGGCTCTCAGGACATGTGTGTGACACTCATTTATGTCCTTCCCATGCACTGTCACAGCCTGGTGCTGTGTCCCAGTTGGGGCTGAGTTTGCATCCTTGGAACTCCTTACAGGGCTGTCCTAAGGGTGTTGACAATCAGCTCCACTTTTCCTCCCACAGCCACAGTCCCAACAACACAACAATTTCCCTTCTATCAAATGAGGGCACCAGGCTTTGTTTATTATTTGGAAACAGCAAACCAGACCTACCCCGATGTGCGAGCCCGCGATGGGGACATGCTGCTATGACAACAACATGAGACTGAATCATCCAGACAGACAAGACACACATAATTGTGTGATCACCTGTTCCCTCTTGTTCAAAGGAAATTTTATTAGTGCTGCTGAAGGTACATTAGTGAACAAAGCATAAAACATCCACACATCAGTTGGGGCTCAGCTAATCGATGCAGGCATGGCCTGAGCCTGGTGCCTCACTGTTTCTGCCATGCAGCATTTCACAGGATCCAGAATAGAATTTACAGAAACCTGTGTCTACATGTGAGGGATCAAGAAAAACTCAGTTTCTACTAATATGAAACATTTATACCTTTTGTGTTTTGTTGGGAACATTGGAATTTTGACTGTAGGATATTTGTGGTCATGGAGGGACAGTCTGGATCCAGGATGATGGTTAGAGAATAGGCATGACTGATGGAAAACATGACTCTTTTTAACATTAAAAATCCCAAACCAACAGTAATTAAGAATGATAGGTGGGAAAGGAAAGATGGTCTGCAGTACTGCAGACAAACAGAAATATGCAGGGTCATCATTCACTCAGCCATACATTTAAAACTGAATGTGTCAGTGCTGTGCAGCTGCATCAACCACAGCATCCATTTCCAGCTGCTGAGAGCACAGTTCCACTTGTTTCCTTGCTCCCTTGATCCCCCTAACATGAGGGTGCCAAAATCAGAATTCCAATCATAGGGCTGTTTTGTGTGTCCTTTTTTTAGCCATAAAACCCCTGGGCAGCACAAAAAATGGCTTAATGTCAGTTCCAGAATACCCTAAATGGGAGTGTCTGGTGCTCCTTTTTAATGCTCTGTCTTTTCCAGATCCGTTGGTGGCTTTGCTTCCTTAAGTCTTTCACACCTTAATCTTGTTCACCCAGAAGACTCCAGCAGGTATAAAGAGCTGGTCAAGTGGAAAATAAAAGCCCATTGTGTACACTCTTTTTGAAACAGTGGTGAAAACATTCATAAGGAACTTTTTTCCCCCCAGGCTTTTTGTCAAGACTTCAACACACAGTGACAAAAAAAAAGAAGAAGCAATTTCAATAAGGTATTTACAGCATTTGAAGATTTTCTACCAGGAGAATCAATGGCATTTTTACATGAGTTGGGGAATTTTCTGCCAGTGCTCCATTCTGATAGTGCCCAAATAAATATCAGTCAAATTTCCCCAGAAGCTGACAGGGGGCATTGTTGGCAGCAGCAATAAGAACCTGAGATGTGGATATTTCCTCTGTAGATAATGCACATGCATGAGTGTCTCACTGAGAACATTTCCATCTGCTCCATGGTGAGCGGAAAATGTGGGTATTCCACAAGAACCATGCTGAGACCACTCAATCAACCACTAATAAAACCAGCCCTGGAGTAATCTGAAAACAAGAGGCTCAGATGCACAGACATGAAACATTGTTGGATAAGCTTGTGCTACAAACCAGGGCCACCCCAGTGACAGAGCACATTGTGAAGAGCAGCATCTCTCCCACCTGCCCCTGGATGTGGCACCTAGGCTTAGCCAGGTGCAAGGAGGCACTGTTTGAAAGTCAGCTTCAAAAGGCATTGAAGAAGGAAAAAAGTCCCAGGAGAGCGAATAGTGAAGCATAACAACAGATTTGCAGACAAAAGCAAGACCTCTGTGTTGAACAGAGAGTGAAATGCATTGAAAACTGTCTGAAGGGCCATTCCAGGGGGTGCTCATCATCAACACAAGGTCTAGTTGGAGTCTAGCAGGTAACTGTGTGTCCTGGGGTCAGTACTGGACCCAATCCTGTTCAACATCTTTATTAATGGTGTGGATGATGGGGCAAGAGTGCCAGTCTGCTTATCCCCAGTAAGTTTGCTGGTCATACAAGACAGGAGGAGTGGCTGGTACACCTGAGGGTCTTGCTGCCATCCAGAGGGACCTTGACATGCTGGAGAAATGGGCTGACAGGAACCTTGTGAAGTTCAGCAAGAATGAAAAGTCCTGCACCTGAGAAATTGCCCCAGGCACCCCAGTACACTCTGGTGGTTCAGCACTGGTACAGGTTGCCCAGAGTCTCCATCCTTGGAGATATTTAAAAGTTGACTGGACATGGTCCTGGGCAAACAGCTCTAGGTGGCCCTGCTTGAGCCATGCAGACCATCTGACCTTCAGGCCCTTTCAATCTCAACCATTCTGTAACTCTGCCATTCTGAGCAGGTTTTAAAGGGGAGGCTGAACAAATATGTGTTCAGACTCTTTTGGGAGGATGAACAAACCTTGTGAAGGCTCCCCCCAGTCCTTCCTGGGTTCTGGCTGGGGTTGTGAGGATCTTCACACCAGGTCTACACCAGCTGGCAGTGTCTCTGACTGCCACCGGCCCACATCCAGCAGCTGCGTTTGCTCAGTGACACTGTGCTGTTAATAGGAATCTTCAAGAACAGATGGTGCTAGAAGATTTTTGCTTAAGAATGGGGGAAATCTTGACTGCTTTGTTAATATTTTAACTGAAAGCTGTGTGGGTAAAAAAAAAGCCATTCCACACTCTTTCTGATTTTGGGTTTTCTTCTGCAACTCCATCTCCAGTCAGAAGATCCTAAGGTTGCTGCACAGCTACAGAAGAAGAGGGGCACCTGTGGGCATGGCTGTCACCTCTTTGCATGTTCTGGGTGCTACAGGTTTGAGCTAGAGAGACAAATTCTCAAGCCTTAATCTCAAAAAAAAAAAAAAAAAAGACATAAAGAAGCAACCACGTGACCTTGCACTGCTTGGAAATCTGGGGATGCCTTTTGATGGCATCCTCCTGCCACAGGTGAGGCAACCTTGTGCATTAGCCCTTAAGCTCAGTTTTCTTCTACAGCTTGGCAGATGGATTTTATGATTTGGGAAGGTCTGAATAAGCTGTAGAGAATGGATGTCCCGCAGATCTCTGCCTTGAACTCTTCTCCTGTCAAACAAAATGCAGGAGATGGATACAGCTTGAAGTGTGGGGGTGGCTGTCATTCTGCTACGTCATATCATCAGTCATCTCCTCTCCCCACCAGCCTGACCTGGGGAAGATGGGATCCTGAACAGAGCCAGGGGAACACACACACATGCAGCAGAGAACAGAAATAACCTAACCTGGCAGAACGCAGGCAGGCTGTCACACCTCCAAGGGGAAAACTGATACAGCCTCTTGCTTCTGTTTCAAAATCAATTTCAAGCTGGTTCCACAAAAGAAGTGGCATACAGGGCATTAGATCTGGCAAGAGAGGCTGCTGTTCCCAGGATGATATATGGGAGATGAGTACACTTACCTGCATGCCTAAAGCTGGTACACAGCCTTTTAGGTTCAGCAGACTCTGGCTGTCCTTTCCCATCAACAGGAAGATCAAAACAAAGTCTCCAAAGCCTCTTGTGGGGCTGGGCTTGTCTCTGCTTCTCCTATGTTGGAGAACAGAACAAAGAGCAGCAGTGGCAGCTACTCAGCAAGGACCATCTGTAATGCTGTAGCAAAGATGATCTGGTGCACAGGCATGCAGGGGAACCTCTTGTGCACCAGCAGTGCAGTGCCATGGCTGCTCTGCCACTCTTCCCTATGCCTGCCATCTCCCCTCTCCCAAACTCACCACGCCCTTGCCTTCTGCACCTAATGAGGGAAGCAAAGCAGAAACCACAAGACTAATTCCTACACACACCCTCTTGCAGGTGCCACCTTCTTTCCTTTGAAGGCTCACCTGGAGTTGGAACGGACAGTGGGACCATCCTGAGCTTGTGGGGAAAGAGATGCTGAGGTCCTGGCACCATCCACTCAGCCAGTGTTTAGTGGGCCTCCTCACAGAATGGGGACACCTGCTCAGGAGTTGTGTGATCCTCACACAGCTGGATGTGCAGCAGGTAGGACATGATAAAACAGCTGAACACCTTTGGCCCCTGGATTTAATTTCTGTAGAAGAAGGAGATGTAGGCAAGCAATGGTTGTCCCCATGAGCAGCAAGGGCTTTGCATTGGCTTCTTCTCTCTGCTTTTGTTTGGAGGCCAAATGCAATAGGAAATACCAGAAGGTGGAAGTCGTCTCCAACTGGTGGCTCTGGTTTTTCTCAGACTGACCAAAGCTTGGAGATCTACAGCCCATTTAGAGAGATGGGGCCGATGGTGTCTCATGTTATTTGGTGAAATTAATGAAGTCTAATATTTTTTTTTCTTTTGAAAATTGAAATGCCTTGGGAAAACAGTATCCTCTGTCTCGTGGCTACAGGCAGCTCTCCTGAATAAGCTATTGTAAGGCCTCAGAGATGTGAGTCACAGCATCTTTAATCTCTGGGCGGGAGCATTCTCCATGGCTTTCATGCTTTGGAATAAATCTTCAGAGATGTTCCCAAATTAAGCACGATTCCTTTCTAATCTCCTTGCACTTCTTCCTCTCCCCATTTTATCAGCCAGGCTCACACGCATTTCACATGGCCTACTTCGAAGCGAACTGATTAATGTGATCGCTTCAGGTTTTAGGAGGGATCAGTGCTTACAGCACAGGAAAGGGCTCCTACTGCTGCTGCCGGCAGCCCCAGCTCCACAGTGGCTTGGGTGGCTCAGAGGGATCTGCCTGTGAGCAGAGCTGACAGCAGAGGCTGGAATCTCAGACTCACATGGGCACCTTCCCAAGCCCAGCAGGACTCAGTGTCCAGGCTGAGCCCTCAAGGATCAGAAGCAGCACCACTCTGTATAATGTGGCTGGTGCCTCCTGGGCTTGGGGGAGAAGGAGGGAGGAGCTGCTGGCCTGCAGAAGGGATGTGCTGTGCTGCCCAGTGGCACACACCACTTCCCTTCCCGGGTACCACAGCCTCCACCTGCTCCTTCAGCCAGAGGCAGGATCACAAGCAGAGGATCACAGCTCGTGCTGCTCTGCTGCAGCTGGCACACATCTGGTGTAGAACAGAGAGAACAGAGGGTTTGGGTCTGCATCACTGCCATGTGTGATTCAGGCCTAGCTGTGGGGTGTGAAAAGCTTGAGTTGGGAAGCAGTTGTCTGAATGTCAGTCAGGGATAGAAAGTGATGTTGGAACAGGGTGGTGAAATGCTTTGGATAAACACTAACTGTGGATCCATATGTGTGTATTGATGTTGCTCACAGAGAGAAAACTGCTCCTCTCGGCTTTTGTGAATCAATTTTTCTGATAAAAGATGCAATCTCTCTCTGCCAACCTGCCTGTGTTCAGCTCATGCAGGTCATCCTTTGTTGTCTGACGGAGGGGCTGCTCGCCTGCGGTGTCCTTGGACAGCCCCCAAGAGCTCACAGCCTACACAGACAAAAGCTGTGCAGTGATCAGCTGTGTTTTACAGACAAGGAGCTAGAGAGATGGAAGAACTAGGAAGGAAGGAATCTCCCTCTGCAACTGCAGTTTTGAAGCAATAGGGCCCTTTTGTAGCAATAGGGCTACATTTTCCTGGTGCTGGGAGTCTCAGAAGTGTAAGTGCCCTTTGATTTGTCACCAGGCTTCAGAGTGGGACAGGCTACAGTTTTTGAAGGTGAATTAAATAATAACAAAAATGCTGAAGTAAAAAACCAGTACATCTTGATGGGTAACACCAAATGGGACATTGCCCATGGAAAGCTGAACCTCATGGAGTGCCACAGAACTCATGGAACAGAGTAAATATTGACGGTAGAGGTGATAGGAGAAGCACAACTAAACAAAAAAAAAAAAGTGTTTTGAAGGTGAGGGCCTCCTGACACTGTTTGTTTCCTGCAGAGTCTCTGCCTTGAGCAGAGCAAGGTGATGAGGAGCCCTAGAGCTCCTGCCTTTGCAGTCTGGCCTAAATGTCTACAGTCTTGTGCATTTCTTTTTCCTTGATTGACAAGAGTGAAGGACCCTCGTGCTTTAGTGAGTGTATAATGGCTGCCTTGATGTCATTTATTGAAACTTTGGAATAGCTGTGCTTTCTAATTACTTCTTCCCACCTGCCTGAAGAGCACCTTTTGCTTTCAGATTAACTTCTTGCTGTCTCTTTGAACTTGTGCCTCTGTACTCCAAGCACCCTGGGTTTTGTGAGATCAAGGCAGGTTTGGTTAAGGTAAAAGGCAAGAAGTGATCAAGGTGGTTTTTATTTCCTTTCCTGCACAGAGACGTGCCAGGTTTGCTGATTAGACTGTGAGTGGTACAATCAGAGCCCTTGTGCCTTCAAAGAGACCCTCCAAGAAGAACAAGTTAGTGAGTGGCCTTTGAAGGGGAAAAGCCTTCTTCCTAATCTTCAGAGGGGCATCAGCAGTGTCCAGCACGAGCATCCACATGCATGCACATCTATCCTGGATGTGTGCAGTGGCTTCTTTGCTCCTGCAAGCAGAGAGGTTTGGGGGCTGTGTGATAGGTGCCTCCTATGTGAGTGAGTTTTGCAATTCAAGCTGCAAGGGCTGATTTACTGCAGACAGTTAAATATCCTGGATAGAAATGCCAGTGTCAGATCCAGACCACTACATAGTGGGATAGTGGTTTGACTGAGTTTAGATTGGCAAAAATCACGTTGTTCTTATTGAATGTGGATTCAGTGGAGCTTTTAAAATGCCAATTCACTGTAGTTTAGTTGTGGCATGGAGGGAAGTCCTAAGGTTTTCCAGAATACATATAAGACATTTAGGCATGAATGATAATCTGGAATTTGCAGCATTCTTATTGTCTGAAGCAATGGGGCAGGAGTTGTCCTTGGGCTTTGTGCAGCACTGAGCACACCAGGCAACCTGAAAAAATGACATCCTCTCTTCTAAGACTTGTGTCCTGCCCATCTATTTCAAGCAGAGCATTAAGCTGCTGGTGGTCTCCTCAGAGATGGTGGTTTCTTATGGAAAACTAGAAATTAAATTAAGAGGGAGGTCTAGGGGTCCAAAGCATAAATCCAGCTGAAGGGTATACTGCCTGCTCTTAAAAACTGCAGCAGTGGAAGGCCATCCCTGTCCAGACAAGATTTTCCTTAATTTCTGACCCATACATATCCTCTTGAGCTGCACCTGGAGCCTACCACTTTCCTTTCTTACTTCCCATCACACAGAAAATGCCCTACTTTGCAAGAACTTCTTATAAATTTGCAGATTGATCTCATTTTCCCCTTTCTGGAGTTTAAAACAATCACATCCCTTTCAGTTTCCCTCTGTATTTTCTATTTTCAAGGGTTTTGATAATGGTCACTTCTCACCTCCTAACACACTGAGACTGGGCATGGAATTGCAGTGTTGAGGGAAAGGATGCTGTGTGGCATCTGATGGTTTATGCCTGATCATACAGTCCAGGACGCAGCAGAGCTCTTTACCAGCTGCACATGTGGTGGCTCCAGCAGCTGAGGACTAAAGGAGCCCTCAGCACAACCTCTATCCATGCTAGAAATTACTGCTGCTTGCACACAGGCATTGCTCAGAGCAAACTGCAAAACCCTGCTGTAAAGCAGGACAAGTTACTTGGGAGACACGTGGGCTGATCTGAGCACAGCCCGTTTCCCATGGAGTTATTCCTGAAGGCTGAGTTCTGCTTGGAGTCTATGGTGTCCTGTAAATGAGATGTTTCATGCTCCGGTGTGGCTGTCAAGAGGCATTTTGCACTAGCAGAGTTTCTCTCTCCTCTCCCCAGCTGCCTATTTACTCCAGACCTGTCAGAATGGCATGTCTGGCTCCCCTGTGAAAAATTTGGTGCAAGCAGCCAAAGGATTTAAAAGTTATTAGGAAAAAGAAAAAAAAAAAAAAGAGAAAAGAGAACAGCAGAATAATTCTGCTTCCTTCAAAAATAAAGCTTAAAAAAGATGAAAGGTATTTGCCTTCACTCTCTGTAGGCTCAAACTCGGCAGCCAGCTGGAAAGAATTTGGGAAAGCAATTCCAGGAGCCTGGAGCTCTTACTGTCAGTAAAACCTGCTGCTGGGACAGCAGAGCCATCTCACTGCAACCCGCTTTCCTCTGCTTCCTGGCAGTTTCAGCTTTTTTATAGTGTTTTCTTTGAGTTGAAAGTTCCCCCAGTAGCTTGATCCACTTCCTGTGCACGATGGCAAGTGATTGCCCACAATTGGCAAGTCAGTTCCTTGCTTGGCAGTCCAGGCAGTGGCATTGAGGATCTTCCTTTCTAGTTTTTTTTCTTTGTTGCAGAGACTCATAAACATTTTCATACAGGAGGAGAAAACACAAAGTGTCAGAACCTTGAAGTCTGTGTTGTGGTGGGGCTCGGTGTGGCCAGCACAGCTGCCTTGGATGAGACACCCACACTCAGTTATTCATGTCCCTGCTGTGCACAGAGCCTGAAGGTCTCAAAAAGTTCTGGCCCACATCTCTTCCTTTCAGAGGCTACTTCCCCCATGACTGTAGATGCCACTGCACGTCCCAGACCTCCTTCCATGACAATCCCAGGGCACTGAGAGGCATTAGGACATTTTTCATCAGGGCATTGAACCAGAAGGCTGAAAACTTGAGTAAGTGTGAGTGGGACAAGGGGTTGGGGCACCCATCCTCAGAGATCTTCAAAGCTTGACCAGAAAATGCCCAGAGCAAACTGGTTTAATCCTTGAAGCTGGTCCTTGGAAACTGGAACATGAAGTTGGTCCAGAGACTGCCAGATGTCCCTCCTTACATAAATGAGTCTGTGATTGCAGGCATGGTTTGAGGTAAAACTCATCCTTCTGGTCCTGAGGTCTCCATCTCCAGTAGAGGGAAAGTCACCTTCCTGATTCTGCATTACCCATCCAGCTGAAATCATAAAGCGGAAAGTCAAAAATAAAATACCCAATCCCTTTTTTCAAGGCTGGAAGGATTGTTGTGCTTGTCAGACATTTCATTTTTTTTGACATTTTCACTGATTTTTTTTTTCCTGAAAATGTTATTGCTTTTTAGCTTGACTGAAAACCCTCCTTTCAGAGAGAACTTCTCAACAGCCATCTTGATAACGCTTTCTGTTGTTTTTTTAAAAACCCCAAATGATTAAAAGCCTTCATTACAAATGCTGAAAAACCCCTCACAGTCTGCCTGTTTTGAACCCAGCAAAATGAGAATAACAGATAGTTCTGTATTTTTCACAAAATAGTTCTTCCTCTGTATTTTTTTTAGTCTTTCCATTCAGGCTGTGAGCTTTTCAGGGCAAAAATTGCCTCTTTAACAATGTCATTTTCCAGCTCCCACTTCACCAAGGTTTTCAATTTGGATGGGAGCTCTAAGTCAGATAATCATTCAAGACCACAATGTCTCTGGTTCAAAGCAGTGCTGACTATTTGAGCTCACAACTCTAAACTAAGACTTTCAGTTTATTAAAGCCCTAAGTTTGATATTTTTTTTTCTTTTTTGTTTGTTTGTTTGTTTGGTTTCTTTCCCAGTAGCTTTGTTCACCAAGGCCCTGTTTGTTTTGCAAGCTATTATAAAAAAGCAATTGTTTTTTTCAGGGAGATGCTGTCAGTTCTTTGCTTTTCAGGAATTGCAGCTATCAGAAATGACTGTCTTAGTGCCTAAGAGATCTGTCATGTCTGCCCCTTCCCTTAACACTTACAAACATGTATCATGTTGATGAATTTAGATGATCATTTAAAGGCAAATTGCTTGTCCTACTTTTTGCTTCTTATTGATTGTCATATAATTAACTGATTCATTTCGTTAATATAATCCAGAGTGCATGTAACCCAGTTAATCAGCAAAGCCTGATCGGAAGACTTGGGTTTAATTAGACTGCTCTAATTGCCCCAGTGAAATGATGTTTCCTCTGTCCTGAGCCATTACTTATAGAAGCCAGATTTTTTTTATTTTTATATTGAGATTTAATCAGGGGCAGAGAGAATAATATTTTGCCTCCTGCCAGAGGGAGGGCTCTCTAACCAAAGACAAAGGGGTTGTTAGGGAAAGCAATCCCACATGGTTAGAGGTGACACATCCCTTAGTACCTGGCGAGGACCTAGCAGGATCAGGGGCTGTCCATGGTCCATAAGGCTGAGATCTGCCCTTGGATTTGCTCTGCAGCTCTCTGAGTGCTCTCTAAGTGTCTGAGCTTGGCAAGGAAAATTGTAACTGATTGTAAATTTCTTGCAAAAATGGACCTTCAGCAGGGCTAAACCAATTTGCAAAATCAAGCTGAATTTGAGAAGTAATTTCAGCCTCCCATCCTCCCAATAAGAAAGGAGGGATGTGTTTTTGGAAGTGCCAATATAGCTTGATTCTGACGTTTCCTAAATCCAGGCTTTTTCATATTCTCAGGTTGTGTTGTTGGCTTGCATGTGCTTATAAAGGTGAGCGAGATAAGACTGGCTAATTAGCTTGTAAACAAAATAGAACATTTTGCTTTGCATCAAATGAAGTATTTTGGGTTGCTGAGTCAGACTTATGCATGTTTAAAAACATTCTGGCAAAAAAAAAAAAATTAAATTCAATTAGACACAAAGATGGTGCAGGGGAAAATACCCTGTGGGGATTGCCTTCTTGAATGAAGGGCTGGCTCCTGAAAGCAGTCCCTGCTAGTGGGAAAATGCCTGAAGCACTCAAGCTGCTGATGGTTTTTCTCAGAGTGAGGGGATATCACTCGGTGGGTGAGCCTCTGTTTACAGGTACTTTTCAGCCAGTGCTCCTTTTCAGAGCCTGAAGAGGAATCAGCTGATTAATGTGAAATTAGTGCCAGAGACTGTGATTAATGGTGGATGCAGGAACAGTGGAGAAGGAGGAAGCCCAGGGCTTTGCCTCTGGAGGAAGTTGTTGCACCTGGAGGCCATCCCTCTTCCTGCCATCCCGCTGATCCCACATTCTCCTCCTGTCTCTGTGCCACTGGTCCCTTCTCCATCTCATGACTCTCAAGCCATGGCCTGTGGCTTGGTATGGTCCTCGATTTCCAGCACGGGGACAAGGAGGTATTTGGAGAGGGATGCAGCAAACCCATGAGGAAGAAAGTGAGCTTGCAGCATTTCTGGGGCTCAGAGCTCACTAGAGAGAGTCTTCCCTGCTCCTTTTGCCTTTGCTGCTTTAGGGAAATAGGATTTTGCACGTCTTCCTAGCTGCCTGCCTTTTTTGTAAATAAACACAATTAGCAAAGATTTCTTTTTTTCTCTTCTAACAGTAATAAGGATTAGGTATCACAGGACCTAAAGGGACAGCAGTCAAATGAACCAAAAGAAACAGTGAAATCTAGTATGTAATGTTAGAAGGTGAAGGGCCCCCAGAGTGACTGGGACAGGGTCACCCAGCTGTGCCACCCCGCCGAGGGACACAGAGCTGTGCTCTGGCTGTGCCCTGGCTGCAGTGGGTGATGGAGGGGGTGAGAGGTGGGATGAAGGTCAGCACTTCCCTGCCAGGCACAGCTGTAAGAGCTGGAGGCTGTGCCAGCTCAGCATCCAGACAGGCTGGGGGTGGGATGTGGCTCAGCCGCTGACTCACATCGCTCTGGGCTCGTGACTGTGCTCTTTTGGGTGGTAACATGCCAATGTGCCAGGAGCAGCAGCAGTGCTGGGATCTTTGCTGCTCATCTCCTGTCCCCTTCCAGTCTGTGACCTGCCCGAGTGTGGAATGGCACCTGGCCTTCAGAAAGGAAAAGGATTTTTCTCCCTGAAGTTAATATTTTCAAAGCACTCAACGTTTTCCCTCTCAGTACGTGGCTGTGTTGGAAGGGCAGATGAGCTGTCTCTGGTGGTGATGAGACGGGATCACAACTCCAGCTGGCAGTAACTCGCTATGATCATAGTCAGTTTCCCTCTCGTGGTTTGCAAAGGAATTAACTGGAAGGATCTTTAATTACTTTCTCAAGTGAATATGGTCGAGCCATGCTGGTGCTCTGCTCCTGGTCCCTTCAGAGCTTCACCTGAGAAGATCCAGGTGGCACTGCTGAATTTTGTTAAAGCTGTAGCTCTGCCCTTCTGGTCATAATTACAGATTTTCACCTCTCCTTTCCATTGCAGAATGGCTGGAGCTGTTAGACAAGGTCTGAGAGATCCTTCCATTAGGAGATATTTTCTTACATTATCTCTCCCTTGTGCTGTTTTCTGCTTGCTACAAAGGTCATAAGTTCTCTTACCTGTGAAGAGCTGGGTTAGAAGCCCCAGTTCTTCCAAAACATTTATTAAAAGTTTCTGTGAGGAACTGGGGAAGGCCTGCATTCCACAGAAAAGGAAGGAGCCTCAAAAAGAAAAGAAAAAAAGGGGGAGGGTGTAAAAGAAGGGAGATCCCGTGAGTCAGGGAGGTCAGTGGAGCACCACAGCATCCACAGGGTCTGAGTGCAACAGTGGTCCCAGGGAAATTTGCCTAATTCTAGAGTCCCTGAGGAAGATATTTGGCATCCTCCCCTCTCCTTGCTTGTACTGGAGGGACTCAGTATCCTGCAGAGACTGCAAGGGAAATGACAGGATTATTCCCCATGGTGATTATCCTGTGATCTCTCAGGGCTGTATAAATAGGAGCTGATTACAGTAGAAAAGGAGTAAATTGTGTAATTAGAGAGGGGGAAGAGGGGAGGACTTAACCTCTAGCTGAAGGTGCTTGTTTGGAGAGGAGAGTGGAAAAGAGGACACTGAGCAGTGGCTGTTCTGGGACCCACAGCCCAGGAAAGGGCTGACCTGGTCCCTGGCTGCTTCTGTTGCTTTGTGCAAGCCCTTTGATCTTCCCTTCTGGATAAACAAAATACTTCTTTTTCCTGGACCTCTTGGCCAGTTCATTTGTGAAGAAATTCCCTCTTGGATGTGCACCTTGCCCCAGGCCTGCAGTGTGGTTGCCTTATGAGGGGACTGACTGGTTGCACTCACACATTGGCATCACCCCAGATTTCCCTCTGGGACTTGTCATGAATGGTTAGAAGAGAAAAGCCATTGCAGGATGGAACCCACAGCAGTTCTATGTTGGGTGAAAGATAACTAAGATCTTTCCTGCTGCTCTACATGGGAGTAGGAATTTTGCCTCCCCTTCCCTTTATTATTGACCCAGCCTGGCCTGGGCCATAAAGTGTGTCTGTTCCCATTGCAGGGGAAAAAAGCACACAGCAGAACTGCTCTCAGAGCCATGGAGAGGGAGGCTATTATTGTGAATATTATTCATGCCAGGAAAAATAGCCAATTACCTTCCTATAGAACCACTCTCTGCCCAGTGAGCCAGTAATTGCAATATCTGACATTCATCATGGAACTCTGAAAGAGCTTTGGGAATAAAATACTGGCAAATGGATAGACTTGAAAAAGACAGGGGAAAAAAGTAAAGTTAAGGCACTAGATATTCAGGGAATCTATGCCCACTTACATCTCAAGTCATACAGATGCAAGAATTTGGTTTTGTCTTATATCCACTTTATTTTATGTTTTAAAGGTACATAACTGGATTAGTTTAGATGTTTAATAAACTGAATAGTGAAATAGGATGTAACTGAGGTGGGGACACTGCCAAAGGTACTTTCTTGATGTTTAAGAAGATCACCTGGGCAGCTGTGACACCACTAAGTTCTTGCATTTATTTACCATGTTTACCAGTGAAACAGCCAACAAAGAGGAAATCCATCTTCTTCTTTCTTCTTTTCCTCCTTGGAGGAGGAAGAAAACACAAAGTCCTGTCAAGAGCTGCAGGGTGTTGAATATGTTTGCTCTGCTGGACTGCACTAAAGGCCATGTTTCACTCCCTGCCTGTCCCCAAGGTGATCCATGGACAATGTCTGGAGATTTGTCAGGTTTCCCAAGATCTATTGATGCTGTCAGCTGCTGAAGCCTCCAGGAACCCACAGGCTCTGGGAGATGTGCTCCAAGGCCTGTGAGCAGCACCTCTTCCCCACAAGCTGTGTGGGAATCTCACCCTGAGGAGGACGCCTTTCCTATCCAGCAATGGAGGGGTTAACTGCATGTGTCAGAGGACTTGGCTCATCTCACCGAGTTGTTTGGGGCTTTCCCTGTGTAGCCAGAAGGATAATTTAGCTGTGTGTCTCCAAAACGCTGTGGTTTTACACCCTGTAAAACGTCTGTCCTTTAAATTGCTCGCTGAGCACCAGCCCTCATTCATCATGTCGGCCGTGGTCCCTGCGGCAGCCTCGCTCCTTCCTAAGGACTAGCCGCCCTTCTCTGGGAAGAAAAACAAATCTACACTGAAATTGCTGCTGCCCTGAGTTTGCTTTTTGTTGCCCTGAACCCTCACAAATCCCCTTCAGGGTGCTCCAGAGGGGTTTTCTCTTTGTTCCATCGGTGCAGAAAACGATGCTGGCCCATAATCAGAGATTTTGGGTCAGCCATAGTGTCATACACAGTATAAGTAATGTCAAACCTGTCAGGACAGGGAAGCTCACAAAATAACCCAAGATCGTGCCGAATTGAGGCAAAATTGTTAAGGGACAGCTTCCCCCTCGGCACTGCTCTTTCCTGGGTGCCAAGGGTCACCTGCCTGCCCACCACAACAGCGAGGGCTGTAATTCCCGCTGCCAGGATTCACCGCAGCCATGGCCCCGCTCTGTTCTTCACGCATGTGTGTGGAGATGGCTGCCTTCACCTCACTGCCAGCACCCGAGCTGCACAAGAGCCAAAAGAAATGGCTCCATTGCTTATTCCCTTGTGCCGATTTCCCTGCTGCAGTCTCACACCCTGACTCTTTTGTGGCGCAACTTCTGTGGGCCAGCACTACTGCTGCTTGAGGGGAACGGGATCTTTCTTCGGACAGAAAAATAATTCACTTTCTTTTTTCTTCCATTTTTCTCTCCCAGTCTCCCTTTGAACACCTCTACTTGACACAGAAATTCATGATAAATCTCAAGTTATCTTATTGCTATATATATATTTTCTAAAAATCAGTGGATTGCTTTTCTTCGCGGAGCCACGAGCGGGTCGATGCGGCTCTGCTGCTGCTCGGCGCTCGCTTGGCCACGCCTGTGGGCGCGGGGCGGAGCCGGCCCGGCGGTTTTCCCGCCAGCTGCGCGCGCGGGCCGTTACCGCGTCCGCGCGCTCCCGTGAGGCGATGGTGGGTGCG
>VZRH01007637.1:669313-695585 GCA_013397555.1 Urocynchramus pylzowi
GGGGGGGGGGACCGGACCGGACCGGACCGGACCGGACCGGACCGGACCGGAGATCTGTGTCTGTGTCTGTGCCCTCCCGGCCCCTCACTGTGTGTGTTGTGCCTCTATTGCAGAGGAGGAGCCTGGCCCCCAGCCAGCTGGCCAAGAGGAAAGCGGGCGATGAAGATGAGGAAGAGGAGGAGGAGGACTGGCAGCCCCCGGCGGTGAGCGAGGGGTCCCGGGATGTGGCCCCGCGTGTTCTCGGCCTCGTGTGACCCCGCAGCCGTGGGCAGGGGGCTGCGGGCGGTGTCCAAGTCACTGCCCGGTGCCGGAGCCTCCCCGTGCTCTGCGCACCGCGGTTTGTGCTGCCGTGAAAATTTGTGTTTCGGCATGCGGTTGGTGGAAGAACTTCATTGTGTACAGATGGTGCTTCGTGGTTATAGAAAAACTTACCCTTGTCAGAGCTTCGAGTGCTGTGTGAAAGGAAGGGTAACTAGGAATAGGCTGCTTAAGACAGAGTGTTATACGTTTTTGTAACACGACGGGGAGCATCAGTTTCACCGATTATCTGTAAGAGACTGTGAAGACCTCGTTTAAGCATTCATATTGACACGAGTCCCAGCCCTAATCCTAATTTACTGTGATGTTCTATGTCATACAGGTTGAAGAGTCTCACGTAATGTTTTCTGTGCCAGATCCATTTTTCTGTGCCAACAGGTGGTTGAAACCGTGCCTCATGCTGAAGAGGACTGTGTTAAATCAGGAAACGGATCAATAACTTACTTATTTTCATGCTTTTCCAAGTGTTTGAATTGTAGGGTTCAGTGTGAGGTCTTCCACCTGCATAACACCAGGTGCCATGGAGCCTCTGGGGACTCTGATGTAGTTTGTTCCATGCTACTGACCCTTCCTTTTCTTAATTCTGCTTTTGCTTTTGAGTGGCGGGACAGGACAAATCTTAGCATGCACAAGCCTGCCTTTTTACAGGGTAGAAAGTGGTAGTTATTTTCCTAACTAGGAGAATGCTTTAAGCTTCATGTAAATTAAACTTTAAGGTTCAGTGACCTTGCTGTGTGAGTCCTGTGGCAGCAGGGATGAGTGATGGCTGTGCCTGCTCAGAGCTGCTCAGTTGTCTGTGAGCTCTGGTGCTTACAGAGTGTGGCTGCAGGGCGTCCTCTGAGTGTGGCTGCGGGGCATCTCTGCTCTCCCCAGCTGTCCCTGAGTTGTTTGGTTCCTGTTCTGTTTTCCAGGGCCGGAAGAGGCAGAAGGCAGCTGCTGAGACAGAGAATGGAGAGTGCTACAGGTCGCCTTTCCGCAAACCCTTGGCTCAGCTGACCAACAGACCCCACTGCCTGGACAGCAGTCAGCACGTGAGTGGGGTTGCTGCTGCTGCTGCTGCTGCACACACAGCTCACTCAGCAAGGAATTCCCAGTGCCTCCGTGGCCCCTTTTAAACTGAGGTGTTATGCAGACACAAAGTCTTTTTTGGGGGAACTTGCTGTAGTGGACATCCTGAATGAGAGAGTTCTGTGAGGCCCGGGTGAAGGACAGTACCCAGAGGTGTGAGTTGTTTTACACCCAGGTGGGTCAAATGCTGACTGCCTGCCCAGTTCTCTCTGGGCTTCCACTGCTGGATACCAGATGCTGGACTAGCTGGGTGCTTGCAGATCCAGCATGGATGTTCCTGCAGTGGTAGCCCAGCTCCTTCACAGGAAATGAGTTGCCTGACTAAATTACTAAGGCAGGGGGAAGCAATAAGTTTTAAAGAAGTGAATAAAGCCAGTGGATTTAGGAAGATGGGAGCTATGAAAAATCAATTTCATGTATTAGAAAATCCAAAGGAAAATAGTTTTGAAAAGTAGAAGTGGTGGAGGAAATTGTGCTGAATTGTTACTTTCTTCCTTTTGGATAGTCTTGAAAGTAGTTGGAGTTGAAGCTTGAGTAGATTAAATAGAGGGACTCTGAGTACTTGGCAAAACTGAGTTCTCAAAAATGTCCTGGACTTGCTTTTTTGAGCAGTCTCTGATTTCAGACTTTTGAAATGTGTTTTCTTTCTGAATTCCTAGGAGGCTTTTATCCGCAGTATTTTGTCCAAACCCTTCAAAGTCCCCATTCCAAATTATAAAGGTAAGATGAGGAGGTTTAAGGATTGTCTGTGTTGGCTGACTCGGGTAAAACAGATGATGCTTAGGCCTGTCAAATATATCTGTGGGGATTATTGTTATTTTTTGCACTGATGCATATGTTCCAGAAATCCTGACTTAATTTTGAAAGAAAAATACTGGCATATTAGCAAAGTCTTCATATTTCTTACTAGTGTTTAGTTTGGATAATCCTACATTTCAGAATTGGATTTTATAGTCTTACTGCTATGTATTTGATGTAGTGCCAGGAGATTTTACACTGTATCACAAATACAAAAGCAAAATGAATTCCAAGCCACGAAGGTTTATCATTTAAATAATGATGCTAACAGACAGAAGGCTGTGGTGAAAAAGATTGTATGTGCCAGTTTTATTTCTACTTGGCTTGGAGTGTTGAGCCTCAAGGTGATCTTCAGAACGAGATCATTTTGAAGTTCAAAGCCTCAGCTGGTTTGAATCAGTGAAACATAAGATTTCAGAAACAAATGGGCCTGTTCATGTCCCCTGCTTCCCCTTCACCCTCCAGCTGAAAAACTCGAATGCAGATCAACCAATTTCACTCAAACTTTAGTTATAAAAATGTCTGTAAGCAGCCACTGAATATGGAATGACAAGCCCCTCAAGAGTTTGGCAAAGCTTGCTTCTGGAGAAGCAGATTAGTCAGAAGGTTCAAACAGAACTAACTGGGAAAGCTGCTTTCTGTGGCTGCCACCTTGCTCTCTTAATTGGGGAAAGTGGCTGTTTCTTGTGCTCTTTCTTTCTTGTTGTGTGTGCATTGCTGCCTTAGCTTGTGATACACTCCTGTTTTGCAAGGAGCTTCAGTAAACAGTGGACAAATAGATTGAGTCTTTTTTGAGCAAAATCAATTTTGGGAGCACAGTTGCCTGAGTTTTGATGGGAAAAGGGATTTTTATGTATGTTCTTGTGTTCATCTCCATTTCAAAACTGTGACATCAAAATATAGTACTAGGAAAAGGGACTCATGCTTGGTTTCTGATTTTCTCAGAAATTGGCTCCAAGGCCAAACATTTACTATTGCTCAGCAGAGAGAAAATAATACCCCAGAGCAGGTAGTGACAATATGATGCTGGCTGTGGTGCTGTAGAACTTCATCACTGTTAAAAATCAGTTCCTGACCTTGCATCAAAGATGCAACTCTAGCTAAGTCTGGGTTAGGTTACCCCAAAAGAGAATGTCACCCAGCACATTCTGTATGTAGGAGTGTATTTGTTGGGCTGTTGAGATGTACATTCTGGAACCCTCCTTGGCTTTCAAAAAACTAGAACAACCACCTCGGGTAAGCAGTGCCATTGCTCCTTCTTTGCCTCTGTTCCTTTATTCTGTTTTTTTCCTGCTGCAGAGCTTCCCACTGTGTGCTGCCAGAGCGCTGCCAAACAACAGCCCCGCTTAGGTTTGCTGTCTGCACCAGCTGTGTGTGCACCCCCACTCCAGCACCCAATTAATTCACTGTTCCTGAGTGTAATCAGCCTCTGCTGCCAGGCTCTGCTTGCTTCCAGGAAGATGTTGTTGTTTGAGCTGTGCCTTTGTTTGGTTTCAGGGCCCCTGGGCTTGCGCTCACTGGGAGTCAAACGGGCAGGACTGAGGGGTCCTCTCCATGACCCATTTGAGGAGGGAGCTCTGGTTCTGTACGAGCCCCCGGCACTGAGTGCCCATGACCAGCTGAAAATAGACAAGTGAGTCATCACCTGGCATGAATGCTGCAGCCCTGACCTCTTTCTGGGTGTAGGTTTATGTGCTTTTCTCCCAAACGTGCTTGAGCTGGGGTCTGAACATCAAGGGGATTTAGATTCCAAGTATTCTGCCTGGATTGGTTCAGGTATGGTTACAGTCAAAGAAGGAATGTATCCATGCTGCATTGTTTGTGTTCTTTCACTGATTGTTCCATCTCTCAGGCATCAAAAATTTAAACCTATTGCAAGGGATGAGCATACATGCATGGAGAAGTTGCTTAGAAAATCTCATGGCTTAGTCATTAGTCAAATGTTAGGCTGCCTACTGGTTTTTATTCTGAAGTAGTTTCTTTTGTGCTATTGTTATAACTTAAAAAGGCTGTCAACTGGATCTTCAGGGACAGAGGGAGGGGTTTCTCTCTCCAGAAATTGAGTTACAATATTGTTATAGAAACAAGAAAAACAATACTGACTTTTTAACTGTATCTTTGAATCACATTCTACCCTTGTTTTAACCACAGCCCACATACATGGTTTCACTGATGTTTCAGACTGTGGGCAGGTCTCTAACTTTGTTCTCAAAGCTGAATTAATCCATTTTTCACTTTCTTGTTTTAAGTTGCTTCCCCTGTGCCACAGGAGAGTCCTCAGTATAGCAGTGAGATTTAACAAAACCTAAACATGTGCCAAATTCCTCAATCACACTCTCTTCTTCCTTGACTGCCTCCTGCAGGGACAAGGCACCTGTCCATGTTGTGGTGGATCCTGTCCTCAGCCGTGTTTTACGACCCCATCAGAGAGAAGTAAGTGTTCCATTGGGACCTGAGGGTGTGGCTGGAGGATTTGCTCCATTTCAGAAAGCCACATTTCCTCTGCTGGAGTTGTTACAGGTCTGCACAGACCTCACAGACTGACAGTCTAACAGACTCTAGTCTGTTGCAAATACCAAGTGAAGCATTTGTTTTAAGCATCCTCTGAGAGGCCTGAATGCTGACGATACTTCTGTCCCTTTTCAAGCAGGAGTCAGGGCTGAAAGTCCTGCTTTTACTTACCTTAAAGTCTGGAGATGTAGCTCTGCTGAGTGGAATTCAGTATGGAAGGTGATGGGATATAGTTGCAATAAACTATATTGCAGCCCAGTTTTGAGTCAGGCAGGGCAGACTGTCCACCACTGTTTTACTGCTCAGCAGAATTGATTGGATCTGCAGTCCCTGAGCCAGGAAACACTGAGGCTCCAATTTCTGCTACCATGGTTCCTAACAAAGTGTAGAGTAGGTTCCTGCTTCAGTGTGCTTTGTTTGGAGGCTGCCCTTGATAGGTGTGAGCTGTGCCTGACCTGTGCAGACTTGAAATTTGATGGTGGAGACTGCCAAAACCATTTAATGTTGTAAATATGTGCAACATTGTAACACGGCAGCAGTGGCTACAGCTCTCCAAATACCTGGTGTAGGCTTCTGGGCAGCTCAAAGTTCATCCCAGATGCAGTATATTATCATTTAAGCCTAGAGGGAGCACAGATGGAAGCTGTGATTGCTGATCTTGCAGGCTAAGCAGGTAAAGCTAGATGTGTCCCTGCATGGGAGATCTTCAGATGGCTGTGAAAGCATAGTAGGCTGCTCATGGCTTGTAGTTTTATCTCAGATCTGGTAATGAACCTGTGACCCAGTGTAATGCTCATCTCTGGCTACATACCTGGAGGCACTCTGGTTTTGGGTAAGCTGCTGCCTGCTGGTGCTGTTGTCAAGTAATCAAAGTTATGTTGGTGTCCTAGGCACACTGTTTTTTGGCAGGTGAATGTCGATGATAGAGCAGTTTCTGCTCTAGGCTGACTAACAAGTCTCTGCCTGCTAAGATTCCTATGTTGCTGTATTCAGCTGATGCTCCTACGTAGCTGTACAGCTCTGCTCCAACTTTGTTGTGACTTTTGCCCAGGTGCTGTTTCTGCAGCAAAATGCAGTGTTATAGTCAGTAATGTAGTTCATAATTGTTCAACTGGCTTAAATAAATTCCATTAGCTGGTTACTAAAAGTCTAAGAAAGAGAGAAAAGGAGTTGAAAGTGCAGGTCAACGTGCTCCATCTTCAAGTCCAAAGTAGTGGAGTAGAGAGGATGAATCCTTGCAGGTGTTTAGCTTGTACATTCCCAGCACTATGCCCTGATTTTCTTTGACTCTCTTATAATTACATGGTACAGGAACATTTTGAAGTTTGTCTCTTCCACCCCCCCCCACCACCTCCCCTCTATCTGTCTCAGTAATGTGTCAAGGCCTAATGCAGGGCTGAGCTCTTTTCTCACCATGTGACATGGGTTAAAACCTCAGCCCTGTGTCTTCTCTAAAGCTAAATCTGCTTTGGACCTTGAGCCCCCAGGTGAGTCACTGCTTCTAGGCAGAAATTATGAGGGCTGATGATGGTGTTCCGGGAATTATTCGGGCAGCACAAACAACTCTACTCGCTCTGATTCTTTAAAATTACCTGATTTGGTGGTGTTAAGATGATAAACCTCTTTGAAATGATTGATGCCTGTTAGTTCATGGCCAGGCCCTGACTAATGCAGCCAAGGGTAGAAATTTCTGGGAATTCAAGTTCAGAAGCTGGTTAGAACTGTACAAGAAAAATGTAGCAAGATTTAGTGCATGTTGTGAGGTACATGTTGGCACCAGTAGTGCTGTTTCACTCCAGATGTGGCAGCATTTTAGCTGTGCCTCGGGTGGTTTCCCTCTGTCTCATTAGAACACCGCATCTCCCCGGGGATGCGTGTGCTACACAGCTCTGCTGTTTGTTGTGCTATCAGTCCTGTGTGTTGTGGTAATGAAGTTGTCACTCTGCTCATGTCTCCATCCTGCTCTGAGAGAACAATTTTTTGGCAGGGGGTGAAATTCCTCTGGGACTGCGTGACGAGCCGGCGGATCCCCGGGAGCCATGGCTGTATCATGGCAGACGAAATGGGGCTGGGCAAAACCCTGCAGTGCATCACGCTCATGTGGACGCTCCTCCGGCAAAGCCCGGACTGCAAGCCCGAAATCGAGAAAGCCGTGGTGGTGTCTCCCTCCAGCCTGGTGAGAAACTGGTACAATGAAGTAGAGAAATGGCTGGGGGGAAGGATCCAGCCACTGGCCATTGATGGAGGCTCCAAAGAAGAGATTGATCGTAAACTAGGTACAGAAATGTTTGCAATTGGGTGTTCGGCTGGTTGGGGTCAAAATCTTGCATTGGAAGAAGGCTGCAGCAGCTCATGTGAACATCTCTGAGCAGTCACCAGATCTCTGCAGACTGATGGCTGTCTCTCCACTACATGCTTAGATCTCACCCTTGTATGTTTGGTAATAGTAGATCTTTTGCCATAATCCAAATTTTGTCAGGTGTTAGGGTAGTCCCAGTGTTCCAGGAAAAGAGGCAGAAGGGACATGGAAATGGGAGTAGTTGTGGGGAAAGGAGAATGGATATATTGTCACCGTTGTGACATGAAATAATAAAACTCATGCAAGGTGTTCCAGCATAGAGCAGGAACAGGAAAAGAGAACTTTATTTTTCAGACTTCAACATTTGTAGAATTCCAGAAGTGACAGTGGATTGGCAGATGACATTGTCACCTCTCCAACCACACTGGTCAAACTTATTGTCCATCAAAATTGTCCTCCTACAGAGAAGAATGTAAAACAATCATTATTTACATGAAAGTGTGTGAGAAACTCCATTACAAGAATGTAAACATCAGAAGGCTTAGAAAATCTCAAAAAACAGGGTGACAGATACATATGGGTGGAAGGGTTTTCATAAATTTTTAAGGCAAATGTTTTGGCCATTTAACCTGTTTTCTATTAGTTCTCCTCATCCTTTTTTTTCCTTTCTTTCTTTTCCTTTTTCCCTTCCCATCTGCAGTTGGCTTTATGAGCCAGCACGGGCTGCGAGTGCCTTCACCCATCCTGATCATCTCCTATGAGACCTTCCGGCTGCACGCCGAGGTGCTGCAGAAGGGCACTGTTGGGCTGGTCATATGTGATGAGGTATGGGGGCACCTTTGAGGGGAATCCATTCCTGGTGTTTCTCAACATCTGGGTGAAACTGGATCTGCTCTCTCAAAGGAGAGTGGACAGTGGGGTACAAGACTTAGCTATGGACAACACCCATTCTGGTGTGTCAGAGGCTCTAAGATCAACCATGCTGTGTGAGCCTGAATGGGACAGGTGTCTTCATGAGCCAAGATATGAAGAAAATCCAGCTGGTGGTAACTACATCCACTTGTAGGTCCCTGATGGGTCCCTACTAGGGCCTTCTCCATGTGAAATATGTACCAGAAGGAAGGTCCATGCCTGTCTCTGTTGGTAGTGCCCTGGCTTATTTGTTTTCATGCATTGCTGTGTGTCAAGCTCTGCTTTCACATGGCCAAAATTGAGTTATTTTTTTATTTGTCATTCTCTATTTGTGGTTATAGGTAGTGAGAGCCAGAGATGCTCTGAAGGACAAAATAAAACAGGTGCCCTGTGCCTCCTTGAAATGGTCAGGCTGGAGCCTAACAGGGGTTGAGGTGTCCTCTGCTGCTGGGTAGGAGGAATTTATTAAATAGGGGTGCCACCCAGTGGTTTGGCTTTGTATTTGCTAGAACAGTGCTGAGAGGGGCTTAAAAAGAGTGAGTGAGTGTTCTCAGGAGTGTAGCTCCCATAAACCTTTTATCTATGAGTCCATGACTGGCCACACCTCTTAGTGCCCCTGGAATGAGGCTAGCACCTAGGGAATCTGGGAACCCACGTCCTTGGCCTTGTGGCTTCTGTACATTTCCAAAAATTACTCACCTCTGCAGTCTGGCACTCAGGAAAAGCATCTTATCACTTGTGTTTTGTCCTACCCAGCACTCAGATGCCAATAAAGTTGCTTTTCCCAGGCATGAGAAATGGGGCCTGTATTCAGATTACTGCTGTAAGAGGTGAAGAAGCACTTTTTATTAGTGTGCAAAGGTCTGGCAATCCTCTGTAAAGGTGGTCTGAGTGGTTTGTGGGCTTGACCTTGAGTGAAGTAATTTTACTGGTCCAGAGTTCAGTGCTTGTGTTGGTAGCTGAAAACATTCCCATCTTAGAACAGGAAACAGTTCTTAGAGTTATATTGTGTGATGGTTGTTATTTTCATGGTAGGCTTTCTTGCCTGAGTGGAGCACAGATATTCCTGGTCTGGGAAGCTTGTAATGTTTTGTTTCCTCACATAATGGCTTCAGGTTTTTCACTAGATCCTTGTCCTTGAGACAAGTCTGTTGTAACACTTACTCCACTACCAGGAATAGGAACAGTGGTGACATGCCTTTTATCAGTGCTGATGTGGCTCTCCAAGCTGCTTCCTTACAGGGCCACTGGAGTTATCAGCCTTATTCCTTTTCTCTGTTTTTTTACAGGGCCACAGACTGAAGAACTCTGAAAACCAAACTTACCAGGCTCTCAACAGCTTAAACACACCTCGGCGAGTCCTTATCTCGGGCACCCCTATTCAGAATGACCTGCTGGAGTATTTCAGCCTGGTGCACTTTGTCAATTCAGGCATCCTGGGTAAGAGATGAATGTGTGGAGATGGGAGGGAGGGAAAGGTGCTGGCCAGGCTTCCCTCAGTGCCAGCAAAAGCAACAACTGAGACGTTGGTGAAAAGTCACATCAGGGCTTGTAACTAGATGATCTCCTAAGGTCTTTTCTACCTCAAACCATTATGTGATTCTATGAGACATAGTTTCTTTCAGTTTGTATGCAGAAGGCCTAGGTCAGGGTGCCCTGTTCTAGGGGCTATGTATCATCTGAGCTCTGTTTCAATGAGATTCTAATGCAAGGTACACCAGTCTAACCGGTATTTTGGAAGGGGAATCAATTAAGGTAAAATGAATATGTGCAACTGAGTGCTACTGCAAATTATTTTTTCATCTCCCATGATCGTCTCAGGTTGTTGTACATCCAGTCCAAGAGGCTTCTCATTCATTCTAGTGCATGCCCAACTCTAGTTAAACACAATTCATCAGATTCTTAGTCTTGAAAGCAGAATTTGGGCTGTGTCTTTTTCTGTTCAGCTGTTTTGCCTCCAGGAGTTCTCAAGGAAAGGATGGAATGGGCTGGTAGATGTTCTACATCTGCTTTTTCTGTGTGCTTTGCTTTTGGGTAGTAATTACAGGGAGCTGATGGGTTTTTCACCTGCCCCCCTTGACCTGTAGTTTGGGTAAGATTACTCTCCCTGTACTTGCAGTTCGTTCTCTCTGAGATGAGGTTAATGGTGTAACTACTGCAGCAAAGCTGCATGCACTCAGTAGGCATTTTTCCCACTTTCAGCCTGTGGCCAGTAATAAGCAACTGATTACAGATAATTTGGAGTAGGCACAGATAATGCCTGTGCTGTTGTTTGCAAGGACAAAATCTGGGAATAAAAGTATAACTGGAATGTGAGCAACAGCAGTATGTGTGTGACTGTTTAAGTAAAATTCTGTGACCTTTGGCTTTGCACTGTTGTTGGAGTACAAAATGATTATCTGTTACATTGATTTGTCTGCCTTGTGTGAGTCTTTCTTGGCTAGAAAAGAACCCAAATCTTTTAGATGGGATGAGGGTTTGTTTTATCTGCTGGGCCCAGTGTTTGGGGTGTGGTGGCTGTGGGATGCTGATCAAAGGTTCTTTAGTAGTAGTTGTCACCTTTTCATTTCTGTTTTATACAGGAACTGCACAGGAATTTAAAAGACATTTTGAAATGCCCATCTTGAAAGGAAGAGATGCAGATGCAAGTGAAGCTGAGCGGCACAAGGGAGAAGAGAGGCTTAAAGAGCTGATCAGTATTGTGAACAGGTGAACTTCATCCCTCTTCTCTTTGCAGAGCTTTTGCATAAGCCCTGCTATATTTCCAAATTACAGTTGTAGCTGTAATGAAGTCTCTTGCCTGTTACATGTATTCAGCAAGTGATTGTGCAAGTATTTATTGCCTGAGAAAAGGAGCTTTAGTCTGATAAATGGAACTGACATGGCACAGTCAGCTGCAGTCACCCCCAAGCAGTACTCTCAGGTACTGAATTATTATTTGACTCCTATGTTTCTGTTTTCTCCTGGGATCTGAATAATCAGGCAGCATCCTTTTATTTATGTTATCTACACATGTGAGCTGGATCAGGCTTGAGATCCATCTGGCCCAGATGTTGAGGAGCAGAAGGAGTACAAGGAATGTCACTTAATTCTGCTGTTGATTGCCCAAGTCACAGAATAGCCCAGCTCACACTTAACAGTTTTGTTGGCTCTGTAGAGCTGATAGGACAGGCTACAAGTGTCAGAGATGGGACTTCTGATCCCCAAGAAGCACCTCTGTGATGTGAAGTGCTGTCTTCTTTATCTTTGCTTGATTGTGGTACTTGTTTAAACCTATTTTCTCTTCATGAATACAACCAGTATATCCATGTCAGCTGGCAATTGCTTGGCTCTCTTTAACAACTTTCTAGAAAAGACTCTTGAATTCTCAGCATTGCTGGTATCTTCAGGGGTTTTTTTCTGATTGTTTGTTTGTGTGTTTTGTTTGGTGGTTTTAGGTTGCTTGGTTTGTTTTGGTTTTTTTAATCTGATCGTTTGCAGCTATCACAAATACAATCCTGCAGTTCACAGTAACAGTAAATTAAATTTCACACTAAGTAGAGTCACTCCATAGAGACAGTCCTGACCTTGACTCAGATCAGCTTGCAGAAGCCTGAGAAAAAGGAAAGGTTGGGAGAAGAAAAGCTTATTCCTTCCTGAGGTGTATTTATTTGTTTTTATAGTTGATGAAAAATGGATGTAAAAGTGTATTTGGGAATGCCTGTGCCTGGCTCTGTTGAGGTCTTTGTCCTTTCCTTTATTGTGCAACAGTCATGGTACACAAATAGGGAAGACAAAGCACAAAAGTAGTAACACATGAGTCTCTTGAATTTGGTAGGAATTGCAAATGGGACAGTGATGCAAAGACACATGGAATCATACAGGTAAGGCAGGAAGGGCCCTGGAGAAGGCATCTAATCAGTCTTGCTGTCCTAAGGTAGAAGGTGTTAGACCTGAAGACCTAAACCATCTCTTAACCCCCACCCAGCACTGAAGACCTTGCAGTTTTCCTAGGACACCTTTTCCAGGGCACTGCTGTCTTTGCAGTTAGAAAAGGCTCTTAATGTGTAACATAAATCTTCCTTACTGCAGTTTAAGCCTATTACTTTTCATCCTGCTGCTTATGGGTTCGGAGACCAGATTATTCTTTTATTTACCAGCCTTTGGCTGATTTTGGGGTTGTCATATATCCCTGCTGTCTTTCTTCTATAGGTTTTGTAACGTTCTTTTGATGCTTCCTGGCAGAACTGGGTTTCTGCACCTCTTACTCTGGTTGCTCAGCTCAGCATGCTTTCTAGTCCATTCCACCTTTCCTGAAGTGTGGCAAAACTGCTCCATGGGGCATTTCCAGAGGCCAAAGGATATGTCCTTTGCTGGAATCTTGGGCCAGGCCATGAGCCCATCTTGGATGAGGATGGCTACTGAGGACTAAATGGGGAGTTGCCTGCTTGTACATTGGCTTATACCCACAGTTTGTGGTATAAGCCAATATATCTCTGTACTTGTTCCATGTACTTGTTCCAGCTGTCCATGCTGCTGGTCTGTTGTAGCTCAAATTGCAAATACTGTTGGTAATTTGAGGGAGAGCAGAGTTTCTCTTGTGACTGAGCTCTTTCTGTGTAGATGACATCATGTCTGATTCCTCCACATCTCATGAACCACATTGGAAGCCTTGCAAAGACAGTGGGTTATATGGGGCTTCATATAGATTGTGGGTGTCTGGGCTCTGCCATGTGTTGGACTGGCACAGACCTTTGGAGAGAAAATATCAAAGGGACTGTCTGTTGACCATATGAGGAATTACAGTGATAAAACAGAGTTTTATCAGTAAAAGTGATCCAAGAGTCATCCAAGCATCTGATCTTAAATTCTCTCCCTGCAGGTGTTTAATTCGGAGAACTTCAGACATCCTGTCCAAATACCTGCCAGTGAAGATTGAACAGGTGGTCTGCTGCAGGTACCAAAAAGCATCTGCTGTGTATGGGAAATAGTGGAAGCAAAAGGAAGGACTGAAAAATTGCAATAAGCCCTTCAATTCTTGCGGTGACTGCTTCCCTCTAGGAATGATGTAGCCATTGGCAATATGTTGCTTTTCCTCCTGAAGCCATGACCCACAACTGGTGGTTCTGCCAGCCAACTGGTGAGCTCTGGGCAGCTGTGTAGAGCAGAGCCCTGGGCTGTGCAGTCTCTGCAAGCTTCTCTTCCAGCTCTGGAAGGTAGCAATACTCTAACCAGCAGCCTTGGGGGCAGTTCTAGGCTGTCTGTGCTGTAGTTAGAAAAACTGAGCTGAAAGGAACACTCTGTGTAGATGGAGCAGGGCTTTTGTTGGACTGCAGGCTGGGACTGTAGGGCTTTTGTTATGTTTCAGATTGACACCTCTGCAGACTGAGCTGTACAAGAACTTTCTGAAGCAAGCCAAGCCAGTGGAGGAGCTGAAGGAGGGCAAAATCAGTGTTTCATCTCTCTCTTCCATCACGTCCTTGAAGAAGCTCTGTAATCGTGAGTTGTTCACATGGGTTTGGGTTTTGCACTGTTGGTGGAGCTTTCTTGGGTCTCCCTTGTGCACTCTCAACAGTCTCTGAGCTCTGTTTATTCTTCAGATCCTGCTCTTATTTATGAGAAGTGTGTAGAAGAGGAAGAAGGATTTATGGGAGCCCTGGGCTTGTTCCCTTCTGGCTACAGCACCAAATCTGTGGAGCCCCAGCTTTCAGGTATGGAGGAAGTCAGCAGTACAGATGTGCTGCCTGACACAGGCAACCATGAGACTGTATTTAGCATCTTACCAAGTGCCCCTCCAGGGTCTGCAATTTGGGAATTCTGCTCTAGCTTTTTCTTTCTTTCCTTTTTATCCAGGAAAGATGCTGGTTTTGGATTACATCCTTGCTGTTACCAAAAGCACTAGTAATGACAAGGTGGTTTTAGTGTCTAACTACACTCAGACACTGGATCTATTTGAAAAGCTCTGCCGGAGCAGAAGGTTTGTCTTTGGGTTTCACTGCTTTAATCCTGCTAGACTGTATTTGTTGCCTATGCTGTAAAAGAACTGCCTATTCCTACACTTTCTCTCAGCAGGAACTTGTGATCTGTCTTTTAGCTCAGGTGTTCCTGAATTGGAACCACTGTAGCTTGTGCTTTGTCTGCTGGGGTCACTCAGTAGAAAATCTCTGGCCCTCTGCTAACATTTCTAAAGTCCATGCTGTTGTTACAAGGCTGATGGTGACAGATTTCTCTTTTAAGTAGGATGCTCTAAAGATAGCAGCAGTCTGGTTGCAGTAAACGCTGTGTGTTCCAGGTATCTGTATGTCCGGCTGGACGGCACCATGTCCATTAAAAAGAGAGCGAAGATCGTGGAGCGCTTCAACAGCCCCTCGGTGAGTAGAACCTGCCAGCTCTGAGTGCTGGGAGTCAAAGCATGGCTGCCTCTGCAGTCTAATCCAAGCCTGCCTTTTTCCAGAGCCCCGAGTTCATCTTCATGTTAAGCAGCAAAGCAGGAGGCTGTGGTTTGAACCTGATTGGGGCCAACAGGCTGGTGATGTTCGACCCCGACTGGAACCCGGCCAACGACGAGCAGGCCATGGCTCGCGTGTGGCGGGACGGCCAGAAGAAGATGTGCTACATCTACCGACTGCTCTCGGTGAGGAAAACTCCTCCCCTCCTCAGCATGGAGCTCTGGGTGCCAGCCCAGACTGCAGCTGCTGTGATTGGGGCCAGAAGGGAAAGAACTCTTCTGTGTTGGTGACCAGAATTGATTGGAACTTAATTGCTTCCTACCCTTAGATTTGTTGCCATGGAAAACCATGAAGGTTCTAGCTAGAGGGTCATTACTGCAGCCCTTGGTTTTTAGCAGTGCCTGGCTTCTGAGAAATAGAAACAACTGTGGCTTTGCAGATAAGATGTTCCTTTGAAGTCATTTAGGCATCTGACTTCTTTAATTTCATGGGGTGTCTGATGCAGAAGTTGCTGTTTTTCAGTCAGGCTGCAGTCTGTTTTAGTTGGGTGTATGTGTACTTTAGAAACAGCAGATAGGTTCCTGGAATTACCAGCATTTGGAATGGAGCTGCCAGTGAGTAGATGGGATAGCTGCTCTGTAGAGGAAAACCACGAAGGAGACTGCTCTTTTCAGGCTACTCTTAACACTTTGTCCAGCAGTGCCAGTAGTGATTGCTGCTTCAAAGTGTCTCCTCTGCCCTTGTTCACCTCTCATTAATTCAGACTGTTGGGTATTTTGTTTTGGTTGGTTGGGGGGGGAAGTTGTTGGGGGGTTTTTCTTTGTGAAGTTTTTTGTTTTGTTTGGGGATTTTTTGTATAAGCTTAGGTTCCTTGGTCAATTATTATTTTGACTTTGAGAAAACAGACATTCTTTGCCCATCTTTTCTTAATGGAGTTCTTTTCTGACCTTGCTGCACTTGGAAGCAGGGAGCTGCTTTGCTTTTAAAAATAGGAAATCAGTCTGCAAATCGTGACTAATTACTCCCCTCCTTGGTGTTACATTTGTTTGCAAAGTAGATATTTTGCTCTTAGATTTTTGCCTTAGAAATACAGCATGCTGGGCTTTCTGCACATCTGTTCTGGAAGCAGACATCTCCCTCCAGGCAGGATGTGATTGATCTGTGTGTGGTTGAACCAGAAAATAGTGCTGATGCTTGTGTCACCCAGGGCTAGACCTTGTTTCTGCTTCTTGGGGAGATTGTAGTTGGGATTTTTTGTCAGGGAGCAGCTGTAGCTGCTCAGCTCCTTTCCCTTCCTTCCTGTCAGCACATCCTGGTGCAGTGTGTGAGCTTTAGCCATGATTGGCAGTTCTCCCTCTTCCTCATCTGTATCTCCACTGGATCCACTCCTGCAGCCACAGGGAAAGAGAAGCAGAGTTGGGTTAGATCTGTAACAAAACACATGTGGTTGGAGTGCAGCTACTAAAACTTGCCTGTCACTTGTTCTGGTGAGGCACTGAGTGGTCCCAGCAGCTTAGTGCCATTTGATCTGTGACACCTCCATGTAGAGCTCCTTTAACACCAGTGTTCCAACTGTGCTTCATCTCTGACTTGCCTGTAGACAGGGACCATAGAGGAGAAGATATTCCAGCGCCAGACCCACAAGAAAGCCCTCAGCAGCTGCGTGGTGGATGAAGAGCAGGATGTCGAAAGGCATTTCTCCCTTGGGGAGCTGAAGGAGCTCTTCACGTTGAATGAGACCACCACCAGTGACACCCATGACAAGTGAGTATTCTGAATGACTCGTGGCTGGGGTAGCAAATGTTTGGTTGGGTAATTCAGGGGTCTCCAGGCAGCAGGAGGAAGTCCAGAGAGTGAGCCTCAAGTGTTTCTGCTTCTGAAGCTGTTAACCACCTAGACATGAGCACTTCCTTGCTGTCCTCCCTTTTGTTAGAAAAGCTGTGCTGGCTGGACAAGTGAGCAAACTGCCTTGTAGCTGCCTGTTTTGGAGACTGAAATACTGCAACTAATGAAAAGAGAAAAACTGATGAGAGCTGTTCAGGGTGGAGCCTAACTTGGTCCTTCCTTACTGCTCTCTTCCTGGTGAGCAAATGCTGAACTGCTTCCATACTAGGGCTTCTCCATTGGCTAAGAATTCATGAAGCCAGTCCATGTGCTATTCTGGCAACTAAAAGAATACTTTTCTCCACTGTCTGCCCTTCTCTCCCAGCCCAGAGACCTGTGGTTTTACAGCCACCAGAAAGAGGACAGGGAGTGCAGGGAAAATGCTTCACTGTGAAAATTAAGACTCTTAATTTAGGCAAGAAGTGAAGAGGATTAGTTTTAAGCTGTATCAAGGCTTAGCTCAGTGTAGATATCCTTTCTGCATGGCAACAGCCCTTGCTGGCCTGGCTGCTGCTGCTCTTTGTCTGCTTAAATGACAGCTCAGTGGGGCATCTCCAGCCTGAGCACAACCTGCTGGCTGCGGTGGAAGCCAGGATGGAGTGTTTTGGAGCATGGTGTGCTCTTTCAATTTAGGAGTCCTGATGCAATACTGACAAGGTGTTAGCAGCAGTCACTTGAGAACTGCCTTGAGCAACATCCCACACCTTTCAAGAGAAACTCCTCCTGAACTTCCTCTAGGTCTTGCTGGACCATTCCCAAATGGTTAAACATGAAGAGAGATTGCCATTGGCAACAGAACCCCCAGGTTTTCAAAGTGTATGTCCCTCCTTACCTGTCACACACACCAGAAGGTAGTTGTCTGTTTAAGTGAAACGCAGTAGTAATTCAGAAACTGAAAATCCAGCTCCAGGGGAGTTAATCCAGATATTACTGGGCTGCAGTTTTGAGCAGCCCATAGGCAGAAGCAGCAGAGGAGCCTTGCCCTGACCTTGCCCTGACTCGTGGCAGGATCAAGTGTCGCCGCTGTGTGAACGGGCGCCAGGTGCGGCCCCCTCCCGCCGGCTCCGACTGCACCTCGGACCTGTCCCAGTGGCAGCACTGCGCCGACAAGCGCGGCCTGCCGGACTCGGTGCTGAGGGCGGCGTGGGACGCTGCGGTCACCTTCGCTTTCCACCATCACTCCCACGAGGAGCAGCGAGGCATTCCCTGACAGGTTACTGTCCCCTGTGGGGGCAAGGGCAGGCGCTGTGGCAGCCTGCCCCACTCTGATCCCTTTCAAGGAAAGGGGCAGTGGGCAGCTGTGCGTGCTGGACTGTTGTGTGGCTGTGGGATAGCAGAACAGCCTGGCTGTGGAGTGGCTGCAAGGCCCTTGGCAGTGTTCAGTCGGCTGCAGCCAGGAGTCCGTGGCTTTTTCTTTGCTGTTGTATTGTGGGCCTGAAAAACAGCCCCTTGGGAACTGGGAGTAATGGGACCTTGCATGCTCGATCAGATTTAGCATTGGTTCTTCTGCCTTTGGTGTTTGTGCCTTCTACTCAGCCAGATTTTTCCTCAGGTTTAAGTTGAGCCAGGAGTTTTATAGCACTTTATGTGCAGTCAGGTTTTTTTCTTTGACAGCTCTGGCTTACAGTTGCTGATCAAAACTTGCAGGATCCATTTTTGCTGTGAAATGTGAACCTTGCTGATTACTTGGGAACAAGAGGATTTTGTACAGGGGGAAAAAAATTTTAGCTCATATGTTGAACATCTGGCCTGAAAGATCATGCAAGCAGTAGGAAATCAGGCTCTATTTCAGTAACTCCATTTCTAAGACCACTTGCTTTGTTATGGGCAGGATCCCCTTATCTGGCAGTATTTTAATGAGATCACATTACATGACAGTAATAAAATTCACTTTGGGTACATTATGGGTCTTAATTATAATTTTATTATAAAAATGTTACAAAATAACAAACTATTCAAAACCTCTGTAAAGTGACTGCAGACAGTGGAAAAGGGCAGTGTGATTGCAAATAAACAGCAAGCTACTTGTACATAAAGAATTTTTTGGTGTAAAGTACAACTTTCCAAATGGAAAAAGGTCAAGCCTGGGGGCTTCGTTAGCTTGTTTTCTACTCCCTTTAGTGGAGGGAGGAGTTCTTACTTCACAGACCACAGAATGATGAAGTTGGAAAGGATCTCAGGTGATACTGTCCAATGCCTCTCCTCAAACACAAGATCACCTAGACCTGGTTGCCAAGGACCACAACCCGATGGCTTTTGAGTCTCTCTCACTGGAGATGGTTATTGGTGAGACATTAGGTGAAACAACATCAAATTTGTCACAACACCCAGCGACGTCAACAACTGTTTGTTCAGAAGCTCCTTTGATGTATGTCCCATTTATAATACTGGAAAAGATGGCAGAGTCAGATCACCTGGAAATACAGCAGGTGGCCCAGGGGTTTGGTGTGTCAAGGCAGTGTCACACCCCTTCTTCAAACGAACAGCAGAGTGAAAAGAACAACTCTGTACAGCTTGAGCTGGGGAAGAACCCCCACGTGTGCTGTGGAATGAGAAGGGGATGGGTTTGCCCCTGTCAGTGTCCCTCACATGACACTGATGTAGTCAGCGAAGGCCTGCGAGGAGTCCCAGGCGTCGTTGACCACGCTGCACACGGCTCGCAGACGCCGCAGCGCCTCTTGCGCTGTCTCTGCATCCTGCTCCAGCCAGTTCTGGAAGAGGCGGAGGTGTGTGAACGGAAGCTGTCCCCCTCTCTGCTGGATGTGGCCTTCCAGCTTCTTTGTGAACTCCAGGAGCCCATCAGGTTTGATGCAATTTGAGCTTTTCAGGGAAAGAAGGAAAAAAAAAAATTAAAAATGTAGGCTATAATTCAAGCAATTTAAATTACTGTTCCTTCTAGTAACTGGCAGTGCAGGTACCTGAGGATGTTTCAAGGCCAGGTGCACCTTTTTTCAGCAGTACAAAATCTAAGTGTTTCTCATGAAAACCAAAACTGAGTATGAAGGGCTGGAAACCTTTTTAAACCAAGGTAGTAACAACTGCCAAGTTAAACTCATTATCCAGACCTCTTACTACTGACTTAAGTAGACCTAGCTGTGGCTTTAAATTGTTGCAGCTGTCAACTCTCTGGACCAACCTACAAGTCCAAGTGCAAGACTCGGCAGTAAGTGATCATTTGTCTCTTCCTGCTAGAAAATCTGAAGGGCATGTGTCAGATCCTGTTATTTAGGAGATTAAAAGGTCAATTCCCATGAAGAGATGTGTAAATAAATATCAAGTTGCATGCTGGAATTTAAATCTTGTCAGAGGCACAGTAACAATCAGGCTTCAAGCCTGCTGAAGGAGTGTGGCCACGGTGGAATTGTCAAGCCTATGTACTCAGAGCAACCTGAGCCATGAGGATGTAAAGAAGGGGGGACAGAATCAAGCAAAGCAGTAGTTAGTATTGCAGAAATGCCACCCCCATGTGCTTCATGAAGGTTGTTGCCTATCTGTAAGGCCATTCAGGGTCAAGAAGAGAGCAGCAGTTCTGACTGAAGACCAAGGCTGAGGAAAGGAATGCAGAGGCAGTATCAGGATGTGCCAGGAATAGTGACAGCATTCCCTTGCTCTGAAGGGGCAGTGGGAACAGAGCTGTTCACACTGATGCCCAAGAATAAAAGTATGTAGGGATGTTAGTCCTAACCTACAGCTCAGGGAGGGCCTGCAGGAGGCTCCCAAGGGAGCAGCAAACCAAAGCTGCTTTAAAGGTGGAGCTTTTCTCCTTCTAAAGGTGAAATGTCTCAGAGATCCTGGAGGTCCCTGAGGGTGTATGTGCCCATTGCAGCATTCTCTGAGCTTTTCTTGGGCACACATTCTCTCAAGGGAATAAATCTGTGCTCAGGTTCTCTGGCTGTCAGAGCCCACTTCAGCTCTCTCCCTCCCAAAACAAAGAATTCAGTGTTTAGAGCAACAAAATACCTGACATCCAGCTGGCAGAGAGAAGAGGAGGAATCTTCAGAGAAAATGTCTGCAAGGGCAACCAGCCTGTGATTCCCTGAAAGGGAGAAATGCACTATTAGATGCAAATTGGAAATGGTCTTAAAATTTAAATTGCCATAGGGCTGGGATAATAGTGCAGAAAAGATGTCTGTAAGCAACAGACACCTCTGGACCCTCAGAGTGTCTCCCTCAGTGACATCAAGTGAGTTCATCCCCCTGAGCACATTATTCAAGGCAGTGAAAACATGTGCTGATATGGTAGTTTGTTTCCCTAGAAAAATCATGGTTTTGTTTGAGAAGCCCAGATGCAGCTTTGTTTTAGAAATTACGAGTATTCACGTTATCCCAAGGTTTCCTGTTTTACTTTGTTAAAATAACAGAAATAATATTCTGGATTTATCTGCAGTTAATTTCTCAAACATTTCTACTTGGCCTGTGATTCAAAAAGCCTATCACTTCTGTAAATTCAGTTCCACTTCTTTGACACAAATCCTCTAGTTGTTCTCATCCCTCCAGTGGCTGCCAACAGCTGTTGAGACACAAACCGCCCAAACTTGAGCAAAATCTGTGCCACTGAATCAGAGGCAGTGCATCTGATGCTGGATCTGCTCCTGTTAAAGTCTGAAGCAGATCAGTCAAATTCTCCAGATTCAATCAAATCTGGAGATCTGCTGGAACCTGCATTTGCTGTAGAGAAAAGCAGCCATAATTCCTGCACAGTACCTTGGTATACTGCTGAATGCAACTGAAATTCTGCCTTTAAAAATGGATCCAGTGCTCTCTTATTTTGTGAACTAAATCCCACTGTTCCTGCATAGGGTAAGTTCAGCACTGTGGTCAGCAGCTCTCAATGGTGCTGACTCCAGCCCCAAAATTCTCTCCAGAGAAGGGAACTGCTCAAGGCCCCACAGCTACACCCAGCATACACACCAAGGCGGTTCCCAGGCAGTTTGAGACTCTTGAGTGATGAATTTCTTTTCACTGTATTGATTATTTCTGACAAAAACTCAGCAGTAGAGCTTTCAAACAGCCGGCAGAAGGAGAAGGTGATTTCTGTGAAGAAATGGATTTACAGTACATATGAGTACTCCCTGTGCTTCATTATTCCATAATTGCATTCTGCAGACAGCTCCAGCCCCTAATCCACATGCCAGAACAAAGCTCCCCCAGCAGTGGATTGCATATCACAGCACTTCTGCTGTGTCAGGAGGAGAGCAGAGATCACACCCAGGCAAGTGGCTCTGCTAGCTCACCCAGGTACAGGCTGCTGTGCTCTGCAGGTTAAAGATCTTTGTTTTACAGCTAAGACTGCAGACACTTCCTGCAGGATTTGCCAGCAGCTCCTCTGCTCCACTGGCACAATGACAGGCATGTCCTCACTCTGACAACACCTGCAGATGTGCTCCAAGTGTCTGACATTTGGCTAAACCTTACACATCCAAAGATCCCCTCTCAAATGCCAGCCAGCCAAAAGCAGCCACCCACAGCACCTTTCCAAGCAATAGCACCCAGGAGTTGGCTGTACCTTGGAGGCCAGGGTCCTGAAGCAGAAGCAGAACTTCTTTCTGGTGCTCAGCCAGGTTCACATCATGAAAGCTCAGTTTCTTCAAATTTGGAGTACACTCTAAAAGCAAAACAAGTTCTCAGATAAAGCACTGCACATCCTTGGGATAAAAAGACCCTGACCCAGCTACCAGCTAACACCCAGAAACTGACTTAGACCGTGAGTAATTTGTGCTGGATTGTGGATAATTAAAAAGGAACCATTGTGCTGTGCAGGATCATCCACTCAGCATGGCATGTGGGATGGCTGACACCCATTTCCTTTTCTCAAGAGACTTCAAGGATGTCCATGCTAAAGAGATGGACTCACCTAAGCTGGCTTTGTGCTAGAGGATGGAAGCCCACAGCATGGAAGCTACAGTGTGTGTGCCCCAGTGATGCTGCCTAAGGGTTAGCACAGTACCTTTGAGCACCTCCAAAAGGAGCCCCAGCTCCTGGGGGCAGGGCAGTGTGGCACTGTCAAGGGACAGCTGCTGGAGGGACTTGGACGCCTTGAGCACCGGCAGCAGGAACGCAGCGTGCAGAGGCTCCCTGGGGAATCTGATCTCCAGCACCTCCAGGCAGCTTTCTAAGGGAAGAAAAAAAAAAAAAGAAAGAGTTTGCTCTGGAGAGCCTGTCTTCAGTGTAGCTACAGCAAGCAGGAAGCCTCTATGCCCAACACCATCATCCTTTAGGCTGGTAGAAACTGCCTGTGCACCATGCCCTGCCCTGAGGAGCTCTGGCACCTCAGACCTGGGGTATGTCAATCACTTACAGCTCACTGCAGGATTCCTGCCAGACCACAGGGCCACCAATTTCTACTGTGCTCACCAATGCTTGAGGAAAGGTCACACTTTAAGGCACAAGCCAGTCAATGCCTTCCCAGAGCACAGGTCTTTCCTGACCCCACTTCAAACTCTCTCAGGCTTTGCTCACTGCTTTTCTGGCAATTTCAGGGTGAATAAGGGTGACTGGAGACCTGTGGGCTGAGCACCCACTGCTGTAGCTCCCAGGCTGCAATGCAAAGGCTTGGGCAGTGCTTTGCCATCTCCTGTGGTACTGTGATGATCAAAGGATGCTCTCCCTCTGCTTAATGGTGAGTCTAAAGCTTACAGCCTCACAGTCAATGGGATAGACAAAGTGGAAGCTCCCAGTCAATTTACAGATCTGGTGGGATAGGATCCTCACGGACAGTCACAGGTAGCAGGTTGTGACTGGCCCTGTACAAAGCTGATGTTGCAGCACGCTGGGATACAGCAATAAAACATTTTCTCCAAGATTCCGGCTCCACAGAACACCTTAGACTGGAAGGGACAAACTAACTAAAGAACAACAACTAAATCAGAAAGGTAAGGCTGTAATTGCCTAACAACAAACCATCATAATAGTGTTGAGTGAAGCCTGTACCAAGCCTTTACAGCTCTACCTGCCTGCCAGGTCCTGGCCATCACTCAGAATGATGATTCCTACCTGGGATTTCTGCCTCGCTGCAGCCTGGGCTCGCCTCTGGCCTGCTGCCCTCCAGCTGGTTTTTGAGGTCGAAGCTGACCGAGAGCGTGCGGAGCTGGGGAAGGGCGCTCAGGATGCAGCGGACGAGCTCCAAGCAGGGCATGTGGGAGAACATGTCGCTCACGCGCAGCACGCGGAAGCGGCACTCGGGGTGGCGGGACAGGGCCCGGAGCCCAGAGAGGATGCAGGAGATGTTGGCATTCAGGCCTGGAACGGCATTTGTACAGGAAAGTGTCAGCTGTGCGTGTAGGCACTGACATGCAGAGCTGGGGCTGCAGCAATGGCAGCCCGAGTCAAAGGCTAAACTCACAGACCGCTTTATTCACAGGTCCTTAAACTGAGCTCTGTGCATGGGAGATGCAGATCTGGCTCTTCCCTTTGCCCTCTCTGAAGGGTGTTTAAGTACAAGGCCAGGAGCTGCTCTGGGACAGAGGGATCCCATTCTCTGCCTTACATCCTCACACTCAAACATCTCACCCAACACCTTTCTCAGGATGGGGCACCGACACTCCTACAATGCCCCTTCCTGTGAAAATTAACGCAGGGTAAACCCGAGCAGTAAGCCAGACCATTAGAGCAGGGCTAGAAGGAAGTGTCCTATTCACTGACCATTGTAGGAAAGAACCAAGTTTTCTAAAGACACCCAGGAGCTCAGCAGGTTACTCAGAGTCCGACATGTCTCCCCAGTCAAAGGAATGGAGAACAATTCCAGTGTGGAGACACTTCGGAAGCGGTGAGCAGCTTTCAAAGAAAGGATTCCAGCAGGTCCTCCTCTTTTCTTACAGCCAGTATGGCCAGTGCATGGAGATCCTGGGGAGGAACTAGTCCAGTTCTGTGTATTCTCTCCCTCTGTGGTCCTGGTTTTGTCCAGTAACCCTGAATTATCCTCTCTAGCAACAGTAAAAACGAAATCATAGAGATCTTCTGGGTCAGCATAGTGTCCCCTGCTCCGTCTGAGGCAGCGACGTTTCCTCCCCACTGCAGGTTTGTGCCATCTGCGTGTCTTTTGAGGAATGGGGTGACAGGACAGCTGCTCTGAGCTAGAACGAGGGGAAGAGCCCCCCTGAATGCTGGAGTGGCCACAGGGCACCTCGCTGCTTGTCTCTTCACACACTGGGTTTCGCAGGGGAGGACTTCTGGGGCCAGAGAGGACAGAGGTCGTGCGAGCATCAGCCTCTTTTGGGGATCTCTTCTGGTTCTCAGCACCACTCCCCTCCTGCTCAGCATTACAGCCCCTCTCTGCTCCCTCCTGTGCTGACTCCTGGCTTTGGGCTTTGTCCTCCTCTCTGCAAAGGCCACACGGGCTGCCGTGATAGGCCAGGGCATTTCCCGAGCGCCAAAACCCAGCGCTCATGGTCAGGATGAGAACGAGAAGAAGGGTGTCGGGAACGGGCCAGGAGCACATGGACACCTGGCTGACGGAGCCGTGGTGGATCAGCCGGTGAAGGAGCAAAACCAGCGAGCGCCTGATGGACTGGTCGCAGGAGAGGAGGTGCTGGAACTTCAGGACCCGCAGGGAGCCAGCCAGGTTTTCAAGCACTTTGTGGTTGTGCTGGGCAGTGAGTTCCACGGCGCCCTGGAGCAGGTTGCAGAGGGTGAGCTGGGAAACGTGCGGGGAGCTGTGCAGCAGCGGCGAAAAGTGACGGTCGTGGAGGCGCCAGTCAGAGGAAACGTCCAACACACCGTGGAGGACGTTGGAGAAGAATGTTTCAAGGAACTTCTTCCTCCAGCATGTTATGCTCTGCAATTGAACAACAGGGTGTAGGAACAAAAAGTCAGCATCCATTTTTCTTCTTCTTTTTAAGTTAAATTATTGCTGTCTGCTAACCTGGTGTCCAAAAGGACACCCTCTTGGCTAGCTCCACTGAGACCACCTCTCTAGTTCTCAGCATCCTTCCTCAGTGTATTCCTTGAAAACCTGAGTGAATCCCATTGCTCTCTTCATCCTCCTTCTGGCCTAATTCAAACACTCTGTGGTTTGGAGCTGGACCAATTTTTTTACCTATTAAAAAACCATGTCACCAGCAATTTTCTTCCAGCATCTATTTACTGGCTGTCATTAAGTTGTTTGTTAAAGATTCTTCTACGATGATGAAGCAATGAAGCTGCTTCAGTTTTTCTACATAAAACCATTCTCCAAACTCACTGTATTCTCTATTTTTCCCATGCTTTCTAAGACATCAGCATTTTTTTTTTTTTTGCCAGAGTAGGTGTAAACATGACAGAAGATACTGTTTTAATCCTCTGTTTCAGTGAGAATCTCTGAAGACAAAGATTTGCTCTTTTGGCAAACTCAGTGTTGGGAGATGAAGGGTGTGGCTGTGCACTATGCTTCCTTTATAAATCCCATTTCCCAAAATGTTTGTATTACCAGGGTCATGCCTTGGTCCGGAGCTCTACGAACGCTTATAAACACGTGCCAGGAATTGATTGGAGGCAGCCAGAAAGAAAACCTCATGGAAAACAGCAGAACAGGGCTCCTGTGTCGAGCCACTTCTCTCACCAGAGCGTTTCCTCACCTCCGAGTTGGGCGGCCTGGTTTTCATCACATCGTCCCACAGCTTGCGCCAGATGGGCTGTGTCGAGAGGCCTGGGGGGAAGAATCGTCAACCGGGCGCTTTCACCCCTCTCCCAGGGTCCTGCTCCGGAGCTCGGTTGGATGCCGGGGCACAGCCCGAGCCTGTTCGGGAGTGGGATACAGCGCGGTGTCCCTGGGACCCCTCTGGGCCGGGGCTCCTCTCTCCAGCTGAGGGTCCCTGCGCTGTGGGCTCCTCCCGCAGGTTTGGGGGCATCCCTCCAGTCTCTCACCCATCACTTTGAGGGACCCGTCCCTCCCGCCCGGGGATGTCCCCACGGGTTTGTCGCCGTCCCCGCCGGTGTCACCTGCTCTCCGCGCGGCGTCCTCGGCCCGCTCGAGATGGAAGATGGTGAGGAGCGGCAGGAGCCCCCGCAGGAGGTGCCCGGGCAGCGCTGCGGAGAGCCAGAGGGAGAGGGCGGCAGGGTGCGGGCAGGCCCGGGCCCC
>VZRH01007637.1:696029-741914 GCA_013397555.1 Urocynchramus pylzowi
TTTCTTTCCGCAGGAGGAAGAGGAAGAGCTCGTGGTAAGACGGGGAGCCGCGGCGGGGACTCGCAGCTGCCGGGGGCGGCTGCCCGGGGCCGTCAGCAACGACGAACGGGCTCGGGGGGCTCGGGCGGGGCCGCGCCGTGCCCGCCACCCGGAGCTCCGTGGGGAGCTGCGGTGTGGATGCGGGGCTCCCTGCTAAAGGGGCTCGGGGGAAGCGGCGTGCGGGGCTGTCGGTGTGCTCAGCGCAGCGCCGTGCCCGCAGGACCCCCTGACCACGCTGCGGGAGCAGTGCGAGCAGACGGAGAAATGCGTGAAGGCGCGGGAGCGGCTGGAGCTGTGTAACGAGCGGGTGTCCTCCCGCTCCGAGACTGAGGAGCAGTGCACAGAGGAGCTCTTCGACTTCCTGCACGCCAGGGACCACTGTGTAAGTGCAGCGGCTCTGAGCAGAGCTGCCTTCAGCCACGCTGCTGGCAGGGCTGCCAGGTTGAGTGTGAGCAGTGGTAGCTGTTCAGTCCTGCTTTCTTGTTTAACGTTTGATGCCTCCTTGTTACTACAGATCCAGCTGGGATTCAGTACATTACTAAACAATTAAATAACTCAAACCCAGTGTTTGTACCCTGCACATGGTACTTAGCTATCTTTGTCTTGTACTTGCCATTTTAAAGTTAAACCTTTTGAACCTGAGCTGAAGCTTTGTAAGGCACCTCAGTAGCTTTCTTGAATGACTTTTTGCAGCACAAAAGCCAGGGCTGTGGAGCTGTGTGCATTGTTGACCCAGAAAACCAAGACACAACACCTTGCTGATTTCCATCTTGAAGCCATGAGTTACTGAGGGCTCTCTTTCTTTCCAGGTTGCTCACAAGCTTTTCAGTAAGCTGAAGTGAAGGGGGGCATGGTTGTCCATCTGCTTCCACAGCCGGTGCCAGCGGTTTCTGGATCACAGTTCTGCTTCCTGCAGTCCATCCTCCGTGCTGAGCATGAACGAAACGGCTTCCTGGCAGCCTGTCACTGCCTCTGTGCTCATGGAAGATGTGCAGCTGTGCAAAAAAAAGAAAAAAACAACGTGTTGATGTTCTGTAATTTTCCATATTAAACATTGAGAGTTCCTGTGGAAGTGCCCTGTGTTTATTTCCTAGTTCTCGTGCTTCTGGCTTGTACTGGGTTAAGATGAAATCAGGGGCTGTCAGAGCCCAGTTAAGGGGGAGAGAGTTTTCTTCACTTGTGGGAAAACAAGACAAAAACTTGATGTTTTTGTACTGCCACGATGGACAGCTGCTGCAGCCCAGTCCCATGGGGAAGAATTTGTCTATTGCAGCCACACAGGTTATTCCTAAGCCCCTCAAGACCAGCGTTGTTTACACAGCATGTTCTGACTAAGTTAGACTGAAGAGAGTGACCCTTTCCTAGGAGAGAAGAGCCCGTCCCCACACTCGGGGAAAGCTGTCAGCTGTCCCTCACGTCTCATGCTTGTCTGGAAGAGCCTCCTGGCAGCAGCCAGCTCTGCCTTCCTGCTCACGAAACCAACCACATGGCTGTGGAGGTGCATGGCGGTGGTTCACCTACTCAGGGTCACCTGGGGGGAGCTAAAGCCTTTCTGTGTGAGTTACCAGCCCGTTCTGCTCACCCTGGGACTGTCCTCCGCGCTCTGCCTGCTCCTTTCGCTAGAGAGAATGCTTGGTAGGAGGAAACTAGGGTATCTCACGGCCATTCTTCAAAGTGGAATGAAAGCCACCACCTTATAAATCACAGTTCTTTATCCATGTAGTGGTTCATGGTCCTTTTGCTGGCGGATTTCAGACTTTTATTAGGGTAAGCGTACCATGAAAGTTCCAGTAGGTTTTGCTATTTTTTTTCCTGTGGCACAGGGCAGGGTCCAGCTGTGCCTGTGCGTTTCTGTGCACAGCGCCTTTGTTGCCGCATCCTTCTCAGCAGCTGATGCCCGAACCCAGCTCAGTAATGCCCGGACGTTTAGGTTGGAAGGCACCGTAAAGATGACAGAGAACGGGCAGGGCCGCGCTCGCCGAGCCCGGCTGCCCGCAGCCGTGGCCGCGCCGGCACCGGCACAAGGAGAAGTGGGTGAGCTGGGCCGGGGCGGGACCGGAGCACCGCGCCCCGCGGCGCTGCCTGCACGCCGCTCTTGTCCTCACTAACCCGGTGCAAATCGCCTTTTGTCCCCACTAACCCGGTGCAAATCGCCTTTTGTCCCCACTAACCCTGTGGAAATCCCCTTCTCATCCCCCCGTTTCACGCTGCACCCTCCTGTGTGCGGCCGTGCCCATCCTGAGCCCCCAGCCACATCCGGCCGTTCACAGAATCCTGGAGTCACTGAATGTGCTGGGCAGGGGGATGCATCAGGATCAGCTCCTGGCCCTGCACAGGACACTCCCAGCAGTCCCTCCCTGTGCCTGAGAGCATTGTCCAAATGCTTCTTGAACCCAGACAGGCTTGGTGCTGGGACCCCTTCCCTGGGAAGCTCCTTCAGTGCCCAACCACCCCGTGGGTGAAAAGCCTTTTCCTGTTACTCAACAGAAGCCCCCCTGTCACAGCTTCATGCCATTCCCTCTGGTCCTGTCACACTCACACTCCAGAAAGGCCTCATGGACTTCTGGCAGCACAGAACCCAGTGCTGGATTCTCCCAGAAAGACATGAAGGCTGTGTGGGGGGGCTGGGTATGGGGATATCGAGGTATTTTGTCTTCTAACACTTCTGTTGTTTTTCCCCACAAGGCTGCCACGGCCCCACGCATCCCGTCCACACGGCTGGCGCTGCACCACTTCGACACGAGCTACGGCCTGCACCTGGGGGCCCTGTGGCCCTCGGTCCGTGCTGGCCTGCTCTGCGAGCAGAAGTACGGGGCCCTCCTCAACAACTTTGCTGCTGCTCACCTCGTTCCCCGAGAGCTGGAGCTGCTCAACGCCTCCGATTTCGTTTCTGAGGCCCCCCAGAAGGCGCAGCAATGGCAGCCGGGCGCGGCTGTGGGGGAAGCGGCCACGGGGTGCCAGGAGGGCTCTGGTGAGGGCAGGACTGTGCAGGCAGAAATGGTGACACAGGCAGAGATGTCCCCAGCACTTTGCGCCTCCATCGGCTCCAAAATCAAGTGTTACACCTTCCCCAGGGGTGACATCACGCGCTTTCGCCCTGCACGGTGAGACATCTCTGACAGACCTCCCTGGTCTTTGCCAGCCTCAGGGGCTGCTTCCATGTGTCCCCATCCTCACTTCCAACTGCTCTTTTACTTTCTTTTCCCCTCCAACATTTGCTTTTGTTACGCAAACTGATGATTTCCAGGCCGGATGCTCTGGGGCTCCTTGACTATTACCTCATGGATGCAGCATCTCTCCTGCCTGTCCTGGCACTCAACGTGCAGCCAGATGACTTTGTCCTCGACCTCTGTGCGGCTCCGGGTGGGAAGACTCTGGCTCTGCTGCAGACTGGGTTCTGTGGTGAGTGGGAATGGGTATTCCCGTGTTCCTGTGTGTAAAACAGGGCTGGAGCAGTGTACTGCACCCATTCATGCCTGACCATGAATGATTTCTGTGTGTAAGAGCTGGGAATCAGGTGTGTTTCTGCAAAAGTGACATTCCCCGTGTGCCTGTTCTGTCCTGTCAGGGCACCTGGCAGCCAATGACATCTCTGTTTCCCGGACAAAGAGGCTGTACCAGATTCTCCATAGCTATGTCCCTAAAGAAGTCAGGGATACTGTGAGTGTCACATCCTACGACGGAAGGGACTGGGACCAGGTGAAAGGTGGCACTTTCCATAAGGTATGTGTTTGGGAGCCAGTGAAGATCAACCCATCAAATTAATTTCCCTCCTCTTTTTGAGGAAGACAGCAGCTTATCCTTCCATGTAACTGTGTAGTTTTCTGTAATCATAAATGCAGAGAAAGAGAGAAGACCAAGCACATAAGGAGTAATATTTCCTCCTGCTATCCCTTCCTGCAGGATCTGGTGCATATGTGCATCTAGAGTTGTACCTTTATTTGCCTCTGTAATTTGCCTGTACCCCTTAGAAATCTGGTTCTTGTCCATCACCTGGAAGGGGTTAAATGTGAAGATTAGATCATTCTGGCTTCTCAGCCATGTCCAGCCACAGGGGCTGGGTTTGGTGTTCCAGGGGCTGGGTTGGGTACTCCAGGAGGCTGCAGCAGCAGTGCCCTTGTGTGCTGCAGGAGCATTGCCAGGGACACACACAGAGCAGGGACATTAAATGAGGACATGAGTTAGTGCAGAATGATTTCTACCATTTTTGTATGTTCTCAAAATGCCAGAGCAGCCAGATGGTTACAGTTCAGTGTGGTGCACACCTGTGTTCAGGCACTGAGAGCTTTTGGCAGGGGTGGAGGAGGAGGGCATGGGGCTGGCTGCAGGAGGGGAACTCGCTGAGCTTGACCTGTGCAGGGGGCTGAGGTGGGACCTCTGCTGCTGCAGGTGCTGGTGGATGTGCCCTGCACGACAGACAGACACTCTGCCATGGAGGAGGAGAACAACATCTTCCACAAGAGGCGAACCAAAGAGCGTCAGATGTTGCCCATGCTGCAGCTGCAGCTGCTGATGTGAGTGAGCTCAGTTGTGTTGTGTTCCCTGAAACCTCTTACTCTGTCCCCAACTGGGAAATGTGGAAACCATGTGTGGTTTTCTGGCAGTAGCTGGAACACATGAAATCACATTAAGTGTAAGACAGTGCAGATATTCTTGGTCAGATCATTTGTCCTTCTGTCCCCAGCAGTAGCCATAGGCTATAGGGAGAAGGGTCTAAGGAACAGGATGGGTACACTTGTTTTGGGTTGTGATCTCCTGGGTCCTGGTAGTCAGCCCTGGAGTTTTCCTGAGTGCCCACCTGTCCCAGCATATGGAAGGGCATGTGGTGCTGGGAAGAGCCACAGCTTGTCACTGTGGGCTGTGGCAATAAGGAGGCAGGTTAGAGAGTCCCATGGCAGCACTTGAACTGCAAGAATCTCTTCCCCTGTACATATAACCCATTCCTTTGGATGTGACTGCAGGGTTACACCTTCCAGCTGCTCTCAGTAGCATCTCCCACGTTAAATCCTTTATCAGTGTAAGTACTGTTTGACTCTTGGCCCAAAACACTCCTCATGTTGGACTGCCAAGCCTGTGGAGTTCAGTGGGGTCTGTCTCTCCCTTCCTGTGAGTTCCCTGTTGCCTTCCCAGTTTTGGTGGGTGGGAGTGCCCCTCAGTGTCCCTCCCTGGTGACCATGTGTGTGCTCCCCTTGCTGCAGGGCTGGGATCCTCGCGGCGAGGCCGGGAGGGGCTGTGGTGTATTCCACGTGCTCCCTGTGCCCCCTGCAGAACGAGTGTGTGGTGGAGAGGGCTCTGGACGTGGCAGGAGCCCAGTTCAACATCAGCATCCACGTGGAGGACTTGAGCCACTTCCGGACGCTCTTCCAGGACACGTTTTCCTTCTTCTCGGACTGCCGGCTCGGGGAGCTCGTCCTGCCTCACCTCACAGCCAACTTTGGGCCCATGTATTTCTGCAAATTACGTCGGATGTAGAAGGGGCAACAGAATCTGGCTGGCTGCTGTCAGGAAACAGCCCAGTATTTAAGGGAAAGCAGAACTGCTTTATATTTATTTTTCTTTCTAAAATGTCCCAAAGGAAGCCTGCTTTTTTACTGCAGACGTGGGGAATAAATGAGAAAGACCTGCTGTGGTGTTTCCTGAGTACTTATCTGTTTGAGACTGAGGTGTTTAATCTAGGAAAGAGAGAGAGGTCTTATCAGAGGGAGCAATTTATCCGTCTGTGTGGGATGGGATAAATGGCCCTGCTCTCTTCCTCCTGTCTGACTGCTTTGATCCTGCATGAGCAGGTTTGGGTTAACAAACACCATCTGGGGATCTCAGCCTTTCTGTCCCAGATCTCACCATCTGCACAAATGAGTTGCATCTGTCTATGCTTATCTCCTGCTTTCAGAGAGAGCAGCCTGAGGTCCTGAAACCAGAGGCTCCTAAGAGTGCCCCTCCTGTGGGGTTGGAAATGTGCTTGGGATGCTGGAGATCTGGTGCTGTGGAGAGGCCAGTGACTGTTGCCATTCTTCACAGCTAGCAAGGCTGTGGATAAGTGTGAATATTCCCATGCTAGATGCCATTTAATGTCCAGTGAGCAGGTATTTGTATGATTTTGACCAGTAACTTTGTTTATAGAATCATCACCATCAATGAAGGATTACTAGAATTTATCATGGGAGTTGCTTAATAGTTAGATTTTTATTTTTGTGAGCAAATTACAGTTGTGGGAAGTGATGGACATGGCTGTATTCCTCATGGGCTGGCCCATAGTTCCATCCATATGAAGTTACTCCACTGCCAGCAAGAAAATACTACTGAACCTCTGTAATCCTTTCCTCTCAGCACCGCCCTGCTTCTGCAGGAGGCAGCACTGGTGGAAATAGGGGTGAACCCACTTCCAAGGCCATCCATCCTTGCTGGAAGTGCAGCTCCTAGATTTACCACTGTTTGAACCTGTCTTAAGCCAGTCCTGCAGGGCATCTGGGTTCCTTACACGATCTGTGTTCATTGGCAAGGAGAGGGGTCAGGAGGTGGCGTGTCCTTCCTCCTCCCCTCCTCAGCGCAGTCTCTGCACTGCTGGTGGCAGTCGTGCAGCACCATCCCTTCTCCTTGGGGACCGTGGTGACTTAGGCCACTCTCCTGTCACGGCTGAGGGTCTCCACCTCCTTCATGAAGCGCAGGCACAGCTCCTCCTGCCACGGCAGAGCCACGCACTGCACGGCCACGGGCAGCCCCACGGCTCCTGACACAGCCTGCAGCGGGGGCACGAGCAGTGAGGGGGCATGGGGGGCTCGCACCTCCACCAGATTGTGGGAGCTTGGTTTAGGCCTGCAGCTCATCCCACAGACTGAGGAGGCTGGAGTTTGAGCCCTGTTAGTGTGTGGGCAGAGGGAAGGCTCTTGTTCTTCTCTGATAGAAATGGTTGCCTAATCTTGGGTAACGTGTTTGAGACACCTTCCCCCACACACACCCCAGCCAGCTCTGCTTTGAGCTGTCTAGGAGGCAGATCCCTTTTCCTTCAGCATCCTCATTCCTGATCCATGCTCCACTGACAGCGTGGGCGTGGTTGAAGGCAACATGGAGCAGGAGAAAAGTGCAGTGCAGTGCTGTGGGCTGTGGCTGTTGCAAGGACCTGCTCCCAGAAGCTTTGCTGCGTGACTCCTTGCTTGTTTCAGCCTGCCCAGCCTATGGGAAATCCTTTAGTCCCCCCAAAACTTAGTGATTTACCTGTCAGGGGCTTGGAAGAACAGCAAGGGGTGTGTTCAAGGTGGATTTGGGGATTAGCAAGGGGTGTATAAAGAAGATACTTTTTTTTTTGTGCTGTGCCCATACCAATGGAGACATTTAGGTGTCCCTGATATCACCAGAACTGTTACCTGAACACACAGCAGCAGTCTCTGCTCCACCACTTCCCATACCTGTTTCAGTGTGCGGTCCCAGGGGTCATCACAGCATCCTTTGTAAAGCTTCAGCTCCTCCTCATCAGCCTCTGTCACGGTGCTGACGGGGACAACCCCGGCAGGGAAGTTCAAGACGTTGTACAGCATGGTGGAGGAGATGGCAGCTGAGAGAAGAAGGAGAGGTTGCAGGCTGTCACAGCCTCCTGTCTTCAAACTTACACATTCCCTATTCACTGAAGCCCCTGAGAACTGTATCTGTCTCCCCCTGCTCAGAGAGCTCTATGTAGTTACTTTTCCTTCCCTAATTCCCATGAAATGTTTGGGTGGGCAGTGAAGCTCCATGGTAGTGGATGTTTCCCTCCAGTCTTGGCCACTGTGGTTCTCTGCCCTCATGGGAAGGCCCCAGACTCACTTACTGAGGAGCTTCCCAGGGTATCCCGTGGTGAAGGCAGGTCCCAGGACAGGGCACAGCACAACATCCAGCTGGAGCTCCTTCCACTGGCTGATGAACTGGGAGCGGTACACCTGGGGAAGAGAGGGGCATGTCCTGGAGCCATGTCCATGCCTGGAGCCTCTCAGCCTCTCCAGGCACAACTGAGGAGGCAGCAGCAGGCAGAGATGCTCAAGGGATGAGGCAGAGGAACACATTTGCCTCCAGTGCATGTGGCCAGGAATTTGAAAGGTCCCACTTTGGCCATCCCCACTCCCAGGACAGCCTTCACTGTGCCTGGGCATGAGCACTGCAAGCAACCAAGAAAGTTCTGTCTGGGCTGACTCAAAAGCCCATCCACCCCATCCCTATCATTCTTTGTGCCTTTCCCTCCATCCTGTCTCCTCCCCAGCAACCCCTCCCCTGCACAATCCCTTTCCAAACCCATGACTCTCCGACCTGGCGCTTGCCACAAAGCCTCAACGTGCAGCATGATGCCAAAGAGGAAAGTCTTCAAAACAAACCTGTATTTGATGGTGGTGATTCCACATCTCCTTCACTGACCTGCAAGTGGAAATCATAGCAACATCTTTAAGCTTTAAGAGGAGGAGGAATTGCTTAAATAGTCCTCTGGGTTGATAAGCCCTGGTGATTTTAGCAATTGCTTAAAACAATACAGCTTTCACAATCTTCCTAAAGTTTCCTTTGGCATCTGGCCAAGCAATTAAGCAGCAAATATCTGGAAGTGCTGGAGAGAAGGTTTCCCTGATGGGCCTGGATTTAATACTCATCTCTTCCACAGGCTTCCTGTAATGACCTTATCCATTCAAGTGCCTCATTCCTGTCAGGATATCGCTAGGGGCAGTGAAGCCATGTCCAGGAATGAAGGACAGCCCCTGCAGAGAGCAGATCACAGCCTGTTGTGAATCCAGTCCCCCTAGCCACGGACACCTAGAGGAGAAGGTCTCACCCATTTCCATGGACATCCCTGGGGACAATTCCATCTTACCTCATTCCAGCCATGGTGCTCAGGTAGTCAGCCAGGCGGGGAAACTGGAAAGGCACGAGGTTCCTTAGGGACATGACATGGAGCTGCAGTAACTTGTGTCACCCCAGGAAGCCCCTGTTCCTGTCCTGAGGGACAGGGACTCACTCACCAGAGGTTTAAGAAGCAGAGCCAGCAGCTTCTTCACCAGCCTTGGCATCTTGCAGGAATCCACCTGTGGTTTTAAGCCTGGATCTACAATATTTCCTGTGCTGAAAGATGACAAGAGGATGGGGTCACACCAGAGAAGCTGTTTGCCCTTTCTCAGAGACCTGAGTTGTGCCTGTGCCATGCTTGTGGCATGGGGATGGAGGTGTTGGCAGCACTTCTGCCAGAGGGCTCCTACTTACAACACATCCAACCAGGTACGGCCTCCATCCGCAAAAAAGGTCTTCAAAAACAGTTCAGTCATGACATAGGGGATCCGAGGAGGAGAGAAGAGCACCAGCTGCACCAAAACACAAGATTATGTGGCAGCCTGGGGATGTGAATTGTTGCCAAGATGCAAATGTGGATAATCCTCAAAGGCAGAGAAGCACCTCCCTGGGCTCCATGTGCCAAGAGAAGCCCTGGTTCAACTGTTTTCCATCCAGGCATCTCCCCATGAGATTATTCCTGCTGATTGCCCATGAGATGCACTGCTCTCTTGGGCAGAGGGGTCTCTGCCTGGTGTTATGTGGCTGGAGTAACATAATCCCACACCTCAGCCAGGTCGTTTTTCCCACAGATGTGCTTGGGAGCTGTGTCTGGTTTCTGAAGGGTGATTTCCTCAGCGAGGAGCGAGGCTGGGGACAGCCTGGGGAGGGGAGCAGAGGGTGGTGGTGCTCACCTGGTGCCCAGCTGCCTGCAGAGCACACCTGGTTTCCTTCACTGCCCTCCTCATGCAGGGGGGCAGCGGGAAGTAGCCGTCGGTGTCGTAGTAGCCGACCCGCAGGGGGGTGGAGCTGGAGTACACCTGGAGCAAAGAGACACCAGTTATCATCCCTGTTCCTAATGGGATTGCTGTGAAAATCCTTCAGAGATACACCATTGACCAGGTCTGGGACTAAGACTGGATCCAGCCACACCCACACTACGTCAAGAAAGGAAAGGGGGGTCCTCTCTGAACCTTGGGATGCAGTGGGAGGGTCTCCCCTACTCTTTGTTAAATTCTTAGATCTGAACTGTTGGCCAGTCTGGACTAGGACTGGACTCAGCTGTATGTAGGCTCTGTCAGGAGTTTAGAAAGCAAGGGGGTCCTTTCTGAACCTTGTGACTCAATGGGAGGGTCTTCCCTGCCCTTTGCACCCTTGTCCTTTGCACCCCCAGTCTCCAGGCAAACCATTCCAAAGTGATACTAAGCTGATTTTCCTTTCTATGCTCCATCTTCAGAATAACAGAGTGAAGCCTGTCATTGAACTTTGTCACCCTTTTGCAAATTTGTATTAAAACCTGCCTTTTGCAATGCCTTTAGGTGACCTAAATCACTGATTTGTGACACCCACCTGCTGGGGGTAGGTCTGCTCCCACGCTGACACCCACTGCAGAAGGGGCAAGAGCTCCAAATGCTAAGGAGTCTCTAATATTCTGGTTTGCTGTTTATAGTTACCCTTTCCAAATGTCTACCCCTGCCTTTTTCTCCAGGCCCCCCTTCAGGAGGAGCACAGCCACTCTAGACAAGTGGATTCAACCTAAAAAGTGTGGAGGTGGCAGAACCTCCTGAAGTTGGTCTGCTGCAGAGAGAAAGAAACTGAGAGAAATCTCAGTTAAGAGATTTGCTGCAGCAGTTTCTGATCCTGTCTCATCTTCCCCTAAAGATCTCCAGCTATTTGCTCCCAGTGTCACCTTCTTCCCTGCTCTTTCCTGGACCCTGTCAATTCAATAAGCTGCATTCCAGCTGAGAAGACAGACAGGACAACTACTGACTTGCCTATTTTTTTAAAATGAGAATTATGAATTGTGCCCTCAAAGAGACCTACTTTACTGAAAACCAGTGCTGTAAAGATAACTGGACCCTTCAGGAGGGCGTGTGGCACCCAGGAAGGAACCAGGGCTTGCTGAGTGAAGGCCTCACCTCCTGGTTGAAGGGGATGGGGGGCACGGTGGGGTCCAGCTGGAACATCTCCTGGCAGAGCAGAGCCTTCATGCAGAGGGCCAGGCTGTCCACGTCCCTCGCCATGGGCCCCAGGGCACAGGGGACTGGATGGGACAAGAGAAACACCCACAGTGAGCAGATGGGTGTGCCAAACACCAGCCCACCCCTCTGCACGGCCACGCTGGGGTCAGCAGGCAATGGGGGAAGTTTCAGATGGACTCCAGACAGGCCTTTGTTGTCTCAGGTTTTCTTCTGGCCTACGTTATATATCACATTATATATATACGTTATATATCACCTTATATATATATCTTCTGGCTACATTTTATATCACTCAGCAAGATGTGTGCACAGTCACAGTTTTCACTGGATCCTAATCCAGAGATAGTCCACAGCCCCAAACACTGGTAAATGGTGTAGACTACCTTGTAGGGACAAAATTCTCTTTGAAGGGCTTGGTTACCCCTTTTTCACTGCCCCTACCCATGTGCAGATGCACACACACAGACAGACCCCTCTTCCCTCAGCACATCCCCTGCCTTGAGTGAGTGCTGTAATACAGGGAGGCCCAAGAGACCTTCCACTGTGCCTTTGGGACACAGAAAATCACCCCTCTCCATGCCAAATCTCTGGCTCTGTGCAAGTGCTGAGTTTCCCAAGGATGGTGTATTGAGGGAAGGATGCACATAGAGGTCAGCCAGAGGCTTCAAACTCAGCTCTTCACAGGATATAAGGAAAAGGAATTTAAAATTCATGTACCTGCCAGGATGCCATCGACGGGGCCAGTCACTCCAGACAGGCTGAGGGAAAAGACAAAGTCATTTCAGTAATGGGGAAATATTCCCAATATGTTTGAAAAGCGTGTGGGGTCTCCAGCTCAGGACCAGAAACAGAATGAAGTTATTTCAAAAATTTAAATGGAGTAGTTCAAACCAGGAAAAACAAACCTAAACCCCTACAGGTCTTAGTTTTGGTTTAACCAAAACTGTTCCATTTTGGCATTATTTAACCACTTTAACTCCCTTTTAACTCCAGGCTAGATTTACAATGAAAATATACCCATTTCCCAGAAAATCTCACCATGCCATCTCCTGGGAGAGGTTTTGAGCAAAGCAAGCCACCCTTTAAGAGCCACCCTCTCTCCTCCCTCCAAATACTCACCCAGTATTTTCCTACTCACCCAGTACTTTGCCCCTTCAGCCCAGCCTGACCAGGAGCAGGGCTGGAAGGGCAGCCCCAGCACCCACCTGAGCCTCTCAGCCGTGGGTTTGAGGCCGCAGAGCCCGCAGAAGCTGGAGGGCAGGCGGATGCTGCCGCCCATGTCGGAGCCGATGCCCAGGATGGAGCCTCCCCCTGCAATCAGAGCTCCCTCCCCTCCCGAGGAGCCCCCGGGGCTCTTCTGGGGGTTGAGAGGGTTCAGTGTCTGCCCAAAGATGAGGTTGCTGCAGTCGTAGCTGGGGAGAGGAAAGCCAGGAAAGAGGCTGTGAGGAGCAGCCAAATGCCTGGGGTTTGTTTGTTTTCCTGTGCAGAGAGCCTGTGTGGCACAGCCAGCCCCGTCCTTCCCTCCTGTAAATCCCTCAGGACACAGCTCATTCCCACAAGCCTCTGCTCTCCCTCCCATGCACAAGTGCACTCCATTTCTCTTAACTCATGGTAGATTTTTTTCCCCCCTCTTTATCTTATTTGACAGCTTTTTCAGTTGAGGTTGTTGCCAGATAATGGAAAAGGGACTCTCCAGGACATATTTCAGGAGCCAGGAAGGAGCCTGTCCAGGGACCTACAGGCTGGGATTTTCCTTCAGAAGCACAACCAGATTTTTAATGATGTATATCACCTGAAGAGGGACTGTGGCACATTTGTCATTGCAAATGGGATGGCCCCTTGTCTCTTCAGGACCTTGACCAGGACGCTGTCCTCCTCCATCCGAGTGCCCAGGCACTGCACGAGCCCACAGGTTGCCAAGTGCCCCTGCAGAGAGGAGAAGTGACAAGGGACACGGTCAGTGCAGTCCCCTTGCTCTTTTGGAAGGATCCTCTGGCACTCCTTCAGGGGTTGTGTGTTTGGTACCAACCACCCCCTCCTGAGCCCTTGCTCAAAGGACTCCCTCTCCTTCCATCCTTGGCAGAGGGCTGCCAAGCACTCACTGGGTTAAAGCTTCTCCTGAAGCTCTCCTTGCTCTTCTCCTTGCTCCTTTTCTCCCCTGACCCAAATTCAGCTCCTTACTCCATAGTGCACTAGCTCAGGATCAAACCCAGGATCCTGCTGTCCAAGTGAATCCACCAGTGGATGTTCAGGGAAGGAATAACCCCAGGTAAACAAAATTTGTGAGCCTTTTTCAGTTAGACTTCGATATTTGGGGCTCAACTTTAGTGCAGCCTGTACTGTGTCACGTATCAGAGGAGAAATAATTTGTGGCTGTAACTATTCATCCCTGGTTTGTCTCTGCTGATGGAGGTTTGTGCTGCTTTTGGCTGGGGTCGAGATTATATTCTTCACAGTAGCTACTACAGGGCTGTGTTTTGGATTTTGTGCTGTAAACAGGGTTGATAACACAGGGATGTTGTTGTTATCACTGAGCAGGGCTTGCCCAGAGCTCACAGTGCCTCGGCAGTGAGCAGGCTGGGGGTGCACAAGCCGGGAGGGGACAGTCAGGACAGCTGACCCCAAGTGACCAGAGGGACATTCCATGCCATATGGAGTCATGCTCAGCATATAAAGCTGGGGGAAGAAGAAGGAAGGGGAGATGTTTGAGGTGATGGTGACTTGGGGTTTCCCAGTTACCATCACACAGGATGGAGCCCTGCTCTCCTGGGCGTGGCTGAACACCTGCCTGCCCATGGGAAGTGGTGAACGAGTCACTTGTTTTGCTTTCCTTGTGTGCAGAGTTTACCTAATAAACTGTCTTTATCTCAACCCACAAGTTTTCTCACTTTTACCCTTTCTATTCTCTCTCCCACATCCCACTGGGTGTGGGGGGAGTGAGTGAGTGGGTGAGGGAGGGAGGGAGTACCTACTGCAGCTGCCTCAGACACAGCCAGGTTTCCTGTGGTGCAAGCAGGGAGGGATTGGGCCCCTTTCCCATTCTCCATCTCCCACCACTTCCCCACCCAGCCCAGCCCACGCTGGGACATCCACAAACACAAAGGGAAGAACCTTGTGGCCGATGTGGTCCTTGATGCTGACGGGGATGCCGTAGAGCAGCCCTTTCTCCTTGTGCCCTTCTATTTCCTGGAGCTGCTCCTCACACTCTGGGATAAAGTGTCTCAAGCAGTTTGTCTGCTGGGTCACTTCCAGGGCCTTTGTTGGGCATGTGGAGGAACAGGTGATGGATAAGAACAGCATCATTACACAGCTGCATTCAGCAGCCACCTTGATTTACAAAATACAGCATGAATAAACCCCTCCCCAGAGCATCCAGCTCAAGCCATCTCAAAGAACTGCCCAGCAATGGATCTGGCCCAGGAGACAGAGCATGTTTTTCTCTCAATATCTGCTGTATTAAAGGCTGGTCATAATCCAGCTCCAACGAGCCCTTTCAGCCACCAGCACACACACCATGGCATGGAAAATGTAAAAGATTTGCTTTGTCCATCTCACTGTGGATGGACACTCACCTTCTCTAAGTAGGTGTAGAGGACAGTCCTGGGAGACAGAGACCCTTCCTGGAGTCTTCCAGTGAGTTCCAGCAGGGGCAGGGACAGAATGGCATCTGTCTGGATACTGGGGACCTGCAGAGGGAAGGTGAGGGGGGTCCAGGGCAGGGTGGGAAATGGATGGTGTTTGCTGCCACCTCCTGAAGGTGTCTTCTGACAAAGCCACTGGGGCAGGCACAGTCACTCAATCCACACTCACACCACAGACAACTCAGCAAAGAAAGACAGAAAGGGTCTCTGTAAGAGTTCCAGCGAGGTTTGCTGTAGAGCCACTCTGAAGGAGTCTGGGGACAGAAGATGAGAAAACAGTGCAATGCCCCGGGTTAAGTATGGGGTCAGGGCCAATGGTCTGTGGACACAGGGGCAGGGCAAAGGGCAATGACCTGTAGAGAAAGGGCAGATTAACACAGGGCTGCACAGCACCATGGGAGAAGCCCCTTTTGCTCACCCCAAGCAGAGGCATACTCTAAACCTGTGGCAAATTCCTCCAGGACATTACCCTTGAAGTTCCCCTAATAGGCCCCACAGTTACCCTTTGGCTCAGGGGATAAGGCTGCTAAGTTTTGTCAGCATTATCAGCAGAGCTTGCTAGAAAGGCAGATCTTACATGTGGGGGTTCAGACCTTGAGCTGCCAAGGGTTTTATCCTGAGTTTAGATATCACAAATAGGATGCAAGCAGGAACCCAGGTGTTGAAGGGCTTCATCCATCCACTACAGCAGAGGACACGGCAGTGCCTTCCTCCTGGCACGGTGGGACTTAGCCACTGACCAAGACATAACCTCAGCTGAACAAACACTGCCAGGGGCAGAAGGTACCAAAGTCCTTGCACACAAGTCTCAGGCTGTCCTTTCATCCCTCAAAACAAGTACAGGCAGTGCAGGACAGCCTGGGCTGAGAGCAAACATTTAGCAGCTCAAGCCCATCAAACTGCAAGAAGTCAGCAGGGACTCACAGGTGGTCTACTCAGGTAAAGAAGACTGGCAGTTCTCAGTGCCACCAGGTTTTTAGAGGTTTTATATCATATATTTGTATTCATATAGATCTATATTTAAGAAAAAAAGGTTGTAGATATATGTATCACTTGTAGCTGGTATACTTTATCTCCAGGTGTGTTACCTGTATAAACATGAGCTGGTTCACCCAGTGTGTGTTCAGAAGTGAGTGGAGCAGAAAGGAAAGGTGGTTAGAAATGGTGCTGCAGTAGGAATTCAGGGCTGTGCTGGGTGGATGCCTGGCTCATTCACCCCCATGTCATGTCCTGGTTGCTGCCAGGGGACACTGAAACCCCCGTGATTCACTAGTGTAAAGCTAGACCAGGCACCTTCTGGGCAGCCTGATGGGAGGTGCCACTGACTGAGAATGCTGCTTTTGGAGACATCCCTAGAGCTGTCCAGAAGCCAAGTTTTAGAGCCAAAGGTAGAGGGGTGTGAACAGATGTGCAAACTTAGAGTTAAGCAGAGGAAAAAAGCTTTCTTGCTTCTACCCATTATTGGCAAGAGACATTTCCAGATCATTAAAGAATTGGGGTTTGGATCAATGAAGATCCAGTGCATCATCACCCGTGTTGTTCAAAAACCTCTTCTCAGTGAGTAATTCTCATTCCCCAAGCTGTAGTCTCCCACCACACCTCATCCAGCTTGAGGAGGGCAGTGATCTCCCTTTCTCCCAAGGCAGCCTTTCCTCTTGTTGAGGGCTGCTGGCACATCTCCTCCTTATAAAAGCCATGAGCTGGAAGGAGGAGCTGAAGGACAGCATCAGCATTCACCCCAGTGGGACTCAGACCCCGAGGAGGATGGCTCACCTGCTCCCTGAACTGCTGGACAGCTTTTGCCACTTTCTTCATACCCTGATCCCGGGTCCTGCGAGCCTCTTCCATTTTCTTCTGGATCATCTTTTTGCCCAGCCATTTCCAGACCACCAGGGCTGCCACGGAGCCGCCGAGCAGGGCGAGGGCAGCACGAGAGTCCACGCTCCCCTCTGGCAGGAGCTGCCTCAGCTGCTGCTGGATCATCACGTGTACTTCTGGTCCCCGAGGATGCAGGGAGAAAGAAGAGCAAGGCAGGTGCAGGAGACCTTCCCTGACTCCCCAGGCCCATCCCTCCCCCCAGCATCACTATCCTGGGTCAGCAAACAGGTCAGAGAGTTCAGTCTAAAGCTGGCCCCTGCAAAGCTACTGTAGGTGGAGTGTGCAGTGAAAATGATTAACCATGAAATGGAGGAGGTAAAGTTTGGCCACTGAACCTTGTGTTCACCGGGGTGTTGGGTTTATAGGGGCTTTCTGGACTGTGGGAAGTTCTCCTCTGGGGAGGACTGTAGGATCAACGGAACAAATGCAGCAAGGAAATTGCTGCTCTCCTATTTCCTATGTAGCCTGAGAGGACAATGGGAGAAGAGGAAAAACAGCTTGAAATAACAAGGCTTCCCTGCACAGTGGTATGCTGAGGGAATGCATAGCTGTGGGGTACCCTGGGCTCACCAAATCCCTTCTGCTGCTGCCACGGTGACCAGAGGATGTTTTGGCACTGCTGTGGTGTCCTCATGCACCAGAAGGAGAGGTTGTTCCACCCTGTGACAAAGCACGTTGTTATTGCCTTAGGAGTGGAAAATCCCACAGGCTTGCAGGCCAGGAGCAAACTGTTTCCACCAGACATTGGAAAGGCTGGTGTGTGACGCCTTTCCAGCTCAGATGCCTCTCACTGCAAGCACCAAGAACAACACACTGAGCTGAAGGCAGCAGCCCAGCCAACATCAGCCATGGTCTGTCTGCAATCTGCTCTGTTGCTTTTGGATGGTGGATCCTCCCTATGGGTCCCCTCCTTGGGAAAAGTGTTTGGGCAGCTATGGATTGTGCATTACAAAGCTTTGCAAGCTTCCAGCAGAGTGTGGAACTGGATATGGAATGGAGGCTGAAGAACCCTCTCCCTTCAGGGCTAAGTGGTCCTCTAGTGCTCAGTTTTCCATTGTCACATTCATTCTTAGCTGTTGTAAGAGTTTACTGCTGTTTTCTGTCACAATTTATGTCAGCTGGGAATTTTCTTATCTTAGTTCTTAACTAGAGAGATTTATGGACTCTGAACAAATCTGGCTTTGGTGTCCTCAAGGAAACATTCTGGAGCTGGCAGCAATGTGGTAACAAATTGAGCTGGCCTTTTCCTGTCTCCATTCCAGTGGCACCCTTCCCTGGGGGATGCCCCCTCAGCTCTGGCACTGCTGGTGTGGAAAGAGCTGCAGCTTGGGGACATGTCTGCAGCTCATCCTGCTCCTGCTCCATGGTGCTGGCTGCAGCAGGAGCTTCCAGAAGGTGCAGAGTGATGCATGTGAGCAGAGCCAGCATGTAGCAGTGCCCAGCCCTCTCCCAGTCCCCATCCAGCCCCCAGGAATCCATGCCAGAGGTGGATTATTTGCCTGTGTGACAGCACCACAACCTCTGTGATGGGCTGAGCAGATGTGGGAGGGTTTTCTCCCTGTGCTGGGAAGTGTCAGGGCATCAGCCTCCCACATCCTCCCACATCCTCCCTCCGCCTGTGCTCTGGGATCTGTGCCCTGGTCCTGCCCTTTAGACACTTGGTAAATGTTTAACACAGACAGACACAGCTGTGTCTGGACTGACTTGGCATTTCAAAGGGCACATTTTTCAGCAGGCACAGCTGCATTTCCAGATGGCCGGATGCTGCTGGGGAAAACCCTTCTCCTATCAATGTGCCAGCATTTCCACATCCTTCATGAACCCAAGGTATGGCTCCTCCTGCCACCACAAGGCCAGAAATCCAAGGGAACCTGAAGGAGGGAAGTAGAGGGATGTCCCAAGCCAAATCTCAAGTCCACAGCAGAGTAGACAGACCAGCCTGACTCGCAGGTCAATATTCACTTCTCCATGTTGATTTTGTCACCTGAATTGATCCAAGACCAAGATCAAACCCACTGGTGGAGTTCAGATGAAAGCCACGACCCTTTTCACAAGGAGAGTCAGCCTGTAGCAGCTGGTCTGGGGTTTCATTGTGGCATCCACAATATGCCCTTCACTTTGACCATCCCAGAAAAAGGCAGTTAAACCAAGTCTGAGAGTCCCCTCCTGTCCCCAGCAAGACCTGCACCATCTTTGCTTGCAAGAGCAGAACTGCACTGATTCACTCTCAGCAGGTTCAGCTCCCAAGCAGGCTGGGTCTTTTCTGAAATTCCTATAACTGAACTGTTTTTTCCCTAAATTGATAAGAAACATTTTTTGTCAGCTTTGACCCCATTTTGATTGAAATGACAAAGAATAAATCCTGACAGCTGTGTCTTGTGTTCATGTATTTGTAACCAAACCCTCTGATGCTCTTTTTAAAACTATTTACAAAATGAGGCACGTCAACTATGCTGCTCTGAAAGAATTTTAAAGACATTTTACAAAATACTGAAATCATAGTGAAATGGGCTGGACCCCTCTGGGGAACTTGTTCAAGTTGGCTCAGAGGGCTGGATAAATGTTTTCTGGGAACTCTCCAGTTTCTGACTCATTTCAGCCTGGAATATCCATTGGAAGCATAACACTTTCCTCAGTTCCAGTCCAACTCCACCAGCACTCACAGAACATAACAGCTGCTAGGAAACTTTCCCCTACCTAAGCTGCAACTTTCCAAACACCAAGGACATCAGTTGAGAGGTGAGGGTCTATCCCTAATAACCCTTTTTCACGTTGCTCAGCCTGAACCTTGTTGGCTTTTCCTGAATAAATTGTGATAGAATGGGAAGAGAGAACTCTCATAGCAACCCTCAGACTCCTGACAGCAGGGGCTGCTTTCTCTCCTGACCATCCCTACATTTTCCCCACCTTTATGGGTATTGCACTATTTTCCTTCAGATTTCCCACAGCCAAGTTGTATGAATCCTACTTAGAAATTGTCCAGCAAGGCAGAGACATGATCAGCAAGGGTGCTGCAGAGAGCTGTTAGTTCTTCACCAGAAATCCAGGAGCATTCCTATTCCTTCCATCATGTCTGGTGTCTTGCACAGCTCTGTCCCCACTGAGTGACAGCTGTGACTTCAGTGCCCTGATGGTGAGGGACTGGGATGTTCCCAGCTGCTCCTTGACTTCCTTCACAGCAGGAAGCTGGGCTTTCACTGGTCTCCCTTGGGCAAGTAGGAAGCTGGAGAACAGTAACAGGAAAGAAAACAAAATAAAGAGCAAGGAGATTGAGACCCTGCTTGGAGGGGTGAGGATCTGTGCAGTTAGCAGCTGTTTCAGAGTGAAAGATTTACCAACCCTAATTCTTGCTTTTTTTGTGTGTTTCAAGGGTGAGCCTTTTTATGTTCAGTTGTTTCATTTCACCTGCTTTTTGAACATCTGCTTTAAGCTTCTTCAACTACCACCTTCCTTGAAACTTCTTTGAAGTGAATGTCTGGGATCCTGGGAATGTTTGTGTCCCTAATTTTCTCTGCCACTGCCTGCTACATAGAGAGCTCTGTGTATTTTGGATACTGTAATGGGACAACTGACCCCTTCTAACCACTCATGTTCTGTTGGTGTAAGTCCTTCTAGGGCATTTTATCTGCTCCTGGTGTTGTGATTATGCAACAATGCAAACTGCAAACTAAAGAAAAAGTCCTGCAAAATAAAGTAAAACCAAATAAAAAACCTGAATTTTCTGATGCCTCAATCTCTCAGCTTTGCTTGGTTATTTACCTGACCACAGAATGAAATGTAGATTATAGGAGGGCAGATTTAAATTATTAAAATCAAGAGGGAGGAGGAAAAAGGATCAAAGACCACAACAGGGATATTGTGCTGAAGGTGAAAGAAACTAGTAAAAACAAAGCCCTTTTGGCCCAAGCAGCATTTGCACATAATTCTCTGGGACAGACCAAAGCCTGGACTTTGGTCAGTGCTAGGCAGCTGGAAGAGCACTCTGCAAACACTCAGTGCAGGGCTGCAAGGGCTGCACAGCCCGAGCCAGCAGCCCTGGGTGAGGGAGCTGCAGCAGGGCTGCAGACAGCAGCGCTCTGCTGCTGGGTGTGGAAGGGGCTGACATTCTTTTTCCAGCTTGGAGGAGGCCTGCAGGAAGAACTCTCCTGAAAGCTTGAAGTTATGCCCTGCTAAAGGCCTTTCTCTAGTGTTTCAGCAGCTGACCTCACCAGACTGCTCTCAGCATCACTCTCCCCACTTTCCCCTACATTTATGCAGCAATGGCAACTGATGTCATGAACAACCTGAATGGAGAAGGGCCCCAAATTTTACCCAGGAAGGTGCTTTGCTGTCTGCCCAGCTGAGGCATTTACCTGATCAGTAAATTACTGAACAGACCCCTAAATCAGGTCCAAACATATATCTTATTTCCCTCACACTTTTTCAACCTTCTTCTGGAAGTCTTCTCTGCCTCATCCACTTCAGTGCCAGGTGAGTTTTATCTGAGCATCCATGCTCTCTACTTCAGCATCTGCTGGATCAACAGGGAGAATTTCCCTTTGGCTGCTGGGTCTGGGAGCGAGTGCTGCAGGATCCTGAGATCTAGTGACTGGCTGGAGGCAGGAGAGAGGAGAGTGGGAGGAACAGCAAACCCCTTCTAGAGCTCTCCACAAGGAGCAGAATGCAGAGCACAAATATGCCTGGAGAAATTTGTGGATGTGACAGGCTGGCCAGAGAGTGAGAAAACCAGATAAGTTTTCTCATGTCTGACTTGTGAGACTTTAGGGAATTGGAGAGAAACAGTGATAGCTTGTTATTATAAACAACCTGCAGGAGGTGTTTTCCTACTCTCTGTTTTCCTGTTTTTCTCAAAGATTGTTTATAAGAAAGGTGTTTTTGTTAATTAGCCATTCAGGTGAAATGTATTGATTGATTGATCAATCTGGTCTGCATGTATTGGAACAGTCTATGAAAAGAGAGAATTTTCATAATAAAGCTGCTGCTGTGCAAACCAGCCTTCTGGTGAGTCTGTGCTGTTTCTTACTCAATAGTGACAGAAATTCCTTTCAGAAACAGGACTTTTTCACTTGATTCAGCCTTGCAAAGATGTGGAGGGATACAGGAGTGAAGGACACAGACAAGGTCTGTGCATGCTCAGGTCTAGCCAGGGATGCTACCTGGCAGATTTCTTATTTAATGGAGAGCTCCCATCTTCCCTTTGAGAGGACAGCTGGAGACCCTTTGCTCCTGGCCTGAGAGGGTCACAGGCACTCCACAGGCTGCCCCCAGGCCGGGGCTCCGTGGCTGGTGGCCCCAGCAGCAATCCTGCAGAGGCAGAGCATCTCCTGGGGCAGGCTGTGCCACGGAGCGTCTGGTGACTCAGGCTGTGTGACTGTCACGCTCCCTGTGTGACTCAGACCTGCTGCTGGCCACGGGAGGCAGCTGGATGACTGCAGCATCCCCTCACAGCCCCAGGGAGGCAGATGAATACCAAGGGCAGTGTCACCCCTTCCCTGTCCCGGCAGGCTTGGGGAAGGAATCACCCTAATGATCGTTGCTAATGATCGTGCCTTATTTCAACACACACTTGCTTATTCAAAGCATCTCCTTCATCACTCCCTGTTTGTCCTCTAGCCTCTTCTTCCACCTTGGGAGTGAAGGATGGGTCAAGAAACAGCACACAATTGTCACAGTGTTGCTGGAAGTACCAAACAGTGGAATGGCCTAAGTGTAGCCACAGAAATGCTTTCTCAGTTTTCCCTGAAGTGTTTGTGGGCAATAAACGCCCATCTTTTCCCATTGCTTAGCTGGAAGAAATAATGAGGAACAGGAGTGATGACAGACCAGCTAACATTTCTCTCAGCTTATGGTTAAACAGAGAACATTAAGCTTTGAAGGACTCCCTGCACAGCTAAGCTGCTGGATGGTGTGGAGATCTAGACAGCAAATGAGTTCAGGAAGGGGACAAGTTTGTGAAGGAGAGCTCTCTTGGCAGCTATTTAAACACATAGGCTGATTGCAAGTCTTTGCCAAAAAGTCTCTTGGCCAAACAATGGCACAGCCAGAGAGGGAATCCTGCACTTACCAGGTTATCCTCTCCCACAAACATCTGATCCTGCCCACTGTTGGAAGTAAAATATTGCAATAAACAGCTCTTTGGTCTCACACCATACAAGAAATAACATTAAACTGTGGTTATTTAATCCCTTTGATCCAGCATTAACTTCTTTCTTTTGTTTTTTTGACTCAGTTTAACTCTAACAATGAAGGACCATTTAGACAGAGACAAGATTTTTGCTGACTATTTTTAAACAGAATTTAGCGCCACTTTATTAAAACATTAGTTCAGAGTTTTCAACTCACTACCTACTTTGCTTCATATCAGGTAGAAGGCATCTGGAGTGAAGGGCAGGGAATGAAAAGCCATCACCCTGGGGGCTGGCTCCCAGAAATCACACATTTCTCTTCATGCCACGGGCAAGAGCCTCCACCTCCTTCATGAAGCGCAGGCACAGCTCCTCCTGCCACGGCAGAGCCACGCACTGCACGGCCACGGGCAGCCCCACGGCTCCTGACACAGCCTGCAGAAATTCAGGGCAGTGCTGAGTCAGGGCAGCAGGGCGGGCACGGGACAGTGCAGGAGGGAGGGAGAGGAGGCAAGCGAGGGCACAGCTGCCAGGCTGACAAGCACCGGGGTGCTGAAACAGCGGATGCAAACTGCGCCGCTAAACAAGCGCTGGCTCGTCCACACTCCCACTGGAGACGTAGACAAACCTTGGGACCATGTCCCACAGGTGTCACTCTGCTGGTTCTAAGACTTGAGCTCTTTTCCTGCTGACCTCTTTCAGCCTCTTGTCCCAGGGGTCTCCGTAGTGCCCTCGGTAGTGCTTCAGTTCCTCTTCGTCGGCTCTCGTGGCCGTGCTGACCGGCACCACCCCAGCAGGGAAGTCCAGCACGTTGTACAGATTGGTGTAGGAGGTTGCAGCTGCAACACAGAGCATGCAAAGTGGCAAAATTTAATGTGCTGGGCCAGCAATGACCTTCAGGTAGGAACCTGAGTTGCAGGAATTGCAGACTGGAGATGCTGGTCCAGAGGAGGCCCTGAAAACATGCTGCCTCAAAGGGACTTCTGATGGGGAGGTTTGAGGGACAGAGAGCAGAGAGTGACCTGTGCATTCACCTGTCACTCGTGTGGAGATTAGGTGTCCTCTGTGAGGGACAAATTCAGAGTCTGCATCTATCTCTGGGGAAAAATCCCAGCTACCTTTTCAAGATATTCCTAATGTCCAGTTATGTAGCATCACCGTGGGGATTTTGGATCCCAAAAGGTCATTGCTAGAGGGATGGAGGACCCTGGCTTTGCTAGAAGCTATAAAAAAAGGCCTTTTTCTGCAAGTCACATGCAATGAGCCTTCCTGCTGTTTGCAGAGTCTTGGGAAATGTGAGACAGCTGCATCCGAAAGAGCCTGGTCCTGTACCAAAATCTACCACAGCTGTCCTCACTGCCACTCTCAGCTGCAGGAGCAGCTCTGGGGCTTTCTGCAGCAGAAAAACAGGGAAAACTCACCAATGAACAGCTGGGACAGAGGGACCACTTACTGCTGCCCCAGAATTATCCCCACATCTTCAGCTCAGATGAGGTGGGGGTGTGAGAACACCCACCCAGAGGCCTCTCCTTGGCTTTCTCCCCGAGGGAGGAGCAGGCACTGTGCATGGTTTGGGGAATGTCCATGGGACACAAGTGTCCTGCTGCAGCTCTGCCCACAAACAGGGCCGTGGGGTGTGCAGAGGCTGCTCAGGGGACGTTACCAAAGAGCTGCCCAGCGTAGCCGTGGTTGAAGGCTGGCCCCAGCACGGGGCAAAGGATCACATCCAGCCTCAGCTGCCTCCATTTGGTGATGAACTCAGCACGGTAAGCCTGGAAGGAAAGGCACAGGAGGTGACAGATGTGTCTGTTGGACAGCAGTGGCAGATCAATGCTGACACAGGAAAAGGAGGGAGAAAGCCTTCCTGGATACATCAACAACAAAAAATTAAGATAAAATCTGAACTGTGCTTTGAAAGGGTCAAGGGAGTTTGTTCTTCCATTTTTAGGTTTCCTGTCAGAATACCATGTGCTGCCCAGACCTAGACATTAATGCTAGGTGTGTGTTTCAGAACTGATTTATTTGAGTATTAACCCAATCCTTTCCATGAACAGCTTTGTTTTATAATTGTATGGAATGGAGAACAACAGCAGTTTGTTTGGATGACTAAAAAGTCACATTTCCTAAAAGCTTTGATTATTCCGGTATAAGTATTAAAAAATGTGAAGCAAAATACTTCCACAAAACCTTCTTTCATTCTGCATGAGGATACAGGTAAGGAGATGAAGCAGCAAGAGACATTTGGGCAAGTCCCAGGACAACCCCCACAACACAGGAGGCTTGTACTGCAGCTCCAAGAGAGAACCAGATTTGTAGTCTGGTTTACCACGTTTTGCTGAACATCAGAAAATGAATGAATCCATCCCCAAAGAGATGTCCCATCTGTCTTAGCAAAGGGACATGGATGGAATCAGAGCACAGTTGTTTCTGCAGCCATTTTCTGGCTACAGGGACTCATCTGTGCCATAGCCAGCCCCTGTCCTGCATAGCCCTTTCACAGCAAGTTTTCTGTTCAAGTCTTCCAGCTCTCTCACAAAAGGCCTAGCCTTGGGGCTATTTTTTAGTCTGACCTCAATTTCCACCTGCAGTCTGAGATCCTTCCTGCTGAAAGTTCAACAAATGAGAAGTGTTTCCAGGAAATACAGTCACAGCAGATAACCTGATTTTTTTTTTTTTTTCCCTGAGAGAAAAGCTGGTCACTAGCCAAAAGTTTTGAATCAGCTCTTGTTTGCAGTAGATAAAAAATGTGAATATGGTTTTGCTGAACTGTAACAACCTCTGAAGCCATCAAATCTTCTAAAGTGTTTTCTTTTTGGCTTTGTTTGTTTGTTTGTTTGTTTTTTGTGGTGGCTCTTGTTTTGTGTGTGTTTTGTTGGTTTGTGTGTTCTTGGTTTTTTTATGTTTATTTGTTGGGTTTGGTTTTCTGTGGGGTTTTTTCAGTAATGGGACAGGAATCTGTTTTCACCTTAAAAAAACCTCATGCCGATTTCATTTCAAACACTCTCACCACTGACCAGGCAGCTTTTTAGGAGTTTTTCCTCTGCCCTACAATTTGTCAGACCCCAGTGCACATCCATGGAGTGAGTGGCACTGATAGAGGCTGGTGGTGCAGGCTGGGGGGTGTGCCTCCTTGGGGAGGATTGGGAGGGTGTCCCAGGGAACACAGATCCTGCCTTGTGGGAGGACCAAAACAGCCTCTTCAGCGTTGCAAAACACCAGCTGAAAGAGGATACTCTCTATAAATAGACAGAGGCAGCGGAACATACCAGAGAGGAGAGGTGCTATTTAAACCCAAGGGCAAAAATAAAATAAGGATAAACTGGAAGGGAGTAAAGAGCAAAGGAAACATGATGGTTTCCAACCACCAGAGCAGGGACAAGAGGAGGCAGTCAATAAAATCAAATTGAAGCATAAAACTCAGCTGGTTTAAAAGAGGAACCTGGTCAGCTTGTGGCAGCACTGGATGCAGTTGTCCAGGAAAAAGCTTCCTGTCTGAAGTTCCTGATCTCAAATGAGTTCATAAGGAAGCTACCTAAGTCACAGGGTTCAAATACAAAATTTTTGACTTCTAATGCCTCTGCTTGATAGTTCAAGCATGGCCTTAGATCAGGACAGTAACACCTAATACCTGAAATGAAGAATTCACAACAAGAGACAGAAAAGACAAAGTGAAGCCTCATCTTTAGTGGCTGTTCCTATGCTGTTTTTGCTTAGACAGTGCAGGGTAAAGTATGGTGAATAATTTCCAATTATTATAAGCAAATAATAATTTCCAATTATTATTTTAAGCAATTGCTTAGAAACTTTGGAGACCTCTCACTATAGTAAGAAAATAAAGTTAAAAGTCACATTACCGCCACTGCTCCATGCTGATCCCAGAGGTTTTTGGCAGATCTGGAAAGGTGGCAGAATTAATGAGCTTTGTGACTGTGGCAACAGAAAATAATTAAGAAAATGCACAGACAGCCCATTTTTAGGGTAACTGCATGACCCTTCTAGGAACAAGCAATGGTACCACCCAGCTGATCCCCTGGTGCACACGTGCTTACAGGTACAGCAAAAGAGCTTTTGTTAAAGCATGCCAGAAGACCTGGATAAAAATCAGTCTTCTAAATTAATTTGCTACCAGTTTGGTGTGTCTGTGCCTCTTTTGGAGGTGCAGGTACCTCACACCACACTGCATGTGCAGGCAGAGACCTCTGCATTAACTTGGCACATGATGCTCTGGGTACCACCCAGACACATTTTAAATTTTTTTAAAACTCCCAGATAAGGGAAAACAGCCCTTATCTACCTGTGCTGATCTCCAGGGGGTCATCCCAGCCCTGTCACTTTGGGGATCCTTAAGCTTTTAAAACATCCTCTGGCTGAGAAGCCCTGGATAAGCCAGTGCTGAGCCCAGGTGGTGCAGAGGCAGCACACACCCACCTGGCTCAGCCTGTGCCACACAGCCCACACGTGGCAGGGCTTTGCACAGCCAGCTGGCATCTACCTGCATGAGCAGGTGGGCACAGCCAAGCACAGCCCCTTTCTCCAGAGCTACCCCAGTGTGTCTTACCCCACTCCACAGAGAGCACTGAGATCTCGAGCAATTCGTGGGTACTTTTGGAGGAAAGAGAAAAACTTGGGGTTAGTCAACAACAATGCAGCTGGAATAGCTGGCTACCCTGTGACTGCATTTTGGGCATCTGTCTTGTCCTAGCAGAAGTGGCTCTGAAGGACAGGCCAGTTTCAGTGAAGAGGGTTTACTCCCACAATAATTTACACATTTAATCACTCCAACTCATACAGATAAGGCTCTAGACCACACTATTAGTCCTGGAAATCATCTTCTGGATGTGGGAATGCTATTTAGATCCTCACTAGTGATATTCATTCTCCTGGAGCTAATTGCTGGAGGGGCTGTGTGCTCACAGGTTTCCTGAGAAAGGATCATATTTCAACCTCCCCATGCAAAACTCCCACAAAAGGCCTTGATAAGTTCAGCTTGTATTGCATTATGAAGCCCATCAGGCAATTAACATGAAGCAGCCAAGAATTCCTGGGTGGTACAATTTACCTCCCTGCACAAGGAAGCCTCCCCACCTTGCAGATCTCCTATAATGCAGGTGAGACACTTACTATGGGTTTCAAAATGACAGCCAAGATCCTCTTCAGCAGAGCAGGAAGCCTGTAAGTATTGTACTGGGATTTCAGGTTGGGATCCACGATGTCTCCTTTGCTGGAAGAGCAGAGAGTGAAAAAGTCAGGACAAGTCACCTGTAGACAAGTGACAGAGCAATAGGAACAACAGTGCTGCTCCCAAGGCAGGAGTTTGTCTTGGAGGGGAGTTTCTAGAAGAAAAAAATCTGCCCTTTTCAACAGAAAATACTGAGCAATAAATGCTGAGGTATAAATGTTCATGGCAAAAGTGACAGATAAATCAGCATTTCACTACCTGTGTCATTAGGGCCATAAAAGTTCTGGAGAGCTGTGCAGTGGTGGGGCCAGGCACAGCCCTGAGCATGCTGAGGTGAGAGTGGCTGGGTGGGCACCCACCATGTCAGCTGTGTGTGTGAGCTGCCTGCTGCTCGTGCTGGAGTCACCCTGCCAGAAACTGCTCCTCTGCTGCTCATTGTTCAGTTTGCACACACCATACAAATGCTCTGGATGCAGCCACTGGCCTCACAGTTGTTGTTTTCACAGCCCACACAGCAATGGGGTTTTACTCACAAGCAGTCCACCAGGTGGGCGGCCCCATCCGAGAAAATCCCTCTGGTGAACAGCTCATCCACCACGTAGTCAATCTTTGGCGGGGCAAAGGGAACAAGCTGCAAGAAAACCATCCCTGTCCAAGAGGCAGCAAAGGTGAATGACTCAGAGAGCCCTCTGTGAGCCTCCCTGCCTCATCAGTGGTCACCAGAGGTCAGTGGGAAGTGGTGGGAAAATGACACCTTCCTTTGCTGCTCTAGGACAGCAAGGCCTCATTTTGATCTGCCTGCTGTCCTTTCCCACTAGCCCTATGCAAGGCATTAATACATACTGGGACCTGGCACAGGCTCCACTCCTCCACTTAGAGAGGAATTCTTAGAGAATAATTCTTAGAAACTTCAAACCACCAATTTTAAATTTTTTAAAAATCATTTTGCACCATTGGAGCAGCTACCATACAGAAATTTCCACTGGTGGAACCACAGTGAAATGTAGGCTAAAATAAGTCCCTGGAGGGTCAACTGCTCCAACCTCCTTCCCACTTACCCATTAAGAAATCTACAAGCTGTGTTTGACAGCTGAGGGATCACTGAAACTGTTTTGAGTTTGATATTTATGGGAACACCAAGCATGATGGAAACAACAGTGCTTGGGGTGACGTGGAGATTTCTGAACATAATTATCAGGTCTGCTAGGCCAGAAATACAAGCAAGATCACTCCAGTTTAGAAAACAAGCTGTGCACTTGCCTTTCTCTTTTACGGGGAGCAAAAGTGGAGATGGAAAGTGATTTATCCAGACTTTGTTAGGAGCAGGGTAACAGCTCCAGGCAACCACAGGCATGGAAACCCACCGTATGGCCTGCATCCTGGAGGAGCTCCCTCGTGTGCTGGACAGCCCGCTCCATGCTGGGCGAGGGCTGGAAGTAACCATCGCCCTCGTAGTAGCCGATGCGAAGAGGCTTTGAGCTGGTGTAGGCCTGTGGGAAGGGGAGCCATGATTGCATCCAGGACAGAGCAAGACTGGGCTGCTCCCAGGGCTCAGGGAGGCACCAGCTGAGCTCTCCTGGGCTGGGGGAATGGTGGCAGGATCCCCTTCCCACAGGTGTAGGCCTGTGGGAAGGGGAGCCATGATTGCATCCAGGACAGAGCAAGACTGGGCTGCTCCCAGGGCTCAGGGAGGCACCAGCTGAGCTCTCCTGGGCTGGGGGAATGGTGGCAGGATCCCCTTCCCACAGGTGTAGGCCTGTGGGAAGGGGAGCCATGATTGCATCCAGGACAGAGCAAGACTGGGCTGCTCCCAGGGCTCAGGGAGGCACCAGCTGAGCTCTCCTGGGCTGGGGGAATGGTGGCAGGATCCCCTTCCCACAGGTGTAGGCCTGTGGGAAGGGGAGCCATGATTGCATCCAGGACAGAGCAAGACTGGGCTGCTCCCAGGGCTCAGGGAGGCACCAGCTGAGCTCTCCTGGGATGGGGGAATGATGGCAGGAACAGGGCTGGTGAAAAGCAGGGCTGTCCAGAACACAGGTCTGCAGCAGTGGTCCTTGGTATGGTCTTTTTGACACCACCTCCTGCCTGCCAACCCTGCTGTGTGGCTGCTCCTCGGGGTCACTCTTGCTGGGTGTCCTCTGTCCACAAAGGTGTGTGTTGCCCTGGGTTCTTTGCTATCTTGGACATGAAACCGGGCAGGAATTTCCTGAGATTGTTGCTGGGCAGGTGGAGAGATGGGAGCCCCTCTGAGCCTTACCTGCTCGTTGAAGGGGATGGGGGGCACGGTGGGGTCCAGCTGGAACATCTCCTGGCAGAGCAGAGCCTTCATGCAGAGGGCCAGGCTGTCCACGTCCCTCGCCATGGGCCCCAGCACCCCCGTCACTGCGAGCACAAAGGGCCTGTCACTGCAGCCAGCTGGGCTAGGGCACAGAGCTCCAGTATGGGGGTGTTGTTTTGGTATTTTCCGTTTTTTAAAGCTTTTTGATGTTTATATTTTTGTAATGGAGTTTCTTATATACTTTCATGTAAATAATGATTTACATTCTTCTCTGTAGGAGGAGAATTTTGATGGATTGTTAGTTTGACTAGTGTGGTTGGAGAAGTAGCAATGTCATTCTCCAATCCACTGTCACTTCTGGAATTCTATAAATGTTGAAGTCTAAAAAATAAAATTCTCTTTTCCTGTTCCTGTTCAAATGCTAGAACACCTTACGTGAGTTTTATCATTTCTTGTCACAACGGTGACATGGGGGAGTTTCAGGTCAGGGAAAAGAAGCGGGGAATGAGGGTAATGAGCAAGGAGGTCCAGCAGGAATGATCTGCCAGTCTCAGAGCAGAGGCAGCCCTACGAGCCTGATGACCTCCTGGGCCAGGCTTCTGCCTGAGATGTGAGGAGAGAGGGCTGCAGCCTTCCCAAAAGCTGCCTGGCAGCAGCTGAAGCTGTCAGAGTCTCCTGGCAGCATCTCCAGTGAGACATCCCAGGTGTTTGGCATGCACATCTCACACCTCTCCTGCTCTGCATTGCACTGCCTGATTCCATTCCATCACTGCACTGATTTCATCCTGCTGAGGTTCAGCCAACACCGGCCACCACACGGAACAGAACAAATGGTGCAAAATGTCATAACAGGAGGCTGCTTCAGCAGGCCACTGCTTTGGCTGAGGCACAGAGCAGAGCAAGCAGGCTTGCTGGCATTTCAGTAGTTGGAGATGTGAGAGGCAAAGGTTTGATACAGTAACATGTCATCATGGACTTACCTGATTTCATTCCTACCAGAGCACCAACGACTCCCTGTTTGCTGGGAACAGAATGGGGGAAGCAGATTAGCAGCAGCCTGCAGGGCAGGTCACCATGCTGAGTTGCAAACTTCCCATTTGCCCTCAACCAAATCTAGGAGGGTGAAAGTTCCTGCAAAGACTTGACACTTCCTAGGCTATGAAGAAGACTTACATGGTCTGGAAGCTGCTAGGGACAGTATTTATTAATCTCTTTTCCCTGCTGCAACTAACTCCTTATCTATGGGCAAACCGCCCCTGATAAACAGGAAACTCTTACAAGCAAAGCAAGGGCTGGCAAAGATCTGAGAAGGAGATCATCCTGTAGTATTTGCTTTCAGCTTCTTGGCCAGAGCTATTAAAACTGACTAAGTCTTTGTTGTGATACAGATTTAAGTCATCTTGTGTTATTAACAGAGCAAGTTCAATGCTAACTTAACCCTGGAGGATACCACAGGCACTACTACAGTTTGATGCACTGTGGGGGACACCTTGCAGCCTCCACAGGGGGTGGAAGAAGAGGGCAGGAGCTGGGATGTACCTGATCCTGTTGCCTGTGGGTTTGAGGCCGCAGAGCCCGCAGAAGCTGGAGGGCAGGCGGATGCTGCCAGCCACATCCGAGCCGATGCCCAGGATGGAGCCTCCCCCTGCAATCAGAGCTCCCTCCCCTCCCGAGGAGCCCCCGGGGCTCTTCTGGGGGTTGAGAGGGTTCAGTGTCTGCCCAAAGATGAGGTTGCTGCAGTCGTAGCTGGGGAGAGGAAGATCATCAGGTGAGTGAGGTACTTCTGCCTCTGCAAACCATAAATGCAGGGCATAGAGCACCGTGCAGGGATTAATTTGCTACCAGTTTGGTGTGTCTGTGCCTCTTTTGGAGGTGCAGGTACCTCACACCACACTGCATGTGCAGGCAGAGACCTCTGCATTAACTTGGCACATGATGCTCTGGGTACCACCCAGACGCATTTTAAATTTTTAAAAAAATTCCCAGATAAGGGAAAACAGCCCTTATCTCCCTGTGCTGATCTCCAGGGGGTCATCCCAGCCCTGTCACTTTGGGGATCCTTAAGCTTTTAAAACATCCTCTGGCTGAGAAGCCCTGGATAAGCCAGTGCTGAGCCCAGGTGGTGCAGAGGCAGCACACACCCACTGGCTCAGCCTGTGCCACACAGCCCACACGTGGCAGGGCTTTGCACAGCCAGCTGGGTGTGCAAATTATCCAGGGTGTGGAATTAAGGTAGAATTGGCATGAAGTAGATTTGTTGAGGCAGCTGAATTTAAGAAGGAAGAGACACCAAATACAAGAGAAATAATTTTAGATTGAAGTAAGGAGGCAATTAACGTGCATGATTAGCTTGGATAGCAAGAGGCACGTGTCAGAGTGTTTCCATGAAGGCAAACATGGCATTACTTTATCATGGTCTGTGGGATGTTGGTTTTCACAAAGGGGATTCCCCCCTGGTGCTTTAGAACCTGGACAATGACGCTGTCTTCTTCCTTCACTTGGCCCAGAAATTTCACCATCCCTCCAGAGGAGATGTGGCCCTTGGGGATGGGAAACAAAGCTCTTTTTAGTGCAGGAGAGATGCTGTTTGGAGCTATGACAAAACCAGACCTAATTTGTCGTGCCTCTCGTGGCAAAGCTCCCATCTAACTTTTCTCAGAGGCAGAACCAGACCTGAGTATCCCAGGGAAAACCAGATCAGAACAGGTTACAAGTTTCTGCAGAAACCAAAATTTTAATCATAAGAAAGGCAGGTTTGCTGGTCCCACAATATTGGATCCAGAACATCCATGTTTGAGGGAACTCTCAGCCAGTCCTGATGAGGATGGGACACCCTGGCCTGTTCCCAGACCCATGGCAAAAGGCAGAGGAAATGGGGATGTACCTTGCAGTTAATGTGGTCCTTGATGCTGATGGGAATGCCATAGAGCAGCCCCTTCTCCTTTTGCTTCTTCAGTTTCTGGAGCTGGTCCTCACATCCATGAATGAAGTCTGTCACACAGTTCACCTCCCGATTCACCTCCAAAGCCTCTCCAGAACAGAGAAGAGCAGCAAGGCAGATGAATGCATGGAAGGAGACATTACATATTGAGTTTTCAAGCTAAATTTTCAACCTTCTCAAAGCTTCAGCATTATTGAGATCTTACCTATAAACTTTATATGTTTCTTTCTGAGATGTTTTTCTGCCCTGGATTCTGTCCTGCTTATTTGCCTGTAAGCCACCCTTCAGACACAACAGTACCAAAAATTGTCATCCCCAGCATTGCTGGTTCTCTCAGCAAATGAGCTGATTTTAATTTGAAAGTCCCACTGTAGGAGAGCCCTGCAGCATCTCTGCCATGCTGGAGGTATCACCCACCTTGTCCATGTAGGAGCAGAGGACACTTTCTGGGGACAGGGACCCCTCCTTCAGCTTCTCTGCCAGCTCCACCATTGTCAGCGAGAGGATTTGCGAGGTCTGGGTGCCTGGGTTCTGCAAAGGGTGGAGCATTGGGTACAGAGGGAAGACAAACACAGAAAAGGTTGGTTAAGGCTGCAAATATCCAATTCTAGCATCTGCCCAGCAATCACCTTGAGTGGAAAATTCTAGGATATATGCCCTGTAGAGACACAGACCTCCCACAGAGCACTGTGTGAGCTGGAGTTGGGAATTTACAGATGGGGAATTTGCTGAGTCTTAGTTCATAAAACTGGAACCAAAACAGGCAGAAAACTGCACCTTGACTGGAGAGTTGCATGAACCTGTAAGAGTGGTTAGACCTGTCTCTGTTTACTCTCTTACAGGCCTTCACTCCCCTTCTAACTCTAACTCACTGAATAGCAGTTCAACCAGCTAAAGTTTTACAAAATTTATCATTAACAAGGGGATAAAAAGCATGTGGGCTGTTTGCAACCTCCCTTCCAAGAAAAGAATAGCAGGAGGTATTTCTTCTGGGTTTAAGACAATTCCAAAGGCCTGACCTCCTAAAATCCAGGTGCTTCTTTACCTGGGAATGGTCAGGAGGAAATGGTTTTTGGTCACTGATGGGCAGATGTTGGAAGGATGTGGAACCCCCTTGTACTTTGAGGATGATGGAGCAGACAGATCCCTATGGAGGGGCAGAGGAAAGAGGATGGGAGAGGAAAGGCTTGGCAGTAGGGATGGATCAGGAGAATGGGCATGGGAGGTCTGGGATGGTGACCTGATTGAGAAGGTCCCAAGCTCCAATTTTTCTTTCATCCTCAGGATTTCCTCAATGGATCTGTATTGAGAAATACTTAATTTACACTGTCTTTTGTGGGAGGGCCTTTTGAGGCAATGGAGGGTGATGACTCTCACAAAACCTTGGTTGGTGATGCTCCAAAACATGCCCATGCCCCAGCCACCTTTCACAGAGGGATTGATCAGAGCTCCCCCGTTTCTTTGGTTATCCAAATTATAATCCCTTCCTTGCACACACCCCAAATTTACCTCTTGTTTAAGCCTGTGTGCTGCCTTCTCCATTCTCTCCAGGGCCAGATGCCGAGACCTCCTTGCCTCATCCATCTTCTGCTGGATCTGTCTCCTTCCCAGCCATTTCAGAAGCAGCACAGCTGCAGCTGAGCTGCAGAGCAGAGCCGAGAGGGCACGAAGGTCTCCCCAGGATGGATCCAGGACCTGCCACAGTCGCTCTTGGGTCATGACTTCTGTCTCTTGAAGCCAGCTGCAGACACCTGGCTCTCCCACCTACTCCTCAGAGGGCTGATGAGTGCAGGCTGTGCTCTCCTACTGGGCAGGATCAGCTCTGAAGCAGAGCTGCTTTAACAAAGTCCAGAAATGGACTTTGCAGACCGTGGACTTTGAAAGGGTCTGGCTGCTGGAGCAGCACTGTGGGTCAGGCTGCAAACAGTGTGCTCAGCTTACTCAGCCTGGGGGGGTTCCCCAAGGCAGGGGTGGCCCCAGGGCTGTGTCTCCCCAGCCAGTGGCTGTGGCTGTACCTGGTACACACAGAGCTGAATGCCAGCAAAGCCCAGCTCTGGGCTGGCCCTGCTATACCCACCTGGAGTAATTAATGAACACTTAAGCCCATTAACAAGCAGTGCTCACCCCTGTCCCTCAGGCAGCACCACCTGCAGCCCGGTGAGCCTGGGGAACCTCATGTAGGGAGTCAAAATGTCCCTGTGGGGAGATGGGAGCTCAGGAGATCCAAGAGAATGGAGGGGCAACAGTGACTCTGGAAATGCAGTGTGGAAGGAACTCTCTGAAGGTGCCTTCAAGGAGTGACTGCTCTGTATCATTTTCAAAAAAAAGCCCCTTTGAAAAGAATTTTGGCAACCTGAATCAGAGGGAGAGCACTTTTGGGAAATCCCCTTTGATGGATCCAGGGTCTGCTCTTCTGTTTCTAACCCACCCTCCAGCCAGCAGAATGCAAAGGAGCTGGACCATGTAGTCTTACCAGCTGCCCCTTGCCATGGGTGCTCCCCTGCCCAGGACTGTTCTCTAGCTTAGTGCAAAAAGGAGAGGCTGAAAAAATTAAGCTTCTCTCAGTTCTCAAGCACCTGCAAGCCCACAGGGAAGGGACAGGGGATGCCTCTGAGAGCTCACTGCCAAGAGGCAAGGCAATCCCCCTACTTCTGGAGAGATGCTGGCTCTGCTCCAGTCAGCAGGGCAGCACAGCTTGTAAGGGGAGAGCATCCAGAGTAACCACTGCTCTGTGCTGGAGGGGTCTTGTTTGGGAACTGAAGCCAGTGGTCATGCTGCTATATCGTGTTACCTTCTTGCCTGTTACTGACATGTCCTGTGGGATTATTCCTGTGGCAGCAGGGAGGAAGCTTGAGGAAGATGTGAGACCTTGCAGAGAAACTGCTGACAGGAAAACTGAGGAGGATCCTCTCTCTCTATTTGGACAGGGCAGGCAGCAAAATGAGCCAAACAGCCCAGTGGGGATGTCACCAACCTCTCCCCACTGACTGATCTTCATTGCCCCATCCCAGCCTTCAGTGCTTCAGTGCTGCCACTCACACCAACCTCTTGCTGCCCAGGCTGGGCTGGGAGCAGCCTGCAGCTGGCTCTTGTGGCAGCCTCAAGTCCCCAGAGCCACCCAGCAGCTCCAGCCCCTCCTGGTGCACTGTTCCATGGTCATGGGCATGGCTTGCTGGAGGTCTTTGCTCAGGGTTTCCAGTGAGGAATAATTACAGGTTCAGGTTCACTGGTGGCTCCATGGTTTGGACTCCTGCACCCCAGCTCCATGCCAGGGAGAGAGTGGTTAAACTGGCAGTGATGTGGTGCTTGGCTCTGGGAGCAGGGGGGCAGGTGGCACTGCCTTTCCTGGGACAAGTCCTCCAGGCTTGAATTTTAGAACAAACTTACAACTCAATCCAGCATTTTCCATGTGGGAAGAAAGCACCTGTAACCCCACCCAGACTCTTCTGGGCTTGGCTTTACATAGCATTCAGTCATGGGATGCCTGGAGCTCCCTCCCTCCTGTTTTCAAAGCCTGCTGATAAAGACTGGGAGTCCTTGGGGGCTGCTTTCTCCTTGGCTGTGATAAACACTATCCCAAGCCTTGAAAACATTCTATGCTTTTGCATGGTTTAAACTATGATAATACATTAAAAATCCAAACATTAATCCTGCCAGAGCTTTTTTACAATCTGCTTTTGGCATTCCCGCATTGGAAAAGCACTTTTGCATTGTGGTATTCCTTTTTGAACACCCTTGGAAACCTGCTGGGAGCAGCCAGTGCTGCCAACCACAGCAACAGGGGCTGCCAGTGGCTGGAAAATCCTGCTGGAAAACCTGGCATGGGCCAAATGGGAGGAGAAGATGTGCAGGGCAGGCTGTCTGCTGTCCATCTGACCTTGGCACGCTGCTCAACACAGGCTTCAAACTGAAAGGGGGTGGATTTAGATCAGATATAAGAAATTCTTTCCTTGGGGGTGGTGAGGCCCTGGCACAGGTTGCCCAGAGAAGCTGTGGATGCCTCATTCCTGGCAGTGTTCAAGACCTGCACAAGTGGGTGAGGCTCTGAGCAACCTGTTCTAGTGCAAGGCATCCCTGCCCGTGGAAGAGGATTGGAAGGAGATATCTCTAAGGGCCCCTCCAACACAAACTGTTCTGCAATTCCATGATTTCTCCTTCATGCTGTGCAGGGTGCCAGCAGCCCTGTGGGAAGTGGGCCAGCTCCATCCCTGCTTGCCAGAGTCTGCATGGAGACTCATCTTTCCCTTCTGACAGTTGGTCTGTGCTAGGGAAAACACCAGATTTCATCCTCAGGGAGCTGAGAACAGAGGGGGAAATCCCTGTTCCTACAGCGCTCCAAGGAGCAGTCTGAGCATCTCAGACAGAACCAGTGCCCATGCCCCAGTTTCCCCATTTGTAAGAGAAAGGTCACGTTCTTGTATTTCCCTGGGGTGATTAAAATCCACCCCGACCCCACACACAAGCACAGACTTGAAATAACAGACATAACTCAGATAATAAAAAGTACTATGTTAGGACAATGACTGGAAGAGCTCCACTTCATCAGAGCTCGCCTTGCTTTCCCCTTGCTCCCAAATCCAGCAGCCAGCCCAGCCACCGCTGCATCCTCACTGAGGGGAACAAGAGGAGTCCCGTGGGTCACACCAAAGGATGGCCCACGCTGGTGTCAGCTGGGATCCTGCTCTGGCTGAGTGCCCAGGGCTCAGAAGAAACTGTTCTTCTTCAGGCTGAGGGTCTCCACCTCCTTCATGAAGCGCAGGCACAGCTCCTCCTGCCACGGCAAGGCCACGCACTGCACGGCCACGGGCATCCCCACACTGCCACGAAAAGCCTGGGGCACAGAGACAGGGAGAGGCTTGGGGACGTCCAGAGGAAGGGAAGGGGGATCTTGTGCCCCTGGAGAAGCTGGCAGCGCTCACCTTCGCCAGGGTGCGGTCCCACCAGTCCTGATAGTATCCCTTGTAGCCCTTCAGCTGCTCCTCGTCCTCATCCGTCACCAGCGTGACGGGGACAACGCCAGCAGGGAAGTCCAAGGCGTTGTAGAGCATGGTGTAGCTGACTGCCACTGGGGGAGAGGGGGAGCTTGCAGTGCCAGCCTGCACAGGGAAAGCCTTCACCCCGCTGTGCATGCAGGAGCCCAGCTAATGGGGCACTCCTCCTGGGAGCTGGGGGGCTGAGGGATGGAAATCGGCCCTCTGGCTCCCACTGCGCCACGGGTTGGTCCAGGTGCACCCCGTGGGCTGGGCCCAAGAGCTGAGCTCCTCCTGCTGCTGGCCAGCAGCCTGGGGATGTGAGGGAAGCAGGAAGGCTGCTCATGGACACTGGCACAGCGCCACAGCAAAGGTCCCTGTCAGGGCCCTACCTGAGAGCTTGGCGGGGTAGCCGATGCCGAGAGCCGGGCCCAGCATGGGGCACAGCATGACATCCAGATTCAGCTTCTTCCACTGGGCAATGAACTGGTGGCAAAAGTCCTGAGGAGGAAATGTGCTGGTGGTCAGTGGGATGGATGTACTATGGAGGTACCAGAGGAAATGTGCTGGTGGTCAGTGGGGTGGATGTACTGTGGATGTACTGGAGGAAATGTGCTGGTGGTCACTGGGGTGGATGTACTGTGGATGTACTGTGGATGTACTGGAGGAAATGTGCTGGTGGTCACTGGGGTGGATGTACTGTCCCACAGCTGCTGGCTGAGGCTCTCCTTGGGCATCCAGCTGGGCTCTTGGCTCTTCTCTGGGAGCAGCAAACAGGCTACATCAGGCCTGATCCTGCTAAAATTCAGCAATGCTTTGCTGCCTGGACAATATTCCTCCCATCAAGCAAAGCACCCTCCTCCTGGTAAACTGGAAGTGGGCAAAGACTGAGTGCACAGGCACATGGTGACTTGGGACATGGGCTTTTGTTTTTGGAAAACCAGAAGGGAAATAAAGGCAAATCTGATGACCTACATTTTTATATGCAGGTGTCAAAAATTCAGGTGTGATTTGGTATCATGAACTTGCCTATGTGTTGTCCTAGTCTTTAAATGCTCTGAGAACTTGCACATCCAAGTGAGGTCTGTTGAGAAGTGACGTGTTCCCATCTTACATCACCAGAGACCTGATCATCTCCTAACCTTGGTGAGTGCTGAGTCTGCCTCTTCCCAAAGAGAAATCAAACAAAAACCATTTAACCCCAAACTTTAATACTTTACCTCGATTTCATGATGAAGACTCCAGACTTCATCCACTGTGCTGTAAAAGGAAACAAACCCAATGAAAGGCATCCTTCCCTATGCACATCTTCTTTCTGCCTTATGGCTTCCCTACCTCTTGGCACGATGGCTGCATTAACCAGTGCTGAAGCCAACACCATATTTCATTCCCACAGGCTTCATGCTCTTCCTAAGGAAAAGGCTATGACCCTGCTCTCATTCCCACCCTCCATTTCCAAACAGTTTTCCAAACCCAGCAGGGTTATGGTGTTGACACAAATTGCTCTGTTTCCTCCCACCCTTGCATTTTCTGCCTTGCATTCTCTCAGACACATGCAGCTGCAGCAGTATCAATAATGTAGCAAACACTGCTGCAAAACAAATCTTCACACATTTGCTCAGGCTCAGATTTACTCACTTTTCTTTCATACTTCTTATGATATTTGAAAATCGAGGCACCTGAGCAGGAGAAAGTGAAAAAAAATTAAAAATGAATCCCAGCTCTGTCCTCTGAGACAGCTCAGTCACAAATAGAAGCTGTTTCCTCAGTGTTCAGGCTGGACTTGTGGATTTTCCCCAAAGTGGGGAGAAAAGGAACAGAAATAGCATCACTCCAGTTTGGAGATGTGTCTGACCACAGCCAGATAACAATGCCCAGAGACTTCTCTATGAGAGAGCCTTACTGCAATGGGAAACAAGTCATCCACATACAGCTTAACTCTGTCTACACTAGAAAGAAATGGACCTTACGAAAGGTTTGGAAATCCAGGAGAGGAGAGTTTTCAGCCAGTGTGGTGCCTTTGCCAGCCAGAAGAACGGCCCCGCGCCGCCTTTCTCCATCTCCCCTTTGCTGAAAGGGAGAGGGGGGGTTTAGCTGAGCAGTGGTAGGAAGCAATCACAGCAGATCAGCTTTTCCCAGGCCACCCCCTCTGAACAGCGTATCTAAGCGACAAAAAGAGCTTTGCTCCATTCTCCTGGGCAACACTTGATTCTCACAGCATTTACAGGATATCAGCTCCCAGCCTCCTTCCAAGGCTGGTAACAATCCCAAAGAGAACCAAGGTGCAGCTGAATCACTTAATGTTAAGGCCCGCCACCCCCAGTGCCTACCAGCCACTACCTACATCCACTACATCTGCAACCTGTTTCCCCAGTCCAGCCAGAGCCTAGGGAGGATTTTCACAGCCAGGCACCAATCCCACCAAACCATTCCAGGCCACACTTACAATTTCCTGACAAAGGAGCTGCCTCCATCTGCGAACATTCCTCTGACACAGTAGTTAAAGATCACGTAGTCCACATTTGTGAGTTCAAAGGGCACCAGCTGGAGGGACAATGGAGGAGGGTATCAGTGGCACAGGCACTCTTTGGGAGAAGCCACTGAGGGCTTGAAGCGGGCCGAGGATTTCCTGACAAGCCCACAGGAAAACCTCCATCCTTCCCTGAAAACAATGTTTTCCCTTTGAGCAACAACTGCAGAGCCAAAAGACACGGCATGGGCCTGTCCCCCTGTCCAAGCAGCCCCAAGGCCCTTACTGTGTGGCCGGCCTCCTCCAGGAGCTGCTTGGTCTCGCGGACGGCGCGTCTCATGGCCGGGCTGGGCATGGTGAAGAAATCGGTTTCATAGTAGCCTATGCGGAGGGGTGTTGTGCTGGAATACACCTGCAGGGAGAGGGGGATGCTGGCTGGAAGGTGCCAGGGGAGCCAGCAGCACACCCACGCCACGGGGTGACTTTGGAAAGCAGCGCTTGGCTCTGCCCAGGTGCCCAGGTGGGTCAGGTGTTTTCAGCCTGCAGCTCTCCCCAGAGATCCCTGGCCCCTTGCAGGCTCTGTACCTCTTCATTGAAGGGGAGGGGTGGCACTGTGCTGTCCAGGCTGAACATGTCCTCGCTCAGGAGCGCCCGCAGGCACAGAGCCAGGCTCTCCACGTCTTTTGCCAGTGGTCCCACTGCTGCAGCCACTGGAAGAGATCACAAGAGAGCGTTCATGGCTGAGGGTCTTTCAAGGGCATGTTCTGCAGAACCAGGACCTCTTGGCATTGTTTTGTCTTGATGTAGTGTTGGCAACAATTCCTCTTTAAGAATTGGGCGGGGGATGCCCACAAGTGTCTTCCCACCCACAGGTCCATCATTATGGACTGAGTTGCTATCCATTAATGTGCACCTGACGTCTCCATTTCATGACTTAAAAATAAATAAACAAAAAGCTTTGTCAATCATGACACGAAGACAACATCAGACACTCCCTTTGGCTGCTAATCCCACCCTCACGAAGCAGTGGCAGACAAGGCCACACCCTGTGGGTAACAGGTTGCATTGTGGTTTATGCTACACAAACGGCTCCTCTCAGCTCATGAGAAAAAAATAAATCACAGTATGGGGGCAGCTCTCTGAAAAAATCCCTGAAAGGGAATCTGCTTCTCTCTAAAGTGATGGAGAAAGTCCCCCATAACCAGCTGAGGCTCCTTCTCACCCCAGCCCTGCTGCTGGGGGACAGGCATCAACTCCTACCTGCCTTCTGCCCAACGACTCCAGCCATTACTCCTCTTTTGCTGTAAAGAAAAGAGACACACAAAATACAGCAGCTGAGCAGTTTTCATTGAAGGGAAAGGCTTTAAGCAGTAGCAAGTATTAATTAAAATTGCAGATGTGAAGGTTGGCTTAAAGAAGGGCCGAGAGAAAGCTCAAGAGACACAGTCTAGGCCTGAGTGATTTAGGCCATGTCAGCCAGGGAGAACCATCCCCTCAGCATGCAGATGAAGAGGCTTCCCCACCTCCATTCTGGGAAAACCAATGCTTCCCTCCATACAGGCCTCAGAGATTGCCCAGGCAGGAAGGATAAACGAGCTCTTCCCAGTTCTTCCCAAGTTTCCCTTGCCCACAGGAGCAGGAGCATCCCAGCACAGTGGCTGGTGGAGCAGGTGTCGCCCAGAGACATCGCTGCATTTCTCACAGTACCTGAGTCTCTTCCCTGTGGGTTTGATTGCACAGATCCCACAGAAGGCAGCAGGGAAACGCAGGCTTCCTCCTACATCTGTCCCAATGCCCAGGATGGACCCACCACCTCCTACAAGTGCTCCTTCTCCACCAGAGGAGCCTCCAGGGGTTCTGGTGTACAGCAGAGGGTTGCGGGTCTGACCAAAGATTAAGTTCTTGCAGTCATAGCTGAAGGGAAAGAGAGAGAGATATTGCAAATGGGAGTTCAGGTATCTGTTGCTGTAGAGCCCAGTCACCACTAAAAGACCTTGAGAAAACAATCAGGTAATTCACCAGTTGTTACACTGACATAGTTCACTGTGGTTGTGAAGACCATGAGCCTTTCCCTGGTGGTCCCAGGACCTGAATTCACTGACAGCTCATTTCACTGACCTTAAACCTATCCCAGAGAGAATCTCAGGCAGCACAAATACAGCAACCCTCCTGGAAAGTCTTCCTGTTCAGGTAGCCAAGTGCCACAGGTCACCCAAAGCTGAGCCCCTGCTTGAGCACAGGCCAGATGCCAACTGCAGAGATATTTGACACTGGACTTCCCCAGAAAGTGGTGCAAAGTCTGATAATCCCTGGGGCAACCTCTTTGTGTGGCTTTTTTGAACTGTGGCCAGCCATTACCACATCACCTTAAGGAAGGCATTTCACAGGGCTTGGGCAATGGTCGCCCACAGAGGAGCTCTGTCAGAGCTCACTTGGCAGGACAAGGGACACTAGAGGGGTGGCTGTCCAGCAGAGCACACCACATATCAATCACACCAAGAGTGGTCTTGCCAGACAGAGCAGGAGGTTTGGGGGCAGAATAATGTAAGGCCATTAGCTTAACCAGCTTCCCCTTCCATGAATATGTGTTTGCATTTTAGAGTTAATAGGGTCATCTCTGAGAGGTTACTTTTAAAAAAGATAAAAACAGTTTCTCTCCTCTCCTCCTTCTCTTCTGCTTCTTGATTTCATGTGGAACTAGAGATAATTTTTATCTTCAGTGTAAATGTGTTTACTTTTTAAAGTGAAATTTATAGACACAAAAAATGAAGACCAGGTGTTGTTATATAAAAAGAAGTGGGAAATGAGAATGAGACCAGATAGAAACCCTCCCCTGAGAGGAGGAAGAGAGCACTGCTGCTATGCTGAGGGAACAGAACACCCACCTACCTGATGAGGGACTGGGGAACATTGGTTTTGACAAATGGAATTGCCCCCTGTCTCTTGAGCACCTGCACCACCACGCTGTCCTCTGCTGCGGGTTTATTGAGGTTTTTTATGAACCCCAGTGTGGAATCATGACCCTGGGAACAGAGGACAATGAGGTTTCCAGTTGGAGGACTGCAATTCTCCCTGCCCCCATAATTTTATCTACACATTTGAGTGCATACACGCACCTCCAGCGACTCACCCATCACACACACATTTAAAGGTGTGCTGATGGCAAATCTGACCACACTTCTCTGTTGGCTCACATGGGAGACAGGCAGCAAAGCCCCTCCCCTGTCCAGGCAGCTCATCCCACATCAGCTATGACAAAGTCAAGCCAGGTGCTGAGGTCAAAGCTCCCCCCTCCCCACACTTCCACCCACAGGGATTTCGGGATGCGTGCGGAATTGTGCTGGAGGTACCTGGCAGTCGATGGAGTCTTTGATGCTGACAGGCACCCCATAGAGCAGCCCTTGCTTCTCCATCAGCTTGGCTTTGCGGAGCTGGGTCTCGCTTTCCTGCAGAAACTCCGTGATGCAGTTGGTTTCTGTGGCAATTTGGAGGGCCTTGGGGAAAGCAGGACAAGCCCCCAGGTGAGTCACAGCCCATGGCACTGCACAATGACCTCTGCTCTGCAAAGGACACCTGCCTCTTCCCCCTCTTCCTCCTCCCCATCTGCACAGCTGGTATCAGGGCAGCCCTTCCTGCTATTTTTCAAGCCAAACTCCAAGGTGGACACAGTGAGGCCATAGTACCAGCTTGTGTGTGCTAAAGGGAGGCACTCAGCTCAGATGAATGCCACAGATTGTTCTCTTATTTGAGCTTCTGGGATGGCATAAATGATAGTCCCTAAGAGGGAACCCAGGAAGTGATGAGAGTATTAGGGCAAAAGTAGAGAATGAACATGAAAACTGACTTTTTGAGGTTTAACAATCCATTTAGAGATGGAGGGGAGACAACAGCAGCACTCTGCCACTTCCCTACAGGTACACCTGCCCTAGGGAAGGTGTAGGCTCTCCCAGGAAGGCATGGGATCTGCAGAAGCTGCTTGCTGCTCCTTTTTCCTCTAAACCAAGCTGAGAGCTATGGCAGCCAGATGCCCAGCTCTCTAACCACTCACAGAAAGCCACAGAAGGGCCCACCACTGACCAGCGAGCAGTGACAGCTCAGCAGCATTGGAGCCAGGTTTGACCTTGTGCTTTGCTCCTCCCAAAAGAAGCCAGCCCCACCGTGGGTGAGACGCTGCCCTGCTGCCCTTGCTCCTCACCTTGCCCACGTAGGCATAGAAGACGTGCTCCAGAGGCAGGGAGCCATCCCGGAGCTTCCTGGAGAGCTCCGGCAGAGGCAGAGAGAGCACGGAGACCACGTTCACGGCAGGATGCTAGGGAAAGGTTGAACAGGCAATGTCACACTTCTACTTCACATGATGGGTTCCTCCTTTCTCCTTGGTCCCCTCTGTAACTCACCCAAAAAATATCTGCCATTTAGTCACTGAAGGTGGTATCTGCCTCAAGACCACATCCTGCTCTTCCTGACTGAGCCTGGTGTGAAACCCTCAGGGCCAATACTAGCCCCGGCTTTCTCAGCCTTTCTTCCTGTTCAGACCAGTCACACCAAGCACCTACTTATTAAAATAAAGCCATTTTACACAGCCTTGTTCAGACAGATCATGGCCAGGCCTGGGGGAACAGCTTGGTGCAATGCTCTTGTTGAATTACAGTGGGAGTTGGCGTCATGGTTAAACAAATGGCTCCATCAAGGAATGAAACCAGAACCAGAGCCAGTTCTTCTCCTGGCACTGTAAGATACTTGCACATGGAAGTGCAAAAACCAGGGAGCCCCTGGGCTGGTAATTTTTGGGTCAGCAGAGTATTTCCACCACCTACCAAACATCATGAAAAATGTATCAAACCTCACGCGTCCGAGCTGGACTCTGCACCTGAGCGACTTTGCTCCGGCCCGAGGCCGGGCTGCCTGCCGGGACCGCGGGGCACCATCGCATCCCTGCCCTACCCCTGCAGCTGCGGCTGCACTTTGGCCTCTGCTGATAACACATCGCCTGTCGCCTCTTCCTGCTGCCTCCTCACCAGCCTGAGCCTCCCACCACGGCGACGGGGAGCTTTCAGACCGGGATTTTCCCCTCCTCTGCTGCTGTCGGGATAACGGGTTATCTCCCGCTGCCCCACACAGCGTTTCCTCCCCATCCCCGCGGCAGCGGCGGTCGCTGCGATGCTGAGGAGTACACACACACACAGTGACTTAGAAAGGGAAAACAATAACAACCCCTAATCCCCGTGGGTCGGTATAAGGAGCAGGGAGAGCACCTGACAGGCGGGCGAGCAGCCGCCCCTGGCCGGGAGGACGGGCGCGGGGTGCGCGGCGGGGAGGGGGCCCAGGAGAGGATCCCGCCCGCCCGGGGATGGAGCGGGGGCCGCGGCTGCCGGCGCTCACCTGCTCCCG